>OX596269.1:3410810-4010810 GCA_951394255.1 Polyploca ridens | reverse complement strand
AAAAAACTAGAATTGGTGTGCATTCATGCATTTAGTCGTTCAAGCTAGCGTTGCACATACCCGTACTCATGGCACATACTCTCGTACCGTCGCTCTATTAATATTCTATCTCTATGTTGCTAACTATATAAGTAACATTTCCTCGGAATATAAAGATTCTAAAAGAACGATAAGTTAGTCTATAAAGTTAGACTTCTATCGATTCAGGTAAAAGCACATCCGAGAATGCATATAATTCCATTGAAAATCCGTGTAACTTGTTAGAATTTTATAGAATACCACTTAAGAATTACTTAGCACAAAATGTAGGTACTGAAGGTTGAGAAACCATGAGTTTTCAGTAAAAAATGTGATTTGTTTTATTATTGTTGATACGTTATTGCTAAAATAAGATACTTGATTTTCAGACCATTAAAAATATAAAAGTGAATTGGAATTTTTGACAAAATCTAATTGCGTGCGAAGTCTTTTTTATCTATACAAATAAAACTTTCAAACAATGAACAATCCCACAACTACTCAGACCTCTATAAACCCCAAAAAAACAATTTTCAAATACCATTTTCAACGTTTCATGTTATGAAAAATAATTGGCCAAACGACCAACTTAATTTTACATCTAACGTTATCCTTATCACAGTTGCATAAGGTCTGAAATCGCTGGAATGTTGAAAGAATGTCGGTAACCGCCGAACAATCAGTGGTAGGTAGAAGCTGACATGGCTATCGAGATTGGTACAATTGTTCCAGGCAATGTCTACCGTTTTAGCTGGCAGTGTGCTGACGTACCTCCATCTAGTGCCCATTAGATCTAGGCCATTGCTATTTTTTTTACGTATTCGAGGCAGGAATGTGGTATTTGATACGTTTTCTGCTATTAGGCTCCGTATACGGGTTAAGATTTTTTCTAATCAATTTGAGATAATCGTCGATTTAAAATTCAAATCATTTATTTCAAATAGACCTTCGCAGGCACTTATGAAGTCTGACTCTAATACCGGTTCGGAAGGTTGCATTTGCTGAGAAGTGCCGGCAATAAATTCAGCAATTACTCTTTTCAAAATATTTACATTCTAATCGCACTGAAAACAATTGAGTGCTCCGGCGGCAAAACTACAAATTAGGACTGAATCAATATTTAATAAGTAAATAGCAAACTTAAGCAGACACAGACCCCACAGGCAGCACCTGTTCACAAGTATGATGCGTGTGGCAGCCATCGCCCTCGCCATATTGGAGGAAAGAGGACGACCCCTCACACGACACCGCCGCAAGCAAAGGCCTCAAAAGTGATTCTAATTTCAAATATTTTTTAATGTTTTTAAATTGGGCGCATGATTCCTTCAGATCTTACAGTTTAGGATTGATCCATACTGGCCAGTTTATTTACGGTTAAAACTTTATACAATATTAATGAAATAAAATGATACTATATAATCACACACGTTCCCATTTTTTAAGTGATACCGATATGAAACTCAAATAATAGACAGTAAAAATACTGTTTTTGTTTTGGATAAATGTTATGACAAATCAGCGAAGGCTCGAGCTTTTATAATTTCGTAAAATGTATCCCATTTATTTCCCCTTAATTGTTTGTTTTGATATCGTTTCCTTTACAAAATCTGCCTACCACGCTTCATCGACCAAGGGTAACATCAAAATTAAAGCAAACAAACAAAAAAGACGAATGTAAAAAAATAAAATAAAAGGTAGTATAAAATGTTCCACGCGCTTAAATAGAGTCACGTATACGGAAAAACCTCAAGATCTGAAATACAAGAAAAAAATAAACGAGCTGCCATACATTAAGGTCATTAAACGACATAAAGATACATTTTGGGGTGTACCAGGAAGCACACTTTAATTTAAATTCCGAGTTGCCATGGATAAATCAAGCGGGACATAGCTGGGTTACGCCTTTAGGCAACTGTTCTACTCCCAGCGAGAATTTCGCCTATAGAATTTTTAGAATTTCATTCGGATCAAAAACAACGGCGACTTAAGGCGATGATAGCTCAGTGGTAGTGACGTCGGATACCGAGACGAAGGTCCCGGGTTCGAATCCTACAATGAGCTTGAGCTTTCTGTGAAGGAAAACATCGTGAGGAAACCATAGAACGGTGGTAGGGTACTTTGTAGTACCCGCCTGGCTGGCTACCACCCTCAAGTTGAAAATCTGTCGCCAAGCACCTTTCGGTGTGTACCAATAGCTGCACTTGAGAGCCAGTTCCTTCTAGGCTTTGTGTGCTTACCATCTTCGGCCACATCATCACATACCATGGTGAGATTGCGGTCAAACAGAGGCCAAAAAACAGTAAAAAAAACCTTTTTTTAAGCCGTTGTTCCCGTGGCATTTCCACTTTACAGTCCTAAAAAAGATATCCTATTTTGAAATGCCCGTGATGAATTATGCGATTTTAATTTTGGGAACTAGAAAAAAGGGAGAAACTGGGTTGGGGGAAGTTAATCTCATTTCAGGCACAAAACTACGGAACTCACAAAGCTAAATGGCTAGGTTCATAATCGTGGTGAAGGAACCACTAGTTGACTAGCCACAACTGAGGTCTCTTTACGAATCCCTTCTCGCTTCCTTTCAAAATGCTTCCCTGAATGTTTTTGCTCACGTAAATCTGCAAATGTCGCAATGAACACGAATTGAATGAGATTTAAAACAATTTGTTAAAGTCAGTTACGCGGAAGGTTATGCCAATTGCAGTGTTGCCAACCGCTCGTAGCTACGACGATTCATCGTAGACTAATTAAAAAACTTCGGTTATATTTTGAACAGATTTCGTACAGTGATAAACGAGATAGAAATCACTTTTTGAGAAAATGTCACTAGCAAGAAAGAGATGGGAAACCGAAATGACAGAGTTACAAGTCATTGATGATACTTGGAATACCGGATTGGGTTCTATTTTGTACAAGTATTATGTTAAACTTCTTACACACACTTATTCCAACTCTCCTGTTGTCGGACAGGTTCATAACATGGGAGGGAAGCAATAATGCAGACAGAATATGGGATGGAGGAATGAAAAAGAAAAACACTTCTGCTAAATGATCTGGGTGACAAATAAACAAATATGGTCGCGATTTGAACGTAATGGTGGCTTTTTATAATTTTATACAATACATATATGCAGGGTGAGTTTATTTATCTAGCCAATTAGGGTTGGTTTTGAACTAAAGTTATTAGAGAAAAACCGGCTAAGTATGAGTCGGTCTCGCACACGTAGGGTTCCGTACAATAAAATTAGTAATGTAACCTTCCTTACTCAAATTGACTGTGAAATGAATAGTAGGCGCAAAATTTTAAAGAACCAAAATTTACCTTAATTTTCTTTTTATTTTTCGGAATTTTCCCATTACTTGTGCTACCTTGCTTTTCGCCAAAGATTTGCCGTGATTCTAGGTCAACGGGAACTACCATATAGGTTTCGAACCAAAATCTATAACTGACCATAATCAAATTGTGTAAAACCATCCATATATATAATATATAGATAAGAGAGGAAGGGCATAACGGGTTGTCCCGTTCGAAATTCGGAGTAGCCCGACTGGGGAAGTACCTCCACCTTACAGAAGATCGCAGCCAAATAACGCTGCTTAATGTGGTGTTGTGTTCCTGCGGTGAGTAAGGTCGCCAGAGCTCCATGAGGAAGCGCTGTGCTGGCAGTGTTTGGGGACCAGCGGTGTCGTACCACCGTTGTGTTGTGCAGGCGCGGCGTGTTGTTGCGGCGGTCAGGGAGACCCGGTGAAACAGCTGTCCGCTGGCTGCCCGCAGGTTGTAGGGGTCCCGAGCCCAGGGATCACTTAATCTCCGCCCTGGGAGGCTGACCCGCCGCCTCGCGCATAATCCATGGTATAGTTGGTCGTGCCGGAGGAGGAGACCGGAGTGGACCCGGCCAACTGTATCATGGGGGGACCGGGGGCCCTTCCGGCTGCCGCACCAACAAACCGCATCACCTGTCCAGCACTCTCGGTGAATAACACTGCACTTTGTCCCTTTCGCTGCTGGCACAGCGATTCCTCTTAATCTCTCCAACCCTTTTTAAAAAAATGCCAAAAAAAAGAAAACCAAGAAAGAGATTTTCAGCGGCCTCCCCGTCCACATTTAAAATGGACTTTTGTAATATCAGGGGAATTCATGCGAACATCAATGCAGTCCACCAACATCTGGAGACTGCACAGCCGACTCTGCTTTTTCTAACGGAGACACAAATATCCTGCCCTGATGATACATCGTATTTACACTACCCCGGGTACAAGCTGGAGCACAATTTTGTGCGCCGTGCCGGGGTATGTATGTACGTCAGGGAGGATATTTGCTGTCGCCGTCTCCATGGCCTAGAAGACCGGGACCTGTCGATTTTGTGGGCGCGCGTAGATCACGGTGGCCACACCAAAGTTTACGCGTGCCTTTACAGGTCTCACAGCGGCGACGCGGACACAATCCGGTTATTTGAGCACCTGCAACTGACGACTGACAAAGTACTGGAGCAGTACCCCTCCGCAGAGTTAGTGATATTAGGAGACTTCAACGCTCACCACGCTGAGTGGCTTAGTTCTCGGTCCACTGACTTCGCGGGGAGGACTGCTCACGACTTTGCCCTGGCCTATGGCTTCTCACAACTGGTTATTTCTCCTACGAGAATCCCAGATATTGAGAGCCATACTAGTTCCTTACTGGACCTTCTGCTGACTACGCGACCGGACAACTATGCAGTGATAGTGGATGCGCCACTTGGGTCATCGGACCACTGTCTCGTCCGGACGCAAGTGCCATGCGCCCGACATGATCCGCCCCGGCCTCCCGGAAGGCGACGTGTATGGCACTACAAGTCGGCAGATTGGGATGGATTGCGAGATTTCTACGCATCGTACCCGTGGAGACAGCTTTGCTTCGCATCAGATGATCCTGACACCTGTGCAGCTGCCGTCGCCGAGGCGATACTGGCGGGAATGGAATGTTATATCCCAAACCCGCTTGTGGCTGCAGGGGTGAAGAAGCGACCGTGGTTTAATCGGCCCTGCAAAGATGCTAGACAAAATAAGCAGACTTTGTTTGAGGCTTGGACCACGGCCCGAACTAATCAGGACCCTAAGATCTCTGATGCGAAACGCAAATTTAATGCTGCCTCGAGGTTCAGTAAGCGAATGATTGCCAGGGCTAAGTTCGATTTCGTCGGCAGGTTTGGTGAGAGGCTGACTAGCCTTCCGTCTGGAAGTCGCGCTTTCTGGTCTCTTGCCAAAGCTGCTGAAGGAAACTTTTGCCAGTCGTCCTTCCCACCACTCCGTAAGCCGGACGGAAACTTGGCCCATAGTGCAAAGGAGAAAGCTGATCTTTTAGGCTCTCTCTTTGCCTCGAACTCGACTTTGGATGACGGGGGCGCCACACCGCCTACCATCCCGCAGTGTGCTAGCTCCATGCCGGAGATAAGCATTACCCAACGGGAGGTCCGGCGGGAACTGCTTTCTCTGGACATCCATAAGTCGAGTGGGCCAGACGGCATACCGGCAGTGGTACTGAAACAGTGTGCTCCTGAATTGTGTCCAGTATTAACGCGTCTTTTCGCACTTTCCTACACCAAAAATGAAGTCCCGTCTTCGTGGAAAACTGCCCACGTGCACCCAGTGCCCAAAAAGGGCGACAGATCAGACCCGACGAATTACAGGCCTATCGCCATCACCTCCCTTCTCTCCAAAGTCATGGAGCGCGTGATCAACACGCAGCTTTTGAGATACCTGGAGGATCACGAGTTGTTGAGCGACCGACAATATGGCTTCCGCCACAGTCGCTCAGCTGGTGACCTCCTTGTGTATCTCACGCACCGTTGGTCGCTCGCCATCGAGAGTCAAGGTGAGGCATTGGCAGTAAGCCTAGATGTGGCGAAGGCGTTCGATCGGGTCTGGCACAGGGGTCTTCTCACGAAGTTACCAGCATACGGGCTTCCCGAGGGATTATGCAAATGGATTACCAGCTTTCTGTCCAGCAGATGCATAAGGGCCGTCGTTGACGGTAGCTGCTCTGATAGCATGGACATAAATGCTGGCGTCCCGCAAGGCTCTGTGCTGTCCCCAACATTGTTCCTACTGCATATCAATGATATGCTGTCTATTGACGACATTCATTGCTATGCGGACGACAGTACAGGGGACGCTTATTACACGGGCCGTGCAAATATCCCTCGTTCCGAGGTGGAGGAAAGCCGCGAACGGCTGATGTCTGAAATCGAGAGTACATTAACTAGTGTCTCCGATTGGGGTCGACTAAACCTAGTCCATTTCAACCCTACCAAGACTCAAGCCTGCGCGTTCACCGCTAAGAAAACCCCATGGTCTGTGGCTCCACAATTCCAGAACACCTCCTTGAACATCAGTCAAAGCATCGGGATCCTTGGCGTCGACATTTCTAGCGACGTTTTGTTCCGAAGTCACTTGGAAGACAAGGTTAAGCTGGCATCCAAAAAGCTAGGAGTGCTCAACAGAGCGAGGCAGTACTTCACATCGGGGCAAAGGCTACAACTTTATAAGTCACAAGTCCGGCCTCATATGGAGTACTGCTGTCACCTATGGGCGGGAGCACCTGGATACCAGCTTGGGCCTTTAGACTCGGTTCAACGACGTGCCATCAGAATTGTTGACGATCCCGAGCTCACAAGCGGTTTAGAGCCCCTTAGTCTAAGGAGAGACTTTGCCTCCTTATGTGTGTTCTACCGCTTGTACAACGGAGAGTGTTCTAAAGAATTGTTCGACTTGTTGCCCACTGCTACCTTCTACCATCGCAACTCTCGCCATCGACGGGGAGTCCATCCTCACATATTGAAACCAGAATTGTTTCGAACTGTGCGGGCCCAAAGGAGCTTTCTTCCGCGGACGCTCAGATTGTGGAATGAGCTCCCCGCCGTGGTTTTCCCAATGGAGTACAGCATGGGGTTCTTCAAAAAGGGCGTGAAGAGATTTCTTCAGGGTCGGCAACGCGCGAGTAATGCCCCTGGTGTTGCAAGCGTCCATAGGCTACGGTAACTGCTTACCATCAGGCAGGCCGTATGCTTGTTTGCCAACTTAGTGGTATAAAAAAAAAAAAAAAAAAAAAAAAATATATAAAGAAAAAGTTATAATCATACTTTCGACCCTCTATTTTACCTGCATTCCCAACAGATATATTGATAAAAATACTAATTATTTTTTTAATTTACCACATGAATATTAAATACCCACAAAATACAAAAGTTTAAAAATAAAAATACAAAACATCCCCTTTTCGTAAGCCGATTAATACACTTTGCAATCTTTAAAAAAATCCATTACTAAAATATCTTACCTTCGAAGTTTAAAACAATTTTTGAATTCCGCTCAAGTGTTACCATTTCCGTCCATCCCCTTTAAAAAGAAGTGCCTTTTTGAGGCGATTTACATAATTATGCGGTATTCCGGTCACTACGGGGCGCTTTAACGTTATAATCACGCTGGTAACGTTAAAAAATGGGGCTATGCATTAAGTGCTTGTTAAAATTTTAAAAGGTAAGTAAAACACATCCTGTAAATGGATCGCTAAGGGAAAAGTGTTTGGTGAAAAAAATTGCAGGAAAGAAAATTAATATTCATTTAAATGTTTAATATTATTCTTTTGGGGCTATTTGCACTAGAGGGGCTTTCAGTAAACATTTTGTGAGAGTATTTCAGTAGAAAATATGCCTTCTAGAAATATATTAAGAATAAACCGGCTAAGGGCGAGTCGGACTCGCACATGAAGGATTCCGTAAAGAAGTTTTTTTGTATTAATTTTTAAAATATTTTTTTTTTCATTTTTTTTTGTTGTTGTAGCTGCAATAGAAACACATTCTTTGATAAATAATCATCAAAATCGGTTCATAAACGACGAAGTTATCCGCGAACACATATAAAAAAAAAGAAAACATATACGGTCTAATTTAGAAACCTCCTCCTTTTTTTTATGTCGGTTAAAAATGTGTCAGGTGGACAGTTGAAATTTTTAAATAATGAGTATTACGGTTCATCAGATACAGCTGACAGACAGACGGACGGATGGATGAAGCGCGGAGGTTTAGTAATAGGGTCCCGTTGGCACCTTTTGGATACGGAACCCTAAAGAATGGTATTGTTGTGTATTGTAATTATATTCCATTTTGCTATGTCTAACAAGTAACATTATATTTCTTTCTATAATAGCATTAAGAGTGCGTATAAAGCAAAATAACAATCTTAGAATTGAAATTTACCCAAGTGAATAGTATTTAAATGAAAAAATATTTTTATATGGGTATGTTCATTATATACGCGAGGGTTCTGTCTGAGCAAAAACATAATGGAATGAAATTTTCTCGATAGAAAAAAAATCACAAAGCTACCTCTAATAATAATGAATTTTCGGTTTTATTCGTTCATGGTGTATCTAATTAAGACAAAAATTCGATAAATAATATCAATAACATATTGCCTAGGGCTGCTACTAAAGATTTTTTAAAATATTCTATACTATACGAGTTATTTAGATAAAAAGCGCTTAGTTCTTAAATAATTTCGTAATTTTTGTTCCGCGAAACACGCTATCTCCATCTCATCTCCACGCGAAGATTAGACATAAGTTTGTTTCATCTGACATTGCCATATTTTTCTGGCTTGGTACGCACTCTTAATCGGGATATTTTCATGCAACAAACATTTCTAATGACCGCTTAGTAACAATATAATTTCGAATTCCTCATCTACGAGTATTTACTATGATGTATTTAGTATTATAATCTAAGTAAAATGTAATTTGACTAATGCAATAAATTATACATTGTAGGTTTCCTAAAGAACCTAACGCCAGGGAACAATGGATTGTGACAGGTAGAGGTAACTGGAAGAGCCGATAACCGATGTGGAAGAAAGGTTCTCGAGTGGCGACCACGTACTGGAAAGTGCCGAGCGGGACGACCTCCCACCAGGTGGACCGACGACCTGGGGCCCAATTCTCACTTCCCTCGAACTAGCCTTCGAATCGAACTTGCATTACGAGTTCTATTTCGACCGTAAAATTTCGAGGGGCGGAGTCTATTTTTCGATTCCTGTATTCTCGCGCACTAATCGAACTAACCTTCGAAATAAGTTCGAGTGTAAGGAGTAAATGTTGCCATTATGATGGATACAAATTGCACGATGCGTTTCGTTTCACTTGATAATTGCGTTTTGTTAACGTACGTGATAATTTTATATCTTAAATTAAAATTTAAAAGATTTTGATGAATATAAAATATTTAAAACAACGTTTTACTCTTATTATATCCTAATATATCCGGAATTCATAAGTTAATCAATTTTATATAATAATTATAAATGAATATGACAAAATATTTTCTGTGAGTAACGGAAATCCTTAGGCTTATCTGTCATTACGTTTCCAAATGACAACCTAACTGTTTGACGTTTGATAGTTCGCATTCGAAATACGTTTCGAACGGTCCCGACCAGTCGAAGTAGTTCGAGCGCTAGCCCTCGAAAAATAAGAGAAAATGGTGGCTTCGAAATTCTCAGAATAGCCTAACTTGATTTTCACTCGAAAAAAGTACGAATTCGAACTTTATTTGGAACAAGTGATTAATTCGAGTGAATGAGAATTGGCTCCCTGGTCAGATCTACTATCCGATTCAGTTCTACACATTGTGGTACACTTTACGAAAAAACGATCACACCTCTACAGATGATGCACAATCAAGAATTGAAAGTATAGGATCAAATCTATATTTGAAATTGAGCATAGGTAATTAAAATGTTTGTCTAGATGATAAGACTTACCATATACATTGAGCTATAGTGATAATAGCTCAATAACCATATATGGTTTTCCGGGGTGTGATGATGAAGTAGGAGGGCATGCGCTGGATGGGGTTGTTGGAATTGTTGTGAGATGAACTTTGACCACATGTGGTATCCCTGGTCTGATGATGGAGTAGAATGGTAGGTATTTAAACTGTATAACGGAGCAACTTATCCTAGCCGTGTTTGGGGTTGTTGGAATTGTCCTGAGAACAGCTTTGACCATATATGGTTTTCGGGCTCTGATGATAGAGTAGGAGGGTAGGTAATGGAACTCCATAGCGCAGCAACGTATCCTAGCCATGTTTGGGGTTGTTGGAATTGTCGTGAGATGAACTTTGGCCATATATTGTATTCAGGGTCTGATGATGGAGTTGGAGTGTGGGTAAGCACTGAAACTCCATTGTGGAACGACGTATCCTTATCCTAACCATATTTGGGCTTATTGAAATTAAAATATTAAACTTAGTTACAAAAAAATCTTACGAGCCCTTACAAAGCTGCGCTTTTAGCTAGTATATAGTAAAAAAATAAAATAAAATAATTTCTTAATATTAATTTCATGTTACATTTTTCCCCACGCATTCATCAGATAATTTATCGATAAAAATATCGACTTTATCAAGCAAATCAAATCTGTCAAATTTAGCTTCATAATTTTAACAGCTCACGCCTATGAAGTATCGTATTTTTTCGGTAATTACTTACTAACGATAATGTCGTTCTTCATTGGCGGGTCCCACCCACATAGTGAAGTGCCAAGCACAACGAACAACCAGACTATCAATAATCAGTTTAGAAATAAAACAAATCGAACATTAGAAGTAAAGATTTAGTTAACTATATAATTTGTTGTAAAAATTTTCGTTATTTGCGCACTATAATATAATATATTATATATCTATCACGCAGTTATCCGTAAAAAAACCACTACATACCCTAATAGTTTTATTAGTTTTTAATTGTCACAAATTGATTATTGCCGGTCCAAAAAATCATTATGCTGAATAATAATATAATTAATTCAATAGAAAAAGATATGTTAGTTTTGTGTAATCCGTACAGCATAACCATGCAACTATCGATTCCAAGTTCTATGAGAATAATAATTGATAATCGAACCGATTCATTAACGATTATACACTACCCATCCCTACTGTAAGTTGTCAACATTTTTGACAGGTGTATGCATTTTTGCGTGTGTGAGTGTCTATGCCCACGGTAGCTTAGTGCTAGTGGGCGAACGAATATCTGCCCTGAGATTTATGTGTGCGTGATTTGGTTGTGTGCGAAATATTTGTAAAAATATGATTGCGTATGTGTAGAAATTAAAATAGTGGGGGTCAAGCGGCGACACTGGTCCTAGTACAAAATTGGAGCGAGGGCCTTTCCAACCTTATTTATCTATTCCGTGGTTCAATTCCTTTGCTGTTCGCATAAAAAACGAGGGAGCAAAGCGTTAATTATGTCCGTAGAAGGGACATCGACAACGTGTGGGTGGAAATTCTCGCGGCGTCTTGTGGTTCGATGGAGAAATGGGGATGGAGAAACGGGGATAGAGAAACAGGGATGGAGAAACGGTTCCTGCGCACACATTCCAAAAAATATCCTATAGAAGACCGATAAACATAAAACCTTACTTACTAGTTTAAATTGAAAACAAATTCGTTGTTAGTACTTATTAGATTAAATTGGAAACAGCGGTTTTGCTATTATCTACTCGTATTAAAGTACGGCAGCTTTGTAAACATTGCTTGATTGAAAATGGAATCAATTTCAATAATGCAATATTTCTATCGATATTGTTGTAATAATGTCACGTACAGAATTCTGAAACTTTAATATAGGAGCATAGCGTATTTCGCTCAAAGTGCATCTCTACTGAGGAATTACCTCCACCTTATAGAAAACCGCAGCCAAATAACTTTATGTTGTGTTCCTGCGCGTGAGTAAGGTCGCTAGAGCTTATTTTAGAGGGGAAGGGTCGGTAACGCGCAAACCATGCGAATGTGGCAAGTGAACTATTCAAAATACAGCGTGAAAATCTTCATCCTCAAGAATTCTTTAAAGACATGTTGTCCGTCAATCATTTGTGTGCATGAACATGTCTGAATGTCCTGAGTCTGGGTGTAATTATGTATATTAAGTATGTATTTACAAACAAAAAGTAGTATATGTATTATATCAGTTATCTGGTTTCCATAGTACAAGCTCTGCTTAGTTTGGAATCAGATGACCGTGTGTGAGGAATGTCCCAGGATATTTATTTATTTATTATTATTTATTAATCATACTCCAGGACCTGTTCATGAAAATTCGTTAAGCAGTTACGGGGCTGAATGGTGACAAACATACGACAAACTCTCGCATTATTAATAATAGGTAATACGATATAGTAGGTACCTACCTACAGATGAAATAGCAATACAAAACTATTGCCAAATAAAACATAAATAATTCATGAAGAACTGAAATCTCCGGACCTGTTTGGTAAAAAGGGTTGAAGACTTTACCTAGCAATAATAAATTGACCTTCGTTTATTTTTACTTAAATATTGAAATTACTTTTCATCTTTTCAGGTATACTTGAGAAAATGGCCGGCTGAGAGTCTTAGCAGTGAGTGGTCCGGAAAGTCTAAATTGGTAACATGAAAAATAGCTCTTAAGAAGTCAGTTTTTTTTTCTGATGCTGAAGTGGCGTACGCAACCTAAATTTCTAGATGAGTTTTTAACTGTGTTGTGCGTTGTATTCAGACTAAGGTACGGTACGATACGTTGATCTACGTTACTCAATTCTAAATAAAACTGAAATTCTCGTAATTTGCTAACCACCGAGTAAGAATATTAATAGAGTGATGGCACTGATGGCGTTAACAACATTACCTTGTGCGAAGCGAGCGTGAGCTGTTTGAATATATATGCATTCATAGATATGTCGTACACTAGTTGATTTACTGTTGGGAAATATGATGATATGAATTCCTTGTCATTTGTTCTCGGTAAAAAAAACGATAAAAAACTAGAATTGGTGTGCATTAATGCATTTAGTCGTTCAAACTAGCGTTGCACATACCCGTGCTCATGGCACATACTCTAGTACCGTCGCTCTATTAACATTCTATCTCTATGTTGCTAACTATATAGTAACATTTCCTCGGAATATAAAGATTCTAAAAGAACGATAACCTAGTCTATAAAGATAGACTTCTATCGATTCAGGTAAAAGCACATCCGAGAATGCATATAATTCCATTGAAAACCCGTGTAACTTGTTAGAATTTTATAGAATACCACTTAAGAATTACTTAGCACAAAATGTGGTAGGTACTGAAGGTTGAGAAACCATGAGTTTTCAGGAAAAAAAAAATTGTTTTATTATTTATGTATCATAAATAATAAAACAATTTTTTTTTTCCTGAAAACTCATGGTTTCTCAACCTTATTGAAAATTGATTGAAAGTTATTGCTAAAATAAGAGACTTAATTTTCAGACCATTATAAATATAAAATTTTATTGGAATTTCTGACATAATCTAATTGCGTGCGATGTCTTTTTTATCTATACAAATAAAACTTTCAAACAATGAACAATCCCACAACTACTCAGACCTCTATAAACCCCAAAAAATCAATTTTGAAATACCATTTTCAACGTTTCATGTTATGAAAAATAATTGGCCAAACCACCAACTTAATTTTACATCTAACGTTATCCTTATCACAGTTGCATAAGGTCTGAAATCGCTGGAATGTTGAAGGAATGTCGGTAACCGCCGAACAATCAGTGGTAGGTAGAAGCTGACATGGCTATCGAGATTGGTACAATTGTTCCAGGCAATGTCTAGCATTTTAGCTGGCAGTGTGCTGACGTACCTCCATCTAGTGCCCATTAGATCTAGGCCATTGCTATTTTTTTTACGTATTCGAGGCAGGAATGTGGTATTTGATACGTTTTCTGCTATTAGGCTCCATATACGGGTTGAGATTTTTTCTAGCCAGTTTGAGATATACGTCGATAGATTCAAATTCAAATCATTTATTTCAAATAGACCTTCGCAGGCACTTATGAATAATCTGAATCTAATACCGGTTCGGAAGGTTGCATTTGCTGAGAAGTGCCGGCAATCAACTCAGCAATTACTCTTTTCAAAATAAGCTTAGTTTTATTATATAATATTTACATTCTAATCGCACTGACAACAATTTAGTGCCCTGGCGAATTAGGAATGAATCTATATTTTATAAGTAAATCGCAAACTTAAGCAGACAAAGCCCCCACAAGCAGCATCTGTTCTCAAGTATGACGCGTGTGGCAGCCATCGCCCTCGCCATACTGGAGGGAAGAGGACGACCCGTCACACGACGCCGCCGTAAGCAAAGGCCTCAAATGTTTTTAATTGGGCGCATGTTTCCTTCAGATCTTACAGTTTAGGATTGATCCATACTGGCCAGTTTATCTACGCTTAAAACTTTATACAATATTAATGAAATAAAATTATACAATATCACACACACACGTTCACATTTTGTAAGTGATACCGATATGAAACTCAAATAATAGACAGTAAAAATACTGTTTTTGTATTGGGTAAATGTTATGACAAATCAGCGGAAGCCTCGAGTGTTTATAATTCCCATTTATTTCCCCTTAATTGTTTGTTTTGATATCGTTTCCTTTACAAAATAAATCTGCCTACCACGCTTCATCGACCAAGGGTAACATCAAAATTAAATCAAACAAACAAAAAAAGACGAATGTAAAAAAATAAAAGGTAATATAAAATGTTCCACGCGCTTAAATAGAGTCACGTATACGGAAAAACCTCAAGATCTGAAATACAAGAAAAAAATAAACGAGCTGCCATACATTAAGGTCATTAAACGACATAAAGATACATTTTGGGGTGTACCAGGAAGCATACTTTAATTTAAATTCCGAGTTGCCATGGATAAATCAAGCGGGACATAGCTGGGTTACGCCTTTAGGCAACTGTTCTACTACCAGCGAGATATTCACCTATAACATTTTTAGAATTTCATTCGGATAAAAAACAACGGCGACTTAAGGCAATGATAGCTCAGTGGTAGTGACGTCGGATACCGAGACGAAGGTCCCGGGTTCGAATCCTACAATGAGCTTGAGCTTTCTGTGAAGGAAAACATCGTGAGGAAACCATAGAACGGTGGTAGGGTACTTTGTAGTACCCGCCTGGCTGGCTACCACCCTCAAGTTGAAAATTTGTCGCCAAGCACCTTTCGGTGTGTACCAATAGCTGCACTTGAGAGCTAGTTCCTTCTAGGCTTTGTGTGCTTACCATCTTCGGCCACATCATCACATACCATGGTGAGATTGCGGTCAAACAGAGGCCAAAAAACAGTAAAAAAAAACCTTTTTTTAAGCCGTTGTTCCCGTGGCATTTCCACTTTACAGTCCTAAAAAAGATATCCTATTTTGAAATGCCCGTGATGAATTATGCGATTTTAATTTTGGGAACTAGAAAAAGGGGAGAGCCTGGGTTGGGGGAAGTTAACCTCATTTCAGACACAAAACTACGGAACTCACAAAGCTAAGTGACGGGGAATCCATCCTCACACATTGAAACCAGAATTGTTTCGAACTGTGCGGGCTCAAAGGAGTTTTCTTCCGCGGACGCTCAGATTGTGGAATGAGCTCCCCGCCGTGGTTTTCCCAAAGGAGTACATGGGGTTCTTCAAGAAGGGTGTGAAGAGGTTTCTTCAGGGTCGGCAACGCGCGAGTGATACCCCTGGTGTTGCAAGCGTCCATAGGCTACGGTAACCGCTTAACATCAGGCGGGCCGTATGCTTGTTTGCCACCTTAGTGGTATAAAAAAAAAAAGTGGCTAGGTTCATAATCGTGGTGAAGGAACCACTAGTTGACTAGCCACAACTGAGGTCTCTTTACGAATCCCTTCTCGCTTCCTTTCAAAATGCTTCCCCGAATGTTTTTGCCCACGTAAATCTGCAAATGTCGCAACGAACACGAAATAAACGAGATTTAAACAATTTGTTAAAGTCAGTTACGCGGAAGGTTATGCCAATTGCAGTGTTGCCAACCGCTCGTAGCTACGACGATTCATCGTAGACTAATTAAAAAACTTCGGTTATATTTTGAACAGATTTCGTACAGTGATAAACGAGATAGAAATCACTTTTTGAGAAAATTTCACTAGTAAGAAAGAGATGGGAAACCGAAATGACAGAGTTACAAGACATTGACGATACTTGGAATATTGGATTGGGTTCTATTTTATACAAGTATTATGTTTAATTTGTACTTGTGTTTTGTGTGTTGTGTGTTGTGTCTTTGTTAAACTGTGTAAACACACTTATTCCAACTCTCCTGTTGTCGGACAGGTTCATAACATGGGAGGGAAGCAATAATGCAGACAGAATATGGGATGGAGGAATGAAAAAGAAAAACACTTCTGCTAAATGATCTGGGTGACAAATAAACAAATATGGTCGCGATTTGAACGTAATGGTGGCTTTTTATAATTTTATACAATAGGTACATATATGCAGGGTGAGTTTATTTATCTAGCCAATTAGGGTTGGTTTTTAACTAAAGTTATTAGAGAAAAACCGGCTAAGTATGAGTCGGACTCGCACACGTACAATAAAATTAGTAATGTAACCTTCCTTACTCAAATTGACTGTGAAATGAATAGTAGGCGCAAAATTTTAAAGTACAAAAATGTATCTGAATTTTCAACTTTTTTTATTTTTCGGAATTTTCCCTTTACTTGTGCCTTCGCCTTGCTTTTCGCCAAAGATTTGCCGTGATTCTAGGTCAACGGGAACTACCATATAGGTTTTCGAACCAAAATCTATAACTGACCATAATCAAATTGTGTAAAACCATCCATATAAAGAAAAAGTTATAACCATACTTTCGACCCTCCGTTTTACCTGCATTCCCAACAGATATATTGATAAAAATACTTATTACTTTTAGAATTTACCACATGAATATTAAATACCCACAAAATACAAAAGATTAAAAATACAAAACTTCCCCTTTTCGTAAGCCGATTAATACACTTTGCAATCTTAAAAAAAAACCATTACTAAAATATCTTACCTTCGAAATTTAAAACAATTTTTGAATTCCGCTCAAGTGTTACCATTTCCGTCCATCCCCTTTAAAAAGAAGTGCCTTTTTGAGGCGATTTACATAATTATGCGGTATTCCGGTCACTACGGGGCGCTTTAACGTTATAATCACGCTGGTAACGTTAAAAAATGGGGCTATGCATTAAGTGCTTGTTAAAATTTTAAAAGGTAAGTAAAACACATCCTGTAAATGGATCGCTAAGGGAAAAGTGTTTGGTGAAAAAAATTGCAGGAAAGAAAATTAATATTCGTTAAAATGTTAAATATTATTCTTGTGGGGCTATTTGCACTAGAGGGGCTTTCAGTAAACATTTTGTGAGAGTATTTCAGTAGATTCTGAAAATATGCTTTCTAGAAATATATTAAGAATAAACCGTTTAAGGGCGAGTCGGACTCGCACATGAAGGATTCCGTAAAGAAGTTTTTTGTATTAATTTTTAAAATATTTTTTTTTCATTTTTTTTTTGTTGTTGTAGCTGCAATAGAAACACATTCTTTGATAAATAATCATCAAAATCAGTTCATAAACGACGAAGTTATCCGCGAACACCCATAAAAAAAAAGAAAACATATACGGTCTAATTTAGAAACCTCCTCCTTTTTTTTATGTCGGTTAAAAATGTGTCAGGTGGACAGTTGAAATTTTTAAATAATGAGTATTACGGTTCATCAGATACAGCTGACAGACAGACGGACGGATGGATGAAGCGCGGAGGTTTAGTAATAGGGTCCCGTTGGCACCTTTTGGATACGGAACCCTAAAGAATGGTATTGTTGTGTATTGTAATTATATTCCATTTTGCTATGTCTAACAAGTAACATTATATTTCTTTCTATAATAGCATTAAGAGTGCGTATAAAGCAAAATAACAATCTTAGAATTGAAATTTACCCAAGTGAATAGTATTTAAATGAAAAAATATTTTTATATGGGTATGTTCATTATATACGCGAGGGTTCTGTCTGAGCAAAAACATAATGGAATGAAATTTTCTCGATAGAAAAAAAATCACAAAGCTACCTCTAATAATAATGAATTTTCGGTTTTATTCGTTCATGGTGTATCTAATTAAGACAAAAATTCGATAAATAATATCAATAACATATTGCCTAGGGCTGCTACTAAAGATTTTTTAAAATATTCTATACTATACGAGTTATTTAGATAAAAAGCGCTTAGTTCTTAAATAATTTCGTAATTTTTGTTCCGCGAAACACGCTATCTCCATCTCATCTCCACGCGAAGATTAGACATAAGTTTGTTTCATCTGACATTGCCATATTTTTCTGGCTTGGTACGCACTCTTAATCGGGATATTTTCATGCAACAAACATTTCTAATGACCGCTTAGTAACAATATAATTTCGAATTCTTTGTTATACTTTTTTAACAAGGTCGCCGGAAAAATGGCGATCGCTTTCTTTCATCTATTGTTGATTGATTACTCTCGTTTCCCCCTTTTTGGGTACATTGTGTTGAACAATGGATCCAACGCTGTATTTGGGTCAATTTTTATGTGCTGTAAACAATTTTTAACTACGTCAGTACTGCATGAACGGCGATGATGGTTCTATTTTAGCGAGGTTTTTCACCAATGCCTGGTAGTTGAAATCAGCGTTCATATATAGTTGGGCGCGAGGATCTTCTCGACGTAGTTTTCTACCTACATTAATTAATTCTAAATCCATACCTGTCCATAGCTAAATATTTTACGCAACATGTACATTATGGCATATACCTACTTTCTTAAACGCGAGTGAAACCGCGGGTTTAAGTATAAACTTCACACAGGGCCGTCTTTTGACGAAGCAGAGCAGTGTGAAATGCAGAAAACTGATACTACTTTTTTTGGATTCGGGACCCATTACTAAGCCTCCGCTGTCCATCCGTCCGTCCGTCTGTCCATCATTGGGCTGTATCTCATGAACCGTAACCGTACAGGAGGCCAAATAAAATCTTTCCTAAAATCTCTTTACAGAACCCTTCGTGTGCGAGTACAACTCGCACTTGGCTGATTTTTAAATACGTACCTATATAGATACTTTTTTTTTTTTTTTTTTTTTTTTTTTTTTTTTTTTTATCGTGGGGAAATCCTCATAGGATACCCTACCGCCCCGGGGGTAGCGGCCAGGTTATGCCGGACTTTTACCGGCTAAAACCCCACGGTGGTCGCCATCTGCGCTGTAGAGAGGGGGGCGGGCTCTCGTGTTGAACGCGCACCTGCTCACCCCTCAAAACGCGGCGCTTTGATAGCTCGTCCCGGGGGAAGTCTGACCCTTCCCCACAGCACCCTCGCTGTGCTATCACACGATGAGTCGTGACCACATCGACTCATCGTCCTCCTTGGGGTCGCTTCTGGGCGCACAGAGCCCCCGCTCTGATTGCCCACGACCCCAAAGGCCCCGTTTAGTCGCCTTTTACGACAGGCAGGGAAACACCGTAGCTGTTATTCTAAGCCCCAGCTACAGGGCAGGAGGGCCACGACGAGGCACGTTTGCGCCCCGGCGGCTTCGGCTCCGAGTGGGATCGGCCCTCTCGCGATCCCGCTCAGCAGCCTCCTTCTGGACCATTACGGTCTCACAGAAGGAGGCTACGGCCCTCCATGCTGTATCCCCGCTCAGCATCGCCGACACGACTGCTGGCAGGGAGAGATTCCGTCCGATCTCTTGGACCAGGATCCGCCGCTCGGGTTCCCACGCAGGGCACACCGCGAGCGTGTGCGATGCGGAATCCTGATCACTCCCACCGCAGTGGAAGCAGGCCGCCGTCGCCTCACGTCCGATCCTATACAGATAATCACCGAAGCACCCATGCAATGCATGCAATTCATGGAACATGTCTGATTGTTCGTCCGAATGTCTGTTCCTTGTGTCGAACTCTATATGGCGTGACATAGGATATCATACTAACACACCAACGGGCTGAAATGGCCAGATAATCTGGCTGTAAAGAAATAGGAATTTGTAATTAGAAAGAACAACAATTTTATTAATTAAAAATTTTCGCTTACACGGTTTATGTAGCGATAAAAAAATCGGATTTTTAGATATCTGTATGTAAATTTAAAATAGGAATTTGAAATTAGAAAGAACAAAAATTATTCTAATTTAAAATTTTCAAGGAATCGCTTACCCAAGGTTTATGTAGCGTAACATCGGACCTTAATAAGTTAGTAAATACCAATAGTAAGTTAGTTTCTAAACTTGCCAAGTCCAACAAGTACTAGGACGTACACTCGGTTCTTTGCGCTCTACTTACAGCGGGACATGTAAGCCGGAATTTCCTTTTGCGTCGTACATGGTACATTTATTAGCGGACTTTTTGTATAACTTCTGAAATTGTCGTACGAATATCAGATGCCATTTTTGAGGTTAAGTTATAACCATATATCATATAATCGTAAATTTGGTTGTATAAGAAATTATACCAAAAGTGGTTTGCAAGTTTGGCAATACATCGTCAAATTCGTCGGTGACCTGCAGGGGTATTTTAAAACGTCGGATTCGATATCGGAAACGGATTCAGAAATTTCCGAGGCGAATTTCAGCAATTGCTATTTTAATTTCCGTAAACTTTTCGATGAATCGAATTGATATTTCCGTAAAGAAACATCAAAAATATTTCAATTCGGAAATTATAAAAGTATTTGCGGAATATAGCCTCGGTAGTTTTTGAATCCGTTTCCGATATCGAATCCGAACGTTTTAAAATAGCCCTGCAGATCTTTTACCATCAAATAAACTAATGACGGAAAAAGGTAATTAAAAAATGAAACTACTATAGTAAAAGCAGATTTTTTCATGGTGACTAGACCTTTTACCATCAGATCAACTAATGACCGAAAATGGTAATTAAAAATACGAAACTACTATAGTAAAAAGCAGATTTTTTCGTTCAAGACAAAAACAAGGCTGTCTGTCGCTAAGCAAAGTGTTTAATTAATTAAATGACAAACAAAAGACTACGCAGACGTGCTTCGTTTTGTAGACAGAATTGCGCGTTTTGCAAATTAATGTAACTACTGTAATGGAAGATTAATTATAATAATTAAACTGTAATTTTAATTTTAAGATCGGAGCAAAACCTGTTTTTCTTTTATCATAAAAGAATAATATTTTGCTCGTCATTTTAACAAAATTAAGTGATTTAATACAATCATGCCTAGGAAAACTACGAGAAACCTGCATCAAAAAAAAACCGTCCGTGAATCAAAAATCAAACTCAATGTCAGTACAATAGGCGTGGTAGAATCAATACCCGTTCTTGTAAAGAAAGCAGTATCTGGTCTACTTATTACTGATCTATCTTTGTTGATCTCTAAGCAACTATAAAGTTGCCAGACTGTTCATAAAGGTATCATAAAATAATTGGAAGGCTTGAGTGTTACTCAGAAACTTTCCAATTAGCCTCACTTAATTGTTGAAATTAATCTTAGTTTATTGTTTTTATAACAAAAAAGGTCAAAGCGTCTGGGGGATGACAGATGATGGAAGTTTATGTCTGAGATGAAAAGAAAGTAATAATAAATACTACAAATAAAATAACTTCTAACTATAATGAATGATAAACGAAACAGATATTGATATCTGCATATGAATATCATCTAAATAATTTAGTCTCACTATGTCTCTTTCTAACAAAGAACATAAGAAAAGGATGTAAAAAAAACCTGTCAAATTAGTCCAATGCTTGTTTTCAATATAAATTTTATAGCCATCTATCGCGGTTACGTCTAAATACCCGCGAATGGAGACGGCAAAGACTAATTTGACAGCTTTAAATATGTTCTATCCTTTTTCAATGTTTGTAAGGAAGAGATGTGATTTGACTAAAATTAGTTTAGTGCGATTTACAACAAAATTGGCACCATTGCTTATACTATCATACGACGAAACAGAAAATATGATTTAAAGATCTAGAACCACGATTGCAACTGTTTTTTTTTCTCTGCACACTCATAAATTACTCATGTAACAAACACATAGCCTCACATACATATCACACACATATACTCATAAACTCCCATACCTCTTTCACACAACCATTCTTGTAGCTTCTTCATTCCTGCCCGTTTTTCATCTAACAAACACATCCCCTTACACATATAGACTACACACACCCTTACAACTCCTTTCACACAAACATTCTCGTAGCTTCTGCATTCCTGCCCGTTTTTTTTATAATACATTTTATTTTGATTATTTCTTTGTAGCATTATTACTTTTACTGTTTTTTTATTGTAAATTATTTTTGTGTGTTCGTTCGTTCTTCTTCTTTCATCCGATTGAGTTGGTACTTTTTACAAATATTGTTTCTTGGTATTAAGTTTCTGTCAAATAAAACAAGACATATTGAAGTACCTAGCTAGTTTGATATAGATTTGCATTAGCTATCTATCTAACTAATAATATTATTTTATGACTCGTTATACAGTAGAAATAAGGTTGAATTTCGAATGATTTTGCCTTTAGTTTGTTTTTTAAGCTAAATTTAGCTTTCAATATGACATAAAAATGAGACATTAACACGTGTTACAGATTATCCTTAAAATCCTAACTCGTGTAAGCTTTAATATCATATTATAAGTTCAAAAGAAAGACAAGAGTTCAATTACAGACATCAGATCTATTTTCGAGACCAAATACTTAATGAAAGGGCATTACATCCTTCATAAAGATTATCTTAATTAGATTAGGCTGTCCATAAAATAGGACCTTCTTGTGATTACGGTCACCTAATAAATTGTACCACTATCAAAGAGGGTGCGAGTTCAAGATATAATAGTCTATTGAAAGGGTCTGACGTGAAATTATATAGACATTTAGTTCGATTAAGATTTCATGCTTTCTGTGTTGCTACGTACAGTAGACCCCAATTAATATGGCTTACCGATGTACCTGCGCAGAAGATACATTTTTCAATGCGCAGGAAATGCTATTGGCAGCTGCCGTCGTGTTAGCGCGCGCCGTGCGGAGGGGCGTGACTTGCGAGTGAGATGGAACTAACAGCTGCAGTGTATTATGAACCTTATAGTAGTGATCTAAGGTTGATTGTAAGTTTTAAGCATTCTTTCGTTAATCTTCGGGGCCATAGTTTCTTTTCTGTGCGAACGGAGATTCACGACGCGCCATATCAGTTGGGTAATATTGTAGTAGATAAGTATAATTTGTATGACTATATATCGTGAAACGGAAAGGGTATATCATTTGCAAAATTTTGCAAATAGAATATATTCGGGATTAACTTTTATGGGTATAGTTTTTGTCCCGGGAAAACAATGCATATTTCGGAAACAGTGGGTCAAATATATCATCGTTTTCTCTGAAACGATAAAAACTGTAAACAAAAATTAATTTTTTATAGAAACTTTTTTTGAGTTATTGTACTTTTTGTTGACTGTATTTGCATTGTCATCCAATATACTGATGTATACCAAATATCAAGTCAATCCAACCACTGGAAGTGGGTGAAATTCGACCTGCAAGATTCCACCCGAACAAACATACATGTACATTGCAAGTTAAATAAAAGCTTATAAAATGCCTCCTGTACAGTATAGATGCCGACAAATGTAATATTTGTAATTGATACAGACGATTAACCTTTGTTTAAGATTGACATAAGAGAACAATAAAAATCATGTAAAAATTCGATTCGAAATGTCAATCCCATAAAAGAGTTAATCGTTGTGACAGTTGTCCATATCCACTTTGCCGGAGTCGCAGCGAGCATGTATGTATTGATAAATAAAATCGTTTTGTCGACAAATCTGACATAACCACAGATATACATCTAAATAGATGACGCGAGTGTATGTACATCGCGTGTCAAAATCTGTGCAAAAATGGGGCACAATGTTCTTCTTTTGAAACTGTTTCGCGCGGACAGGGAACTCGCATAAGGCTGCATGTCCACCAGAGATGTGTAGCGAGGGATATGTTTAGTTGACAAATAAGATAGCTTCATTTTCACGTTAAAAATCTAATGCCAGCCTAACTAAATCAATCTTGTGACATTATGGTAGGTACAAAAAAGTTGCATGCTTGGTTTTCATACGGATGGAGGGACTTGCGTTATCTGTTCAGATTTGTCTGTGGACAAAACTATGATTGACAATGACATTTGGTATTTATAAAAAAAAAACTAATTTCAACGATTCATGCTAGGCAGAAGTGTTCTACTAGAACAAGTGAAGGACCAAAACTCTACATCAAAAAAAACCTATTACCAAAGTGCCTATATAACACGACGACTTCAATTCAAACGAGCGAATGCTAATCTCGTAATGCAATAAGTTAAGACCATACCCTGAAAAAAAAATTCCCACGTTCGCTCCGCCTACACACCCCGCCACCCCTCATGTATAAGACGCGCTGCTGTCTGTATCGCGATAGCACGACCTAGTGTCCGATAGAAATTTGCGCGATTGATGACGCGCGAGTAAGAAAATAACACAAAAAGAATGGAGTAGTTTTTAAAATAAATATTTTTCCATCGTCACGCTCATTATCCCCGAAGAAGTAGTCTCAAGAGCCGCTTTTTAATATTCATTTACTACAAAAACTCTACTAAAAAGAGTAAAAATAATAAAACTATAGGGGAGAGAGGGTCAGTGTGGTTTTTTTTTTAAACTGATCTCATCGCGCTAGTTTCGCTTCAAAAAGGTTAGTTTTATTCTTATAATATACGTTTAACATCTATGTTAGAAAATCAAAGCCAAAGATAGGACTTGGGAAGTTCAGTTATAATACAATATATACATTTAAAAAAGATGGTGACGTTATTCACTGTAACCCATGGGTGGTTAATACTGAATCAGGGACTTTTCGTACTGAGTAATTTGATTTAAATATTTCAGTGTCAAAAACCAACAGCTTTGGATTAACAAATTAATAAAGATAACCTACTAAAAAATAAAGACAACATCTAAAAATGTAACACAAAATAGGAATAATTCACAGAATATATTATTCTTAACAGCTTACCTAAGAAAAAGATTTGACTGAGTTTGCGCCTTACTGAAACCACAGAACAGATAAATAAGGTTGGAAAGGCCCTCGCTCCAATTTTGTACTAGGACCAGTGTCGCCGCTTGACCCCCACTATTTTAATTTCTACACATACGCAATCATATTTTTACAAATATTTCGCACACAACCAAATCACGCACACATAAATCTCAGGGCAGATATTCGTTCGCCCACTAACACTAAGCTACCGTGGGCATAGACACTCACACACGCAAAAATGCATACACCTGTCAAAAATGTTGACAACTTACAGTAGGGATGGGTAGTGTATAATCGTTAATGAATCGGTTCGATTATCAATTATTATTCTCATAGAACTTGGAATCGATAGTTGCATGGTTATGCTGTACGGATTACACAAAACAAACATATCTTTTTCTATTGAATTAATTATATTATTATTCAGCATAATGATTTTTTGGACCGGCAATAATCAATTTGTGACAATTAAAAACTAATAAAATTATTAGGGTATGTAGTTGTTTTTTTACGGATAACTTCGTGATAGATATATAATATATTATATTATAGTGCGCAAATAACGAAAATTTTTACAACAAATTATATAGTTAACTAAATCTTAACTTCTAATGTTCGATTTATTTTATTTCTAAACTGATTATTGATAGTCTGGTTGTTCGTTGTGCGTGGCACTTCACTAAGTGGGTGGGACCCGTCAATGAAGAACGACATTATCGCTAGTAAGTAATTACCGAAAAAATACGATACTTCATAGGCGTGAGCTGTTAAAATTATGAAGCTAAATTTGACAGATTTGATTTGCTTGATAAAGTCGATATTTTTATCGATAAATTATCTGATGAACGCGTGGGGAAAAATTTAACATGAAATTAATATTAAGAAATTATTTTATTTTATTTTTTTACTATAAACTAGCTAAAAGCGCAGCTTTGTAAGGGCTCGTAAGATTTTTGTAACTAAGTTTAATATTTTAATTTCAAAAGCCCAAATATGGTTAGGATAAGGATACGTCATTCCACTATGGAGTTTCAGCGCTTACCCACACTCCAACTCCATCATCAGACCCTGAATACAATATATGGCCAAAGTTCATCCCACGACAATTCCAACAACCCCAAACATGGCTAGGATACGTTGCTGCGCTATGGAGTTCCATTACCTACCCTCCTACTCTATCATCAGAGCCCGAAAACCATATATGGTCAAAGCTGTTCTCAGGACAATTCCAACAACCCCAAACACGGCTAGGATAAGTTGCTCCGTTATACAGTTTAAATACCTACCATTCTACTCCATCATCAGACCAGGGATACCACATGTGGTCAAAGTTCATCTCACGACAATTCCAACAACCCCATCCAGCGCATGCCCTCCTACTTCATCATCACACCCCGGAAAACCATATATGGTTATTGAGCTATTATCACTATAGCTCAATGTATATGGTAAGTCTTATCATCTAGACAAACATTTTAATTACCTATGCTAAATTTCAAATATAGATTTGATCCTATACACCTTTCAATTCTTGATTGTGCATCATCTGTAGAGGTGTGATCGTTTTTTCGTAAAGTGTACCACAAGGTGTAGAACTGAATCGGATAGTAGATCTGACCAGGTCGTCGGTCCACCTGGTGGGAGGTCGTCCCGCTCGGCACTTTCCAGTACGTGGTCGCCACTCGAGAACCTTTCTTCCACATCGGTTATCGGCTCTTCCAGTTACCTCTACCCATCGAAATAGTAAAACTAAACTCGAGCTCAAAAATCATTCTACGCAAACTGAACCGCGGTGGGCGTTGCCAAAAAATAAACCATATTCGACTTTTGTCCCGTTTTGACGTCGGATGTCAAATAAAAACAAAAGTCAAATAAGGTTATAATAATATTGTTTTAAGAGCTTGTGGTTCGCCCTCTGATCTGACCTTAACGCGACCCATCACTCTATAATTCGTATGTAAAAACCATAAACTGATTAAAATACTTCTTAATTTTACATCCATACAATTATAACACATAAAGAAATATTTTAATCCAAAAAGCACATCACAAACTTTTAAATGAATATAATAGAGTGGTATAGTTAAATTACAACTAATTAATACAACTTATATGCATAGTGCAAATATACGATACTTTATCCTCTTACAATCAATGCATAAAATCGTCCACGCATCTCGCACTGCAGCAGGCGTACGAACCAATTAGCATTATCTGTCTCGCCGAGAACCAATCATCGCGCTTGCCGGAATACAACGCGTTAGGCAAGCGCAGCTAATTGGCTTATTTGCATGTGTGTTCTTTCGTTCGAATACTAGAGATATTTTGTCAATGTAGTGAAGTGTGGAGCCGAATTTCGCGTTGATTTTGTTGACAATTACGCTTCCTTAGTTTTATTATTTCGATGCCTCTACCTGTCACGCCAATCCATTGTTCCCTGGCGTTAGGTTCTTAAGGAAACCAACTATTTATAATTTATTGCATTAGTCAAACTACATTTTACTTAGATTATAATACTAAATACATCATAGTAAATACTTGTAGATGAGGAGGGGTCTTATATGTCCATTTATATCATTCGGTCACATTCATTCAATGATTAATATAATATCTAATTTCAAAATACGTCTAACTAAAAATGTACTATCGTTAATTAAATATAAAATAATTCGAAAATTATCTTTGTCAAACGTAATTATATTATAGTCTAGAACTCTATCGATAAGTTTATTTAACCAAACCACATGGTCACGTCACTATCGATAAACATGCTGCGCCTTACATCACTGCCAATAAGGGCAAATGACGAAGTGTAGAAGACGCAATGTATGCAGTACATTGAAAGCGGACTTGGTCATTGCGCTGATTGAGCGAGTACACATCGGTCAATGTATGTTTTTCATAACTTGTTGCAATAATTTTGTTAATGTTTGGTATTTCATAGTGATCAATATGTTTTTATGTTTTTTACAAATAATATTGTAATTAAATGTTATTTTCGACTTACCGATGGAAAGATATACCTCCTCGCTCTATACTAGAAGGTCTGACTTTTCGTCTTACACGTTATAATAGCACAACACGGCATTATAACCAGAGCTCTGTTCTCTAACGTAATCCGACGCGCACTGACCGCGGTGAATGAGTGAATCGGTCGAGTTATGATTATCGAATCATAACTGTGGCGCGCTTGCCCCGCCCACATTACCATTCTAACCTTATTTATCTGTTCTGTGACTGAAACAATGCTCGAATCAAACAAATCAATGTCATGCTCATGTGCAAGGCCTATTATACCTGTCGCCAGCTCGCAGAAGGAAGGCATTCTGCCTGTAACATGTAGAGGCATGCGGGACTATTATACCGCCAATTAGGCGTAGAGGGGGATATATAACGATATGTTAGACAGTAATTCTGGACAGTCGACACTTCCAGATACTATCTTCAACAGGTAAGTAAGGTCGGCAATTTCGCAGCGCTGGTGCAGATGTAACAGGTGATGTTTCTTATCAAAAGATCAAGGTACATAGACGAGTTATATTTATGTTTAAAGAGGTAGCAGAGGTATTCAAGAAATATCTGTTAGATATTTTCGATTCTTGAAACAAGGTCCTTGTATCTGGGGCTCTAAACCTGCAATGCATACTCCAAGTGGCTTCAGACGTAAGTGCAATACAATATTTTTAACCATTTTACTTGAGTGAAACATTCATACGCATCACAAAATTCAAAATCATTTATTCAAATAGACCTTCGCAGGCACTTATGAAAAGTCTGACTGTAATACTCTAATACCGGTTCGGAAGGTTGCATTTACTGAGAAGAGCCGGCAATAAACTCAGCAATTAGTCTTTTCAAAACAAGCTTAGATTAATTACATAAAATTTACATTCTAATCGCACTGACAACAATTGTGTGCCCCAGTGCGGCGGCAAAGTAGACTGAATCTATATTTAATAAGTAAATAAATAAGTGGCAAACTTAGGCAGACCAGCCCCCACAAGCAGCACCTGTTCACAAGTATGACGCATGTGGCAGCCATCGCTCTCCTCGCCATATTGACGGTGAAGTGAGTGACCCGTCACACGACGCCGCCGCAAGAACAACTCAAATCCAAGGGTTCCAAGGTCTTTGCTATTATACGCTCAATATGGCTATTTAATGTTAACTTAGAATCATGAGAGACACCTAAGTCAAGTATACATTCCTGAGCTACCAAAACTTGACCTTGCAATTAATAATTGGGAAGATAATTGTTAGCTTTCTGTGTGAAAGTAACAATAGAGCACTTAACAGGATTGAGATCAAGTTTATTGAGCGTACAGTAATCAGTTAGATGACCCAAGTCAGATTGAAGCGCGTCAGCATCAGAAACAAAGAACATGAGAAGTCTTAATGCACCGTTTTCGTTAATTTACAAATATTATCAATAGCAAAGGCCCCAGTAATGAACCCTGGAGAATGCCACTACATATGGAAACCTAGCATGATATGTAGTTATTGACAACAACAGCATATCTCCGATTTTCTAGGTAAGATGAAAACCATCGAAGTAGGTCACCTCTTATGCCTATGCCTTTTAGCTTGGATAAGAGAAGACTATGGTCAATTCTGTTAAGAAACCATGTTGGCTTTGGTTGAAAGAGTTCTTTAAAGCTGCGTAAACTTGATGTTAGATAAGATATTCAAGTATTTTGGATATTATACATAATTTTGAGATAGGGCGGTAGTTGGCTACTTCTAATTTAGAACCCTTCTTGTAAATTGGTAATGAAGGCAGACTTCCAGACAGAAGGGACATAACAATCAAGAAAGGCTCTTTTGAACAGAATGGTAATTAGGAAAACAATAGTTTTAGTACAGAATTTCGGAACCTGGGCATGCAAGTCATGAGTGCCAGCAGATTTAGATGTATCAAGGATTCACTTCAAGAGAGTGGACGATGAGGACGATCCTGATGCTTTTACTGATGTTCAAGGACATTCTATTACCGCCAGTATCGCATCAGCGACGGCAACTGTACAGGTGTCAGGATCTTCTGTTGCGAAGAAGAGCTGCCTGCACGGGTACGATACGTAGTATCCACGCAAATCATCCCAGTCTGCTGACTTATAGTGCCACACACGACGACACCCGGGTGACCGGAGCAAATCGGGCCACGCACAAGGCACCTGCGTCCGGACGAGACAGTGGTCCCATGAGCCGAGTGGCGCATCCACTGTCACTGCATAGCCGTCCGGTCGCATAGTCAGCAGAAGGTCCAGTAAGGAGCTAGTATAGCTCTCAATATCTGGGATTCTCGTAGGAGAAAGAATCAGTTGCGAGAAGCCATAGGCCAGAGCAAAGTCGTGAGCAGTCTTCCCCGAAAAGTCAGTGGACCGAGAACCATGCCACTCAACTTGGTGAGCGTTGAAGCTAAAATCACTAACTCCGCGGAGAGGTACTGCTTCAGTACTTTGTCAGTCATCGATTGCATCGCTGTGGGACCTGTTAAGGTACGCGTAAATTTTGGTGTGGACACCGTGATCTACGCGCGCTCACAAAACTGACAGGTCCCTGTCTTCGAGGCCATGGAGATGACGACAGCAAATATCCTCCTTAACTTAAATACATACCCTAGCACGGCACACAAAGATGTGATCCTGACAGCTGAGATATTTGCTTGTGGTAGACAGGCAGGCAGACAAATAGACGGGCGGCAGTAGAGGCTTAGTAATAACACGATACACGTGTACGATATTTTTACTTGAATATAAAATTTTGTGAATAAACAACTTGAATACAAAATTTCATGGCCCTTTTCACCACTTTGGGGGTGGAATTATCAAAAACGCTGAGACACTTATCACAATCGTCAGCCCTAAACACATAATTTGAAGATTCTAACTTCAAAACTGACTGACTTTCATTGAAACTTTCATTCAATCCATAAATAATCCAATCCATAAGAAAATATCCAAAAACTCTTCCTTTGTGGATGCCTATACCGTATAAGGTATCTTTGTGCAAAATTTATAGTCTACGTCCAGCGGCTTGGGCTGTGCGTTGATATATCAACAATCAATCAGTTTACGATAAATATTTTGAATTTGAAGCGCTTGTGGTGTAGCATAATTAGCCGTTCTTAATCGATCGGCAAAGTTAAGCTACCACCATCGTGGTCGGTACCTGGATGGGTGACCGCCTAGTGGTATTTCAAATCGAGCGTTTCCATGCTACGGAAGGCACGAAAAGCCGTTGGTCCCGGTTATCACTTAATTGTGATAGTCGTTAAGCTAGTTGGATGCCTCATAGGCGGCTTGGAAAATCTCAACAGTAGGTTGGCCACTAGCCCTAACTCCACCGATCCTTAGTGGGCACGTGTGGTGGAGTATCTGCCCATTACCTTACAACCTCATTTGTGAAAGGAGGCCTGTGCTCAGCAGTGGGACATTATAGGCTGATGATGATGATGATGATTTTGAATTTACTAGTTTTATACAACGAAACGAGAGAATATAAAAAAGGTTACAAAATAATGCCAAAAATGTAGAACTGAAGTTTATAACGTCAAATAATTTCTAATACAATCTGATATTACAATCAATAAAATAATTACAAATGTTCACATCAAAATATATAATAGCTGTCCACCGCGGTTTCACCCGCGTTTTTTCCTGAATTTTCTTTGCTATAAACCTCACGGAGCCCGAGACCTTTCCAACGAATGCAAAACCGTGGAAATCGGTTCGTGCGTTCTGGAGTTATAGCGTCAGGAAGGAAAACCCGACTTATTTTTATATATTAGATTTCTTATTGAAACAAGAACGTTCGCTAAGTGAAAAAGTACATAATCCATATCTGTAAAATACAATGATTACAGACAAATCTAGGTTCTCATACTGCTACTTCTAATCTAATAATATATATAAAATGCTTTTGTGGGTACGTAAATACACAGTTTTCTCAATCACCACCAACCCCAATCAATTTCCCGTTGGGGTGGTAAATACCCCTTGGTCTCCAGGTGGTAGTAAGGGAGTTTGGTCGCGGTGGGTGGAAGGGGGTGGTTGTGGGTGGCGAAAATGTTAAAACGTATATTGCTGTCCTTTTCTAACGCATGAGGACTTCTGAAAAGATCTCAAAATTTCTGGAATGGAAAGTTCCAAAATGTGTAAAACGGTTATAATCGATCTGGAATGTTCTAGAATCAAAATCGAAAATAGAAATCTATAATATCTGTTAAAAATGTATCCTTATATATTTTTTATACCACTAAATATGCGATGTATTTTAACCCGAGCAACGCCGGGATTCGCTGCTAGTTTAACTATAATTCTATGTTTCGTTGGCGACTCCACTGGATCTGTTCCTTTTGTATTCTAAAATGAAACTAAACATAAACTCTGCCAACCAGGGTCATCAGTTTTTGACGTTTAGGAATACCCACGAGTTTCAATTTTAATGCTTTGTGATAAGTTTTATCTGTTAAAATCAAAGGTATGATGTTACAAAAGAATCTTACTATACAGGATTAAGATTCATTTTTCTCTATCATTTTTTACGTCAAAAAGTAATTGAACTGGTGGACAGAGTGTCATTTGTTTACAAACATTGTCATGTCAAACAACTCGTCGAAATTGAAACAAATAAAAAAAAAAAAAACAAAAAAACGAATACATCCTTTCCCCTGAGCGCACTGCGCGGTACTGAAGAACCGCTGCCTATTCATTGCTATTATAACTCGAGGGAGGACGAATACAAAGTTGAATATCGCGTGTGACGTTTGAACGTAGAATGGTCCAAAAGTAACTGACTAAAAGTTTAAAAACTAATTTCGTTTATAAAATGAGTTATATAATATCTAGGAAAATTTTGGTTTGCCATGCCCTAGTAAACTATGTTTTCTTGCTGTAAGACAAATTTAAGACAGAAACCTGAAGCCGTTTACGTAGAAAATAATATTAAAGCTAAAAAAATACCATTTTTAAAACGAATAAATGATCGAATGAAAGTATTCGAATCATGTTTTTGGCTTTGTGGGGCCCTAGATAAAGGTCTGAAATAACTTAAATTATAATTTCCTTTTTGATCAGACTTGTGATGGACTTAGAATATTAAGTCAAAAATGATGATAAATTTTGATGCCCCGTCTTAAACACTTGTGCAAGAGTTTTCCTCTAACATAAAGAAACGTAACAATAGATACCCTGAAGCGATGTACTACGGGTCTTTGAAATTTAAGGAACGCATAGATATTCAGAGCCTATCTATTGAGCGAACTATAGAAATAGCATGTGTAGAGCTTGAGCAATTCATTGTCATGAGCGTATACAGACCCCCTACTGCAGTATTCAATTTGTTTGAAAAATGTATGGATGAAGCTTTGTGTAAACTAAATAGTATGAATAAAAATATAATAATCTGTGGAGATTTTAATATAAACTTGTTGGAGGATAATGCGATATGTAATAAACTCAAATCACTTTTTCTGTGCTACAATCTTGTAAATCTTTTTTTAGAACCAACTAGAATCACTGCCACTTCAGCAACTTGCATTGATAATATTTTTACTAACTTACAGCCAGTAACAAAGTCAATAATAAGTAAATTAAGTTCTGATCACTGTGGCCAGCTGGTCTCATTTCATATGCCTAGAAAAAAAGTGATAAAAAAAGATATTAAGTGTGTTCCTATGAGTGAAAGTCGCCTTGAAAAATTTAGAAATAACATTGTCAATAAATTACCACACGTACCTTACGATAATAAAAATGTTAATGAACTTTATAACTCAATTTTTAATTTAACCAAAAATGAGTATAATTCAATGTTTTCTTCAAAAACGGTAAAACGGAAATCTAACACGGTCTTCAATGACTGGGCGACGGTGGGAATTTATATAAGTAGGCGAAAATTGTATGAATTATATAGGGAAAAACAGTATAATCATGATGCTGTTTTTCTAAATTATGTAAGGAATTACTCAAAAACATTTAAATGCGTTTGTACTGCGGCTAAATCAATACATATAAGAAATAAAATTAAAAATAGTCAAGATAAGATCAAGATGACTTGGAAAATTATAAATAGTGAAACTGGAAAGTTCAAAGTACGTAATAATGAGTTTCAACTTATTATTAATGATAAATCAATCAAATCTGATCAAGATGTTGCTGCCGCTTTTGAGAGTTTCTTCACCAATATTCCAGTTTCGACTACCAAGTCTCTTAATTCTTCTCCCACCCTCGCTGTATCTTTACTTAGGAAAAATGTAACAGAATGTACTGTTGACTTTAAATTCTCAACTGTTACTTCTAGCGATATAATTAAAGCATTCAAATCTCTAAATTTGAAAAACACTGTTGATCTATGGGGGCTTTCAGTTAAACTTATTAATTCTATAATTGATTGTATTGCACCTCATTTAGCTGTTATTTTTAATAAATGTATTGATTGTGGTGAGTTTCCTGATCTTATGAAACATAGTAAAGTAGTGCCTTTATTTAAATCCGGTAGTACATCCGACCCCACAAATTTTAGACCAATTTCCATACTACCGACATTCAGTAAAGTATTCGAGAAAATTATACTTAATCAATTGATGGTACATTTCAATAGTAATAGACTGCTTCACAGTAAACAATTTGGTTTCACTAGGGGTCGCTCAACAACCGATGCTGGTGTTGAGCTTATTCAACATATTTTTGACGCCTGGGAAAATTCACGAGACACCCTCGGTGTTTTTTGTGACTTATCCAAGGCTTTTGATTGCGTCCATCATAAAATACTGATCAGCAAATTACATCACTACGGCGTTAGAGACACTGCACTTGATCTTTTGATTTCTTACTTATGTGACAGAATTCAAAAGGTTGATGTTAATGGTAAAGTATCCCCTGGGTCATCAGTAACTATGGGTGTACCACAAGGTTCTATCCTTGGACCTTTTCTATTTCTCATTTACATCAACGACTTACCATATCTTGTAGAAAAAAAACATGAGATAGTATTGTTTGCTGATGACACTTCACTTCTTTACAAAGTGAATAGACATGATTTTAATTCTGACGATGTGAACAATGCTCTTTCTGAAGTCGTTGATTGGTTTACTATTAATAATTTATTGCTAAATGAGAAAAAAACAAAATGTATCAGATTCAGTCTACCCAATGTGAGACATTCGGACACAAATATTGTAATTAAAGGCGAAAAACTGGATCTTGTTGAAACAACTGTATTTTTAGGTATCACTTTAGATAATAAGATACAATGGAGCCCTCACATTTGTAAATTGGTGGATAGACTTAGTTCTGCAGCTTATGCAGTGAGAAAAATTCGCGCTCTCACTGACGAATCTACGGCAAAATTAGTTTATTTCAGTTACTTTCACAGTTTGATGTCTTACGGTATCCTCCTCTGGGGTAGTGGTGCCGAAATCAATAGAATTTTTATACTGCAGAAGAAGGCTGTCCGCGCAATATATAAAATAAGGCCTAGAGATTCTTTGAGAGACAAGTTTAAATCTATTAATATAATGACAGTGTCGTCACAGTACATATATGAAAATCTTATTCATGTGAGGAAAAACTTAAATAACTTTCCTAAGAATAGTGACACTCATAGTTTGAACACTAGAAATAAGCACAAACTTGCTGTACCTTTAACTCGGCTCAGCAAAGTCCTTAACTCTTTCAAGGGGCAATGTATACGTTTCTATAATAAAGTACCCAAAGAAATCCAAGAGCTACCTATACATAGATTCAAAAAGATAGTTAAACAAAAGTTATGCACGAAAGGGTACTATAAAGTTTCTGATTTTGTAGATGACAAGAATGCATTTGAATGAATTGTTCGCTTCGCAGGCTATTGTTATATATATTTTGTAATTGTAATACTTCTATTTACATATTTAAAAAAAAAAAGACTTGCTGAGTTTCTTGCCGGAGTCTTCTCAGTTCAAGTTGTATTTGGAACCGGTGTAGAGCCATTTGTTAACGTTCACAAGTGCCCTATCAGGGCCTAAATTGAATAAATGCTTTTTGAATTTTGAATTTGAATTTTGGTCGTATAGTTTTATGGTCTTCCCTCATTCGTCTTACGTACTGTGCACTGCCGAGCAATATAACGGGCGAATAGTTTTTTTGCTGTTTATCGTAATGAAATATTTTTCTGGTTTATGCCGTGGTTAAGAATATTGTAAGATGAGGAAAATGTCTATTAAGATCGTGTGAAAACCAAATAAGATTTTCCCAAAGAATTAAATGAACAATATTTCCAAACAAAGTAAAAAAAAACCTGAAGTTAACTATGCTACATTTGCAAAATAAAACTATTTCTTCTAAAGGTGCGTCTATGCTACGCGAACGAGCCGAGCACTCGTGGAGCACGAATATGCGATGCGTGCGACGAACGAAGAGCGGCTCGGCTGTTGCTCGCTTCGCGTAGCATGGACGTACCATAAGATTTTAGCTAGTTGCATCAATTTTACAAGCTTTTATTTAACTTGCAATGTATGTTTGTTCGTTCGGGTGGAATCTTGCAAGTCAAATTCCACCCACTTCCAGTGGCCGGATTGACTTGATATTTGGTTTACATTAGTATATTGGAAGACAATGCAAGTACAGTCAACAAAAAATACAGTCACCAAAAAAAATTTCATTTTTAATACAAGCTTATTTTAAACTTATTTTAAATAAATAGCATAATTGTGAAGAATAAACAGCATTTTCAAATAAAATTAGGTTACGGCAAAATGTTCAAAACAGACATTTTAAGCTTAAAACGCCGCTGGATTAACGTCAATTTGAGCGCAGCTTCAACATCCTCGGTAGTTCAATAAATAAGAGTAAAAAAAGTAAACTGGAAAATGCAAAGAGAAAAACTGTTTACTTTTTAGAATACAACCGAGAACTAAAGGAAAACCTTTTTATTGAAAGAATAGATGTATGTTTCATAGATGAAAGAAAAATATAGGTGTATTTATTTAGTTTTTATCGACCGAGCGAGCGAAGCGTCTCTGTTTCAGCTTGGACATAAAGGCTTTCGTATGTCTGTCCAGATGCCCATCTGTTCTTCTCTACAGGTCGCATTTATCAACCGATTCTAGTGAAAATTTGTGAGCAGGTTCAGTAATTATATGGATATTTTGTGTCAATTCGATTTTTTCAAAAAGTAGAATCGACAAGAGAATTCCATATAATTATCGAGACTCGCGAGGTCTACATAACAGCTCACAGAGCTAATAGTTATAATTATATTTTTGATGTATTTCTCAGTCGGGTACTACAAAGTACCGTCTCCACCACCGTACTATTCCCATGATATTATTCAAACGAAACAAAATATACAAATGTATGATAACTATGTATTTTTAACAAAGAATATCAAACATCTTTTTCAAATGGGATCCCTCTTATACAAGGTAAAAAAAAAATTATTCAAATAGACCTTTTCTGCGAACGTCTATTATTGTTTTATTTATTTTATATAAAAATAACAAAAAAATATATCGGTATCGTTATAAAACTAAGATTATATTACTCAATAAAATAATGTTTATTGTAACGAAACCACAGGACAGGACATAGCAACGATTATATTACAGCGACAGCGATTAACTTGTTTGACATTTTGTGTCACTAGTTTATCTATTTAATACAAAATAAATTACTCTAAAATGAGACAAACGTCTATTTTAGTAGGTGACTTTATCGTCACAGCAAAATCTGACTTATTCCAAATTCAAAATTATAAAAGCAAAGTACAGTAGTACCCAATTAATATGGCTTACCGATGTACCTGCGCAGAAGATACATTTTCAAAGCGCGGGAAACGCTATTGGCCGACAGCTGCCGTCATGTTAGCGCGCGCCGTGCGGAGGGAGGGGCGTGACTTGCGAGTGAGACGGAACTAACAGCTGCAGTGTATTCTGAACATTATAGTAGTGATCTAAGGTTGATTGTAAGTTTTAAGCATTCTTTCGTTAATCTTCGGGGCCATACTTTCTTTTCTGTGCGAACGAAGATTCACGACGCGCCTTATAAGTTGGGTAATACTGTACCTATTCTAAGATTTGAAAATTGCTTCTAAAAGTGAACAATAAATTTAAATAAAGTATTGCGTTCAATATATAAATTATATACATTTCTGTATCTTTAGACGTAACCTACTTTTGATTTTTGATATATTTCTTTCATTGAGTATTCGAGGCCAGCATTGAGAGATGTGAAGACAAGTATTCGTAACCAAAGCTTTCATATAAGATTGCCAGTCATCTTTGCTTGCTATAAATTTGTAAAAGCGATAGAATTATTACGTGAATGTGCAGAAACTTTTTGTTTCATTTGAAATTCGGTATTCTGCTTTGATGTTGATTTGCATTTATCACGTTTTGCTTACCGTCGGTCCTGTGATGTGAATAATATTATTCAAATTATTTTACTTAGGGGCTACCGCAGGAAATTTTAATGAACTTCATTGAAATTAGGCCATTATCTTACCATTTTCTTACCGTACCAAAGAAATAAGTTTTTGTTAAAAAAATAATTTTTATTACAAGTTTTTTTTTGGTGACTGTACTTTTTGTAAACTATACTTGCATTGTCTTCCAATATACTAATGTATACCAAATATGAAGTCAATCCGACCACTGTAAATGGGTGAAATACGACTCGCATGATTTGACCCGAACATACATACAAACATTGCAAGTTAAATACAAGCATTTAAATTCCTTCTGGGTAGTTCTATAATGTTCGGGTCACCAAACGAGTTAATTGATGGCATTCTTGACTAGTTAGAAATTCACGTATAGGTAATAAAATTGCAAAAAATTAAACCCCATTTAAATTAAGTTCATTGCAATTTTCTTACGCGGTGGCCCCGCAAACATGTAGCACACAAATGTACAGTTATTTTGCTAGCAACAACACAAACACTGGAGCGCCAACATACATGTAATGTCGTTGAGTTTTCTCGTTTTTGCGAGTATGTGCAAAAGTTTAGCACTCACAACTCGGTTCAGTGAAGTTTGTGCCACTTCAGTTTCCGTTACGATATCTCCTAATGACTTCAGGGATCTGTCTGATAGAGATTTATTTGCTAGTGTTCCGTAGGTGCGAAAGTTTATGTTACCGTTGAAGGAATTTACATTTATAGGTGATATTATCACTTTAGTGATATTGAGCTGAATATTTGTTTTATTTTTATTTCTTAGCGTTCAAAGTCACCTATGAGGATACTTCAAGGACGAATCTACCGTGGCTGCCACCGGTTCAAAAATCTGGCTCTTAAGAGCCAGAATTATGTGATTAGCACTCTCTACCACATCAATACTTGCCTTGGTAAGATTGCTTCAAATGTGTACAAAGAAAACATCTCGTGTTTTTTTAAAGTAAAGTAAGGTGGTGACTGTGATCCAATCGTTCCATTATTAAAGTCACCAATGGGTGAGATGCAATATAAAAATAAGTTAATACTACAAGATTAAAATGGTATGCATAATAATCATTGCAAGTATATACATATTAGATAATGAATTTACTTAAAACATTATGCATATCAAAAAGAAGTATTTACTTTTAAATCCCATTAGTTTGTCTGTTGACTTTAAAGTCAAACTGCTCCTTTTTCTAACTAAAAAGATCACAGAATTTCCTTTAAAGTACCCTCTTCAATATTCAAAGCGGGTTATTTAAAGTCTAATAGAATACTAGAACTTCCAGCTCAGCTAAAATCTTTTTGGCACAGGTTAAGTTCAGTAATGGATAGTCTGAAATTTCTAAAACCACTATTAATCTCAGAGAAAGGGGCGTAAAATCACTTGCTTTGCCAAGTTTGGAAACCTCTGGAAAATTATTAGGATAGTGTTTTCCAAACTGGATAATGATGGCCCATTCTTCTTTTATGATGTCGTTATTATTTAAGCACAAGTTAGCAACAGGCGTACACTGATTGCGCAATTTAATGCATTCAACAAATCATTTCATGGTTATATTATTTATATCATAATCCTACTAATATTATAAATGCGAAAGTTTGTGAGTATGTTTGTTACTCTTTCACGCAAAAACTACTAAACGGATTTGAATGAAATTTGGCACACAGATAGAATATGTTCTGGATTAACACTCAGGATACTTTTTATCCCGGGAAAACATACGATCCCTCGGGTATGCGGGTGAAACCGCGCGGGGCAGCTAGTTACTTATAAAAAATGGTGTTTGCATTTGTATGCAGCATAAAAAAAGTGTTTTTCTGCTGTTAAAAATGATTCTATTTAGCTACTAAAAGTGCTTTTTTTATATTACTAATATTACTATGGACACTTGCAACACCAGTGGTATCACTCGCGCGTTGCCGACCCTGCAGAAATCTCTTCGCTTCGGCCTAAGTAAGGTGTCTGGATGGTAGGTGGATGCGAATGGCAAGGAACTAGTATTGGGAAGTTGAAAGACGCTTATTTCTATAATATAGAATGCTCTAATTCTCTTCAAAAGTCATTGTTTTCTCCTTGTTTCATGATCTGATGTAGAGGATTACCTTGAGGCCAAAGTGTGGTGATAGTAGTATGCTCTAAGAGGCGCGCGTAGATTCAATAAAATGTCTTTACCGCATGGATTTTATCTGAGCAAGAAAATATACTGCCCGATATTTTAGCTAGGATCGCTGCGTCATAAAATTTACTGAGGATATATTTTATTCATATATTATATTGGGTTCGTATAAATCATATTGAAGTGTCTTTATCTGATGATGATTCATTCGCCTATAGATGATCAGTGCTACATATAGGCTGTCTGTCGGCATCTAGGCATAAGTGCCTTTTTGGTATCACACTGTTCTTATTGTATCTAAGTATTATTTAGTAGTTAGTAGTATTAATGTAAGGGAGTGGAACTTGCTTCTGGCGTCTGTGTTTCCTTACTCAATTCCTGACAATCTAGGGACTTTTAAGGCTAGAGTGAATAGATTCCTTCTGGGTAAGCGTGTTCCATCCTAGGCTTCGTCTTCGTCCCTTATGGGCGAGTCAGTGGCCAAACATAAGCCCATTTAATAAAAAAAAACTTATTTACTTCTATATTATGTTTTTATTTTTGCTTGAGTATAAAATTTATTTCTTCTTTTCAGTCCTTTTTTGCATCAACCTTCTCTCTGCCATTTCGCATGTCCGGAGTTCATTAGTCACACTAAATATGTACTATATGTATAATATAAACATATATCACCAATACACTCTGAGAATCTTACCTACTTCGTTTTTTATTGGGGGTTAATAAAGTTAAATAATATATTTTTATGGGAATTTTAAGCCAAATACATTCTGTTTTATATTCGTATCTGAAATGAAGTGTTAAGGTTATGTTTACTCGTATTTTATTATAGCTTGTTAACTTTACGGCTTTTTAGGGTTCTGTACCCGAAGGGTGCCAAACGGGGCCCTATTACTAAGACTCCGCTGTCCGTCCGTTCGTCCGTCCGTCTGTCTGTCAGTGGGCTTGTATCTCATGAACAGTAATAGGTAGACAGCTGAAATTTTCAGAGAATATACAGGGTGTAACGGAAAGCGTATACACATTACAGTAATCCATGTTTTTGGTACTAGGCGCACAGATCGCGGAAGAGACAATTTTATATTAATATTAGCAAGAGACGCAAAATGATAATGACCCTCATTGACCGGTGACATGTTGGTTATGATTTTAATTCAATAAACTTGAATTCAAAAATTTGGTTTGAATTTTTGAGTAATTTATTTTGAGCTGAAACTTTTTATAGAGTCTGTACCTGATGTAATCTTAACCCCCTTCAGATGTATATACCCTTTCCGTTATACCCTATATATTTCTATGACCGCTATAAAAATTAAATAAAATGAAAAATTGAAGAGGGCGCCCATACAAGAAACGTCTTTTTTTGCGTTTTTTTTTCATAGCAAAGTTAAGTTATTTAATATTGTACGGAACCCTCCGTGTGCGAGCCTGACTCGCACTTGGACGGTTTTTTTTATACTTAATATCGTTGATCAATGACATAAATAAGACAGTTTACGTTGCCAACTTATTTTCTTAAATATTGTAATTCTTAGTATGCGCAGGTTTGCCGCGGCTTCACTTGTGATCTATCAATAAAATTATCCTATTTATCTCCGTATTCCAACCTATCCTTCTACATATTTTTATAAATATTGTACCAATTTCCTTTTAACTTACCCTATCAGAATATGTCCTATTTAGTATTTGTAGTATTTATTACCTTTAAATTACGTTTGCGATTCGATCACGACGTTACCAACAAGGGTATCTGAGGGCCAACCTTTTTTTTTTTTTTATACCACTTAGGTGGCAAACAAGCATACGGCCCGCCTGATGGTAAGCAGTTACCGTAGTCTATGGACGCTTGCAACACCAGGGGTATCACTCGCGAGTTGCCGACCCTGGCTGGCTACCACCTTCAAGTTGAAAATCTGTCGCCAAGCGCCTTTCGGAGTGTTCCGACACAGCACTTGAGAGCCAGTTCCTTCTAGGCTTGGTGTGCTTACCACCTTCGGCCGCATCATCACTTACCATGGTGAGATCACGGTCAAACACAGGCCTATAAACAGTAAAAAAAAAGAAAACCACCATCTCTTAAAACCATATTATTATAACCTTACTTGCGTTACGTCCTTCTTTGACATCCGACATTAAAACAGGGCAAAAGACAAGTTAGGTTATAATAATATTGTTTTATAGATGCTGGTTGGCCCACTGTACGAAGTTTCAAATAATAATTTAATGTTATTTCTTTCATTACTGCCCCGGTCATAAAATAACGACGTATGTTTACATCTGATCTATAGGGTGAGTCAGCGGCTTTGCAAAGGTTCCCTATTTGACATAGTGGTGAGATCGCCTATTTTTAGGTCAATTCACCGGGTTTTGTGTTGACTTGCTTGAGAGCTCTTAAGACGAAAACGAAAGCAGAGAATAAGTTGTTTTTCGGGTTCCGTATCCAAAGGATGCCAACGGGACCCTATTAGTAAGCCTCCACTTTCTGTCTGTTCGTCCATGTGTCTGTCAGTGGGCTGAATCTCATGACCCGGTTGAAACTTTCACAGAATGTGCATTTGTATTGCCACAAGAACAAAAATTAAAAATGAAAGGGATACTAGAAACGTCCTCACGGAACCGATTCGTGCGTGTCCGATTCGCACTTCTCAGGATTTTTTTTGTTCGTTTTTGGGTTTACCACCTTCGGCCACATTTTTCTGTTCAAGTTCGAGTGTGAGTTCGTGGTCAAAAGCAAAAGATAAAAAGGCGTATTAGTAGAAAAGGCCATTTATTGAATATTATATGTCTATGATTTATTGTCATATTAGATAAGTACAGAACAATATGTGCCACAGATTTTTAAATGCAAAGGGCTTTTTTCATGTTTTTGACGTTAATTTTGCATTTGCCGAACATAGCGGACATCTCAAAAAGCTAATACCTTCATATTGACGGAAGTCCGTCATGTTTGCGCCAAATGTCTGTATAATAATGTAAAATAAACACAATTTTATTGGACATATTCCACTCTATGTTTAACCGTAAACTTTTCTCCCAAATTTTGTTTTATTTTTTCGTCTCTTTCCAATTAAATTGTAACACTAATTAATGACATTTTAATTGAACTCTCGGGATGTGAAAAACCGTTATTTGCCATCAAATTACTTGAATGTGGACGTCCTTTGTTAATTAACAAAAATAAATTGATTGTCTACACTATACATTGTTATTATCCCTGAGGATTTACTAACAAAATAGGGTTTTTTATCGACATTGATAAACCCTATAAAATATAAGCCATTTTGATCTTATTATTTTAAATACTGAAATTAATAAAGCACAAATATTAAAGAATAAAAAACCGGCCAAGTGCGAGTCGGGCTCGTACACGAAGTGTTCTTTAATAATTGGAATGTTTTACAAAAAGCTTAAACCGACTTCAAACTACACTAAGAAGTAATCAAATTCTGATCTGATGACAATGGGACCAAACGGGAAGTGTACCCTTTGAAATAAAAAAAGAATTTTCCAAATCGGTTAATAAATGACGGAGTTATGAGGTAACAAATAAAAAAAAAAAAAAAAACATTCGAAATGAGAACCTCCTCCTTTTTTTGAAGTCGGTTAGAAACGGAGATATTTTTTTTTGTTATTTCTTGTAATAGCGGCAATATTCTTGAACTGTCGGATTCGAAAAATTCTTTCACTAAGGAACCTACTCGTACATTATCGCAGTGTTATAACTGTTGTAAACCTGGATTTTATGCCAGGAACGCGGGTAAAACTGCACCTGGGAGATTACTAATGTATTGCCGACAAAGCCGACTGCAACTGGCTCTCAAGTGCAACAATGTCTAAAATTAACTAAGAGATTAAACTTCGCCATCTTATTTCATTAACTGAAACTATTTGAACCTTGCGTCTACAGTAATCTCTAGTAGTAAGTACTGTCGTAAGAGTTAAGCGGCCGTTTCCTTAATACGACTTTATTGTGCGACAAATCGCACGCTCGATGATATTATGGAAATTCTCGGCGCTCACAAAGCGAAGGCAGCGTGTAGGATTATGCATGTGCAAGTAAGCGGAAAAATAAATGAATTCCGCTGGTTCTGCAAATATGCATTTGTAGGAGCTTTCGTAAGTTAAACATTTTGACAATTTTATTCACGTGAGAAAATATTTGTTGAAAATATTCAAATGTCTTACAAAAAAATATACTTTATTTATTGTAAGGCAAAATATTCGTCGATATCAATCGCGGAAAAAACGGGTCTCGCCTTAATGTGACCGACTCAATTACGACTAAATTACTCTATACATAGATTTTTACGTCATCGCTCAAGACAAGTGCTTAAAGCATTTATGATTTTATTTCAATATTATCTAATATTCAGCTTTTGCAGCGCCTCTTGTTTTCTACATCAGAAGTTTTCCGTCCGGACAATAAATGACAAAAATTAATTTTGATAATGGATGATCGGTATAGGAACGTATAGGTTACAATATGTGTTGTTACTATAAATATCTGTATTTAATACGTGAAGAGACCATTCACTCTATTATAACCCTTATTGAGCAAATTACGCTCACACTCCTCGTGTGAGATTTGGCATATACATAAATATATGGAGCAGAGCGGAAATGTCAGATGGTAATATGTGATACAAATACATTAAATAAAATACTTACGGTTGAATTTCGAAAACTGAACACTACAGGAAATATTTTGGAGAGTGTGCGCAGGAATTGTTCTACCTTATTCCACCATCCCCATTTTTACACCGAACCACAAGACGCCGGGAAAATTTTCACCCGTACGTTGTTGACATACCGAAAATACGGACACAGCATTTTGCATCCTCATTTATAATGCGGACAACAAGGGAGTGGAACTTGCTTCCGGCGTCTGTTTCCTGACTCATATAACCTTGGGACTTTAAGGCCAGAGTGAATAGGTTCCTTCTGGGTGAGCGTGTTCCATCTTAGGCTTCGTCTTCGTCCCTTATGGGCAGGTCAGTGGCCAAACGCAAGCATTTAATAAAAAAAAAACTGAAATCCACTAGTATAGATAAAAACGTGTTATCCAAATGAGAACTTAACTCCAACATCAAGAAACGCAATAGACCAAGCATATAGCTGTATGTACAACTATGTACTACAGAAACATGTCAAGGGTATACTTGATTCTAGAACATGGCGGAACATGACCTCACTTTGAATACTTCATAGTTTTATCACTGAGAATATGGGTTAGCTGGAAAAATGGAAGCTTAGTGTTTGGTAGATTTCGAGAAATTTTATGACAGAGTTTTATCTAAGTATAGAGAGAGCTGCCAAATAGATCTCAAACTTGAGAGTGCGATTAAAATGTTCTTACGTCAGTATGCTTAATTTTGATATGATTGTCATCTATATCATTCTAGGCTTTTAATTTTGGTATATTAAGCAAATAATTGCCGAACTAACCAAAGAAAGACAACGAACCATTGAGTTGACTTTATAAGTGTGTTCTTAGTTGATTTAGCTTATATCTATCTGGCAATTAGGTTCAACGAATTTGTGAAAAAAAAACTTAAATAGAACGCTCCGCATGTACTAGTTTTTTTTTTTTGCAGAACCGATTTTCGTGCAGGCACTAAAATACGACAAAAAGATAGATTTTTTGTAATTCACTGGTGACTTCAAGGGGGCTATTTCACCTACCATTCACTAGAAGACCCAAATTCAAGAATAGCCATTTTATGGGGATCCTTTTTTATGACCGCATTTGGCGGGAATCCACGCCCGCCTTTTTGCGCTGTAATTCATTTGTCACGTGCTAGTGATGTCACGTTTTTATGGTTATCGATAGTTTGTATAAGTTATGGTTATATTTGTGTGATAAAATCGGATGTGAGTATAGGTGGTGATTTTTAAAACTATAATGTATAAAAATGTACCTATACAACGTGTAACGAGGGTATATTATGTTGTGTTCGCCATTTTATTTTAACTTTTATTGTGAGTTTATACCTGCTAATCTGCTATAGTCTTCATCCCTTTCGGATAGATATACTTACCCTTTTATAATCCGGCATGTTGGTAAATTCGGGAAAATCTGAAAATGCTTTTTTTCCAAGAAATTTTAGACAGCACAAAGTCTGTTATAATTTTGTTTTATTTGCTTACTTCGATTACACAGCAGACATTTCTCAAAGGACGATTATGTAGTAGAAAGGGAGTAAATGCTGGTATATAGAACTAGAGATGGGCAATTTTTCGTTCATAAAATCATATCGCATTCCGAAACCGCATTACAAAAGTTACTCTTCAAACAAACTGAACAATTACATCATTTTAAAATGCATTCAATCAGTAACATAAGGTCTTAAATGTAATTTTATGAGATATTTCGTTCCCACTTTAGTCATTTAGGTTCAAAACATCATTTAAATTGTCCGCATTGCATTCTCACTGCCTAATAACATCGAAAGATTCTATGTACTACTCGGCAAAGTTTGCGCGTTTCGAATCTACAAGTACCTACATATCGAGAGTACTCGTAGATTCAGCACGAGCCAATATCGGATTTCAGGTCTTGATACAATATATAGTTTTTAAACTATATACGGTTTGTATCATCCATACCTATAGATAGAATGGATAAATGGAAGAAGCTCATATTGCGCCAACCCTAGAAACAGAGCAGGCACATAACATAACCACAGATAACGAAGATAAGCGAAATATCTAGATATTGGTGATTTTATGTAAAGGAATCGTAAACATTGATGGTACCGGGTATGAGACTGACCATAAACCTCTATGTCTATGGTATATACAGTCTCATTAAAAAAGAAAGTTTGCAGAAAAATCAAGCCATAAACATTAAAATCGAACTTCAATAAATCTTCCAAACTTTCTCCTTCAGAATACTCATTAGCATCCAATTTTTATTTCGTATTAAAATGAAAACTTTGATATAAATATTTTATATCACACAACTAATCAAAACTTTATCCAAATATCGATAACACTAAACCCGGCCATCACTCATAGAGCTTAGCACGAATTCCAAACTTTGGCAAGTTCAAAACTTTTGGATATTATCGATAGTATCGATAGTCGGTGAATTATCACGTACCGACACTAAGCCCAAGTTTACACGAGGGTAAAACGTATAAAAGCATTTACATATAAATGTTTGGTACTGAAGTTTCTATAGTACCCTATTCGGTACTAGGGTACTGCAAATGACATAACACCACTAAAGGAAAACAAGTGGAAAATGGTTGGGTATTAAATAAACGCTTTATATGTTATGTGATTGATACAAAATGTGCCTTGTATTTATGCGAAAACGGTTGAGTTTCCTTTTTTCAGTTGGTGTGAATAACACGTAAATGTGTGTTTATGATGCTCGGTAGGCTTTTATTGATATTGCGTTATAACTTAATGACTTATTTACAGGGGATTTAGACACGACGTGTACTGTACACTGTTAAAGGAAGACATTTTTAGACGTATTTCTACGAACATTTAGCTTTTTAGTTCAATCCTTCCTTCAAGCGTCTTTTTAGTTTCGTGTTTTGTTTCGTGATCTCAATAAATATCTTACAAAATCATATTCCCAATACGTTGCTGATTTTGAAGAGCTTTTTTTAAGCTTTACTTTAATACAATTACTATCAATGAAACTGAACCTGTAATATAAACTATTTTATAGATAGACTAGTAGACCCCCGCGGATTCACCCGCGTACGTTTTGAATTTTTTTGCGCGGAAATGTACTTAATTATTTTTCAAAAATAAAAGTTGCTATGTTACTCCTTATAACATCAGCTATGAACCGAAGCAGACAGACAAACATTTAAAAACTCAATACGATTTTATTCAAAAAAAGTTGAACTCACACTATTTAAAATTGGAATGTCAAATATAAAAGCATATTTAAATCAAAAGTACTACGGAGTATTGATATCAACTTCGATGCAAATCACCCCTAAAATAACTTTTTACCTATTTTAACCCCGTTAGGAAAAGACGCACTGTTGTTGTGACGAGTTTCAATAAAATACGAAACAAGTCTGTTAAAAAATGCAAAATTTGAAGTAGATTGGACCAAGGAATCACGTTGTTCCATACAAACATTGCCCCCCCTTTTTCACCCCCATAGGGGTAGAATTTTGAAAATCCTTTCTTATCGGGTGCCTACGTCATACAAAGAACACACCCTCCAAGTTTCAGGTCACTACGATCAGCGGTTAGGCTGTGCGTTGATTCTCAGTCAGTCATTCAGGACAAAGCATTTTATATGTATAGATAATCCTTAAAGATAACCACTGATAAGAATCTCGTTCTTAATTACTTAGGGTTAGGTAATTGATAACAATTTGAGTGTTATCGCCAATACAGTTCAGTAACCGAACGTAATCTAACTAGGTAATCTTTGTAAGGTGTCTCTTGAAGTAGATTGGTGTCGAGACGAACAATTTGTCGTCCCGCGTTTTCATACCCTATTTTATCCCCTACTTGCTAACAAAGTAAATTATGACTTACTATGTATCTAATAAGGAACACAACGTAATAAATCGATGGTAATATGTTAAAAAAAACGTTTTATAAACAAATTATTTTCATAACTGTCTTAATACAAAAGAAGGTTTAAAACACAAGTTATAAATATATCCGTCACTTTCTAATGTCATATAAAAAAAACCGGCTAAGTGTGAGCTAGATTCGCACACGGAGGGTTCCGTACAATATCAAATAACCCAACCTTGCTAAGAAAAAAAAACGCAAAAAAGATGTTTCTTGTAGGTATGGGCGCACCCTTTATTTTTATTTCATTATTATTATTTTTTGTTATAGCGTCCATAGAAATACATATGCTCTGAAAATTTCAGCTGTCTACCTATTACCGTTCATGAGATACAGCCCACTGACAGACAGACGAACGGACGGACAACGGAGTCTTAGTAATACGATACCGATTGGCACCCTTCGGGTACGGAACCCTAAAAAAGCTGAGCCTGTCTTAATACCTGAGTTTTACAAGACTCGACTTAAACCTTTTAGTATTTGTGTTTTAGTTTATGAAAATAATCAGGTTTTAAAACCTTTTTTTTAATCTACTATCATCGATTTATGACGTTGTGTTCCTGAATGAAGCCCATCACAGCCTTAGCTATAATATATATTAATATGCCGAGCTATAATATAAATTACAGTACAATTTGGTGAAGTAACAGAAATATATATTATAGCTGGGTGTACGGTCACTCAAAGATTAGTATTGAAAATATATCGTAAATATGCCTTGCTATGATTTATAAATTAATATATATTATAGCGGCGGCCATCTGTGCCCGGCGCAACTTCAACGCAAGCATAGTCTAAAAGCTTGTTGTTTCATCCAACGTAATGTTTGACTGCCAAAAAAGAGAGACAACATCAGAGCCGTCGGTTATCATTCGGTAAATTCCGCTGATCACTCGCGGCCGCTTCGCTAGGTCGTAATTCATGATTTCACATATCATAAAACTTGTTCCAGGAGTATACTTCTTGTGAAAAAATCTTACAAGTTTGTGAAAAAAAAGTTATTTAGAATCTCCAATATATTTGCAAGCCTGGTATCTAAATATTTTCTTTACTTTTACAATTTATAGGTACATTAGACATGGCCAAAGTCCAGGTATAATTTGAGCAAAAACGCTGTTTTTCGGAGGCTTTAGACTGAATTTAGTTCACACTTTTTTAAATTACGCCTAGATACACGGCTAGATATAGTGCACAAGATACTAATTTGTTCAAAACATCTAACGAAAAATGTTTAACAACGCCATAATAAGTACAGAGGTTTTGTGTGAAAAGTATGATGAATTGAGTGCTCTTAAGGGGGAAGGGAAAGGCCATTGCATCGACGACGTTTTAGCGTTTGAAGCTTTTTGTCAACCAAACTTCATACTACACGGTCAATCTCTGACACAACACTATTAGGTATTTCTAGCAAATATTATTCAATTTTCAACTTAATCACGTGATTACATAACGCACACAACTGCTGACGACGCGGACGTGGCCTATGATTTACTGAACGTTGCACCAGAGCCCATATATCTGAAGTGCAGTGGCTGAAGACAATCACAAATGCAAGTGACTCGGGTACCTCGCGCTGAATATACGGGCAATTGTTGTGCGCTTGAATGCTTTATTGCGTCTTGCTTTGTCTTGTGGCTTTTGAAACGAAAATAGACTCCTTTGACACTGTTTACTGAACTGTATTATCAGTGGTGGGTTTGATACCCAGGACAAATATTTGTGTGTATATGCATATATTTGTTTGTTTCAAACTGGTTGTAAATATGCTTAGAAGTAGTACATCAGTTATCTGGTTTTTATAGTTTTGCTTAGTTTGGGATTCGGTGTCTGTTTTTGACAAATGTCCTAAGATATTTATTATATGTTTGCCCTCTTTCCAATCGTTTACCTACGTTTGTCGTTATAGCTTAGTATCTATCTTTTTCCATTCAATCCTCCTCATTCATTCTTTTTACTTAATATCCTACGCTTCTCATCCACCTCTTTGGTAATCCTCTTCTTATTTCAATATTCATATCTTCTTCACAAAGGTTTTCATCCCTCCTGTAATATACTCATACCACGACCAACGGCTACCTTTTCAACTTTCGAATAAATTGATATTTCAATCTGATACCATTTTCGGTGGAGACAAACCCTTAATTGGACTGAGACGAAGTTTTTAACTTTAACTTAAATTAATCAGTGACATTTAATTTTTGCCACAAAACTATCTGAGATAACCATTAGAACTCACTCTGACTTTTAACTTTATCAATTTGTGCAGAGTGCAGATCTGCATCATCGTGCGGGGTTTTAACGCACTCACGCGCGTAGTTGCGTTCTGTGGATTCACGGCGGCTCTGACTCATTCCATACAAAATCACGCACGGCACTATGAGACTCGGTGTGCCATACCTTGCGTCTCGCCGCGCACCGCATGTAGGTGCGTGATCTGTATGAACGCGCGTAGATGCATTTTCAGTGTGATAGACAGTGCGTCTTTTCTTTACAAATGGAGATACTTACAAGCAACGTTAAGAGACGCATTGACGCGCTACGCTGCGTGGTGCGTGGCAGTGTGATAACCGCCTAAGTGTCATAATGGTGCCGATTCTGTTGTAAATCTCACTGAACTTCTTTTAATCAGATCTCATATCTTTCTTACAAATATTATTGAAAAAGGATAGAACATATTTAAAACTCTATCGTTAACTAAGCAATCACGTGAGAAGTCCGCTGTTACGAGTTTTGTTTTTGATAATAGCATAGTTCACAGATTAGAAACGTCTCGTCCCCGTACTAACTACCCGCCCGTATGTTTTCTTCAGTCAACTAAGTAAATGTACCAGCATTGTACAGTAAAGTAAATGAATATGAATTACTGGATGTAGAACTGTTTAATATTAAATTAAACATGAATAATTCATGTCTGTATTATTTTCTGACGGTATGAACCGCGAGAGTTCAAGTTTTATGTTAGAAGCACTTGTTATAAGTTCTTTGACTTTTTTATTGAGTCATTAGTAGTTCTTAGTCGCTTTGTATAAAAAATGATGTACTTTATTATAATAATAGACTCTAGGATCAAAATAATTGCTAAAGATCTTTACGTTCGGTATGCTCGTAAGCACGATGGATGATTTTCTATGCATTTGGCAGTGTAAAAGCTAAGTTGTGTTTAAAACTGGCAATATAGTTTACCTACAACAATTTAAAGTGTGTCCGCATCTGGCGGCAAATTGGTTCTTTTAAATGTTTTTATTTTATCATGATTTTGGTATAATATGAGCCATATTTGAACGTGCCTCTAAAACAGTAAAACGGACTATTTTGGGTAATGTAAACGGAAATAGTTATATTAAACAAACAGTATCAATTCCACAATGTGCCAAATTAACTACGGTCGCAAATCACCGAAATATTTAAACATATTGTTCTATGAAGGCAAAAAAGAACAAAATATTGAAAAATTCAAATTTCACGCCACATGTGGACACATCCACTTTAATTTTAATTGCATTTTCCACCATTATCATTGGGTTAAATGTGCGTATAATTAATTATGCAAATTATTTGAATGTTTCATTATAATAAGTATATTAATGAGAAATAGCTATATGCTGGGAATTTCAATTTAACAATTTTCAATTCATTTTGGTTCTGTTCACAATACGTACTACAAAAGGATAGTTATTCGTACTAAAAGTATTCTGTGTCGATAACTGGAAACTAAAAATCGTCAGTTGAAGACACAAGCAACATTTACAAAAATCCTTACAATTGTACTGAAACTGACGGAAAACAAGCTACGAATTGATCCAGTGACCAGAAGTAGCGACCGGTGACTGTGTCTGATCGCCGTCACCGGACACAGCAACTACGGTTACCAGTGACCAGGAGTAGCAACCGGCGACTGTGTCCGATCGCCGCTACAGGACACAGCAAGTACGGTTACCGCAGTGACCAGGAGTAGCAATCGGCGGCGACTGTGTCCGATCGCCGTTACAGGACACAGTAACTACGGTTACCAGTGACCAGGAGTAGCAACCGGCGACTGTGTCCGATCGCCGCTACAGGACACAGCAAGTACGGTTACCAGTGACCAGGAGTAGCAATCGGCGGCGACTGTGTCCGATCGCCGTTACAGGACACAGCAAGTACGGTTACCAGTGACCAGGAGTAGCAACCGGCGACTGTGTCCGATCGCCGCTACAGGACACAGCAAGTACGGTTTCCTGTGTTGGTGTGCCGTGTCGGTAAAAAAAGTGTCTACGTTTGCGCAGCCCCTCATCATATCAGCCCATTTGATGTCCACTGCTGAACATAGGCCTCCCCCATTGATTTCCACTTCGAACGGTTCTGTGCCGCTTGCATCCAGCGGCGCCCAGCGACCCTGACCAGGTCGTCGCTCCACCTGGTGGGAGGTCGTCCCGCTCGGCGCTTTCCAATACGTGGTCGCCACTCGAGAACCTTTCTTCCCCATCGATTATCGGCTCTTCGAGCGATGTGGCCTGCCCATTGCCACTTCAGCTTACTAACTCTACGAGCTATGTCCGTCGTTTTCGTTCTCCTACGAATGTCCTCATTACGGACCCTGTCACGTAGAGAAATTCCGAGCATAGCTCGTTCCATAGCTCGCTGAGTGACTCTAAGCTTATTTACTTGCGCAGCCCCTAAACATACCATTTCTGAGCTAATTTGGTAACTAAGTTACAAATAGTGCGACAAAAATTCAGCCTAAAAACACCCTTTGAACCGCCCACGTGTACATTTCTAAATATTCCATGGAATAAGTGTACATTTACAAAGTAATCCTTTATAACACCGCTACTAAAATATGTATAACATGAACCTGGGGGTTTATAAAACGTGTACCGTTACTGCATATAATTTAACCTGTTTTTGTCGCTTGAAATGTAATACAGTAATTATCATTAAATATAATATTACGCGACGCTCTGCCCGGGATCTGCCTCGGTCTTTGTTTTGCGAGATCTAAGAGCCAGCCCCTTTATTCGTCTTGATGTTTTTTAACCCGCTGTTATGGTTTCCGTAGAAGTAACTTTTATAGCTTTTTCGCTCGTGGTGTAGCATGATTAGCCGTTCTTAATCGATCGGCAAAGTTAAGCTACCAACGTCGTGGTCGGTACCTGGATGGGTGACCGCCTAGTGGTATTTCAAATCGAGCGTTTCCATGCTTCGGAAGGCACGTAAATCCGTTGGTCCCGGTTATCACTTAATTGTGATAGTCGTTAAGCTAGTTGGATGCCTCCTAGGCGGCTTGAAAAATTCTAACAGTAGGTTGACCACTAGCCTACCTCCACCAACCCGTGGGCACGCGTGGTGGAGTATTGCCCGTTCCCTTTCACCCTCATTTGTGAAAGGAGGCCTGTGCTCAGCAGTGGGACATTATAGGCTGATTTGATGATGATGAACTTTCATCTACTTGTCAACCATTTGAGTAAATTTTTTTTGTTTGGGTATAGGCCTGTGTTTGACCGCAATCTCACCATGGTATGTGGTTGAAGGTGATAAGCACACAAAGCCAAGAAGGAACTGGCTCTCAAGTGCAGCTGTCGGAGCACACTGATAGGCGCTTGGTGACAGATTCTCAACTCGAGGGTGGTAGCCAGCCAGGCGGGTACTACAAAGTACCCTACCAACATGCTATGGTTTCCTCACGATATTTTCCTTCAGCTCAAGCTCATTGTAGAATTCGAACCCGGGACCGTAGTCACGGCATCCGACGTGACCTACTTTCCAACATGCGGTAGCAGTAAAGAGCATATACAATGATAAATAAATTTAACTAAATATTCAGCGAAATATAAAAGGACTTGGCCCATTTTTTACTTAACTGTTTTTATTTGGATTACGAAATAGTTGAGTCAGTCTGACGCAGATACGTGGATTACGTTACGATCTAGAGCCCGTATCCACAATGTGCTGAGATGTGTGGCTTGGAAAACGATTTCTATTTCGATAGGTTGCTTATAAAACATTTCGTTGTTGAAATTTCGATGAACAACAATTTGTGGATTGTGGAAATAAAATTTATGACGGATGTATTGTAGTGTAGTATTTGACCTTAAGTCGTAACTTGTTGTGCCTTTATCACCCAAACAATCGTCGGCATGAAACATATTATGTATGTTTGACACATATAACGTGTTTATACCATAGAGTTAGAATATTATAGAGCGATTGTACGAGAGTACAGTCTGTGAGCACAGGTACGGTCTAAATGCATTGAAACAAAGTGCGCGTACATAGTTTGAAAGACCAAAATTCGTATAATCCTTTCCCCCCTCCCCTTTAAGCTCTGGTGACCTTACTCACGCGCAGGAACACAACTTTACACAACATAAAGTTATTTGTCTGCGGTATTCTGTAAGGTGGAGGTACTTCCCCAGTCGAGCTGCTCTTTGAGCAAATAAACGCTACGCTCTACCTCTCTCAAAATACTAGATCTTCTGGATACAGCTCTGCTTCTCTCCTCTCTAATAACAAACAACCTCCAACTCTAACCCCAAAAGCATATACCGCCTCCGTTCCGTTGTGGGTAAATTTGCCTCAAATCTACGCTTCAATTCTCCGCTTACCATTGGTATATAGGGCTTTTCGCTTATATCGCAGCTGCGGGCGCTGCGCGTAAAATTGACATACGGTTCCCTGACGTCCGCCATCATTTTATATATCTTCCGTGCGATTTCACGCAAAACGTTTCCTGTCTTCTGTAACGCTAAGGGAACATATGTACAGAACGGCAGGCTCAACGTCTATACCTATGTATATTATATTGATGCGTGAGACAAGACTCTGTAACTTTGTATGAATGACATTAAGGCAAGGATAAGTCACGTGACTGCTGCATACAACATCAAAATTCCAGATTCCGCATGCACCTGGTCAGCTTGGGCAAGCTGTTGGTGCAACAAGCCGTGGACCCGGTATCAGCTACCAAACAATAGGGGTGGTACCTAAGCCCCCGCCTCTGGCTTGCCTTCACTGGACGGCCTGAGTGGAGTGGGAGATCTATATACATGGAAGGAAGTGTTCAATCTGCGTAATACGGGGAAACCCGCTCCGAGATTACTCGCGATGGTGAAACTGGTGCACACCTCTCAATGCCGAGCTGTTGACACCAATGTAGCTCCCGTTGTCACCTTTTGGTCTTCATTTAGTTAGCGGCGAGTCATCTGCCAGCATCATAAATGAGATCAAATGAGATATTTGATTTGGCAGGCGTCTCGATTAATAAGCCCAGCAACCAGTCCAACTAGTTCCCTCTTATAGACCTAGTTACAGCCTTTTTCTTACAATTGTGCACTTAGTTGGTACCATTTTTGTAATGTATATACCCGTATCTGTTCAATAATATCGGATAAGATAATATAGACCATAATACATTAACGTATCTTAATCGCTTGGCTCACGGTTAAAAATATAACAATGACATCAATTGCTATAATAGGACGCGCGTCCCTCGCGATAACCAACGGGTTGATGGGGCACTTACTTGTTGGATATGTATCCCCACACCCGCCTTCCAAAAGCACCGGTCCTCGAGCCGTAAAACCCAAAAGGAAAGAAACAAAAAAAATTAATAAATGTATTCATTTGTTTAATTTGTTCAAGTAGTATGTGCCATGAAAACTGTTATTGCAAAATGACTTTGGTTAACTCTATTAACCTATCCACAAACTTTTCAAAACACCTTATTAAGATTCCTACTTATCACGAAAAAGAAAAACATAAAGTTACTATTTATGCAAAAAGAGAGGTTCAAAATATAGCCTTTTTTTTAACCAAATATTGGCATTGCAGCAGACTCGTTGGAATATGTAAAACGTTAGTATTAAAACTGACAACACCATTTGAAATTCATATAGCAAATACACGTTTAATTTTATTCAGAATTGATATTGGCACGCTTCAGTATCAACTTTGGATACAAAAAAAATAATAGTAGATAGGCCTTTGTAGGCATTATGTACATTATTTCGCACCCCCCTGGAACAAAGATGCAAGTCGACTTGCGTGTTTTTTTTTTTTATTGCACTAAAAAATCAAGAAAAAATTAATACATATTGAGTTACGATAGGCGGTCAGGGACTTTAGTTAAAAAAAATATAATTTTATTATTACAAAATGGTATATAATATGTTCACACAATGGCTAGCACAAGACTAATTTAAAATACAATTTATGATACGAAAAGTAGGTAATGCAACTATGCATTCTTGGTGTCGGCGACGTTGGCTTCTGCGGCGTCGGCGTTGACTACGTCGGCAATCTCAATAGGTTACGACGTGGTAACTCCTCCCTCCTTAAGATGGAAGCGCAAACTGCAGCTTCCAGTAGCGTCCTCGCTACTATTGGTGACCACCTTATTCGGCTTCTTTAACAGCTTCCATGCGATTGCGACTGCTAGTATGATGTATAAAACCAATGTGGTCCAGCTCGGAGTTGCCATGGCGTTGACCCAGGTCCAGTTTAGGTCGTCTCTGCTTCGTAGATCTTCTGCTTTGTTGATTAGTTGGTGGATGCTGTCCAGTGATACATCTTCTAATTGGAGTTGATATTTTATGGATTCTTCTGGTATTTCCTGTCGTTTGGGTAAAGGGATTATTTCGTTTATATGGATTGTGTCTAAATGTGTTTGCAATGTTCTATTCAGTATATTAATCTGACAGTCGTTGGTTATTGTGGTAAGGTATATTCCAGCTGTTTTTCGGTATTCGGTTTTGGTTCCACATTGACTTCTGATGATTTCCTCTTCTTGTAATATCAGCAACCAGTTGTTATCGTAGATCTTCTGAATTTTGCCTCTCTTTAAATCCATTCTAGCGTGAGTGCAGTTTGCTGACTCATGTTTAATCAGAGATATGATGCAGTCCTTGGAGTCTTCGATCTTCCCGGTGTCCAACATCTTGCAGAGCTGGATATCTTCCGTGATATGTCGGCAGTTTTCTTCCAGGTAAGTGTACTCATCGTTGCCAAGAACAAGGTATTTGGATTTGGGTATAATGGTTATGTTATTATTGTCAGGAATGGAATAAAGGTGTATTAGGTCATATATTTTAGGGTCTATAGATGGTATGTCTAATATAAAAGTAAGCGTGTGTTCCGTACTATAAGCTTTGACGTCTATTGACCTTTCAATTTTGTGAATATTTGCCATATTAGCCTCTGCGACCGGAGTGAACGAATACATTTTTCGTAAATTCAAGATTTCTAAAACTAAATTTTGTGGGCTGATTATACTAGGATGCATTGCTCCTAATTGAGCGAAGGTCATAGCATTTTCTAGTAACATCAATTTATCTAAAATTATTTGTAAACTAAAATCTATCTGAATATAAATGTCTAAGAAATGTAAATGATTAATAACTAAATTAGAACTACGAGTTACGTTTTGCAGAATTGCAACTAGATGTTTCTGATTTTCATTTATTTTATTAAATTGATTACTAAACTCACTAATAGTGTTTTCTGCTAAAACTAATGATTTACTTTGGGTATTTTGTATACTATTTATCTTATTATATGCGTTAGCAATTTCTTGTTCGAATTTTACTGCATCTTCATGGTCTAAATTCCCGGTTATAGCTTTCACTACTGATCCTAACCCATTTATAATACCACGCCTAACTCTAACTCGGGGTGTAATAAACGTTATCTTTCTATCTATTAAAGTTATAGTATGTTCTATTTGCTCTTTGTATGATTTATGTAATTCATCAGATGCCGTGTTCTTCTCAGCATTTCTAGTACTTGCATATAACGAAGTAAGTTTAATCGAACATAAATGTATATAAGAAATATTATAAACGCAAGCTAGGCGAAAGGAATCGACCTGTTTAAGGATTTCTCCTTGTTTGAGCAAAAGGATTCCGTTCTCATTGTTAACTGGGTTGAATGTTACGTTTCCTGCTGCGTAGAGCGTGATGGCTCCGGCGATGAGGGTCCTGGAACAAGGTGTGGTCGTCGTAATAATTTGAAGTGAACCCTTATTGACTTGGAGTTAGGGTGATTACCTATTATCTCTGCGACGTTGTTAGGATGGAGATGAATGATCTTATATGGTCCTTTAAATACTGGTTTAGTCTTATCGTTACGTGCCGTTTTCGCGACCTGTTTAAATACCGTTTCACCTACCTTGAATGTAATTTCTTCCGCATCTCTGTTACGCTTTGCAATTACCTGTTCCTTGTTTTTTGACGTATAAGCTGCAACACACTCCTGTACTGCCTCAGCGTTTGCTCTATGCTTAATAACGTAGTCCTGATAGAATTCTTTGGGATAATAAAGTTCTAGCGGGTTCCTAGATGCTGTATGACCAAACAATAATTCATGTGGTGTATAACCTGTTGTTGAATGTATAGCATTATTATATGCAATAACAGAATATTTCATAATCAATTGTATAGGGTCATCTTTATTAGTCATTCTTTGTATTCTGACTATTTCTGCTAATGTTGAATGAAAGCGCTCGACTGGGGAATTTGAGTTCGGGTTATAGGGGGTGGTAAAATGTATATTAATATTATGCAAAGCGCATATTTCCTGAATAACATCGTTGTCGAATTTGCTATCTGAGTCGGTGGTTATTTTTAATGGTAGCCCTAGGACTGAAAACACATGTAATAGTGCCTCTGCTATGTGAACGCTGCTAGATGCGCTTAATGGGACAGCTTGGGCGTACTTTGAGAAATTGTCTATAATTGTTAAGAATGTCGCTCCCCCTGAGGAATATAAGTCCATAAATAGGTGCTGCATAGGTTTAGTAGGTGTATCTGTTAATGCGAGGGGTGGCTTTAGGGGATTGCGTTCATACTTCGCTTTGAGACACGTCTCGCACTGATTTATGAATCTTTGAATAGTGAGAAGCATGTTAGGCCAGTGATAGTTCCTATGAACCTGCTTATAGGTTTCTTGAATACCACGGTGAACTGTTTTACCCTCATGGTATTTCTTTACTAACTCCTGTTGTTCTGTTTTATTTTCTACCAAAGTAACACGTGAGGTACATTTGAATAATTTGGGACCCCTATCGTTAAATATAGTTGTATACACTCTCGAGAAAGCCGTATACAGTTCTTCAGAATGGAAATAGCAATGGAAAACGCGATCTGCTACAGTATGCTCTTTTAGGAATCTTATTATTTCCTGTTCTGTATTATTAACCGGTATAAATACGTCTTTAATTAACGTTCTCGAGTTTGTTGACCTATCATCTACTCTATATACTGAGCCTGGGGTTGATCTGATATGAAACTGTTTAAGCTGTCTATCAATGGCATCTGTTAAAATAGGAATTCCGTTATTATCATTATCGGGCTGAGTATGATTTGTAGAAATCAATTGATTGGCATCTACTGTTACCGTACTCATACTATCAGATTCTACATCTGCATGAGATTGGGGAATGTTTTCGCTATCGGGTACGGTATTACTTTCTATATCATGATTGTTAACTCTAGCGTTATCTAACTCGGCTTCCACTTCGACCTCACCTTGGTTTTCGGTTACAGCGAGATTGCGAGCATTTTCAAAAATTCTATTAATTAATTCATCATCTTCATTATCATCTAAATTTACTGCCAAGGAGTCTATACTATGATGAAATATTTTTGCTCTTGATAATGCGTCCGCGTTTGTATTTTGACGGCCCTTTTTATAAACTACTTTATAATCGTACTCCGCAAGTTTTAGCCGCCAACGAGTTAATTTTGAGTTGGGATCTTTAAGGGACATCAGCCATGTCAAAGGTCTATGATCGGTATATATCGTGAACTTACGACCATATAAGTAGGGTCTGAAATATTTGATTGCCCATACTATGGCTAGAAGCTCTTTTTCTATAGTTGAATATCTAGATTCGGTGTCAGATATTGTACGAGATGCGTACGCTATTGGTTTATCTGATCCCACATTGCCTTGGGATAAAACCGCGCCTAGGGCAACATCGGATGCGTCTGTCGTTAAGATAAAAGGTTCGTCAAAATTGGGGTACTGCAAAATCGGGGCGTTTGTTAAAATTTGCTTACATTTATTAAATGAATCTAAGAATTCCGGAGAATGAATAACTTTACTATATTTCTTCAAACACAGTGTCATTGGCTTAGTCAGTTTGGCAAAATCTTTTATGAACTTGCGGTAATACCCTACAAGTCCTAAGAACGATTTTATTTCCTTCTGATTCTGTGGTAACGGGAAGTTAAGCACGGCTTTTATCTTATCCTTATTAGGCTTAAGGCCTTGGTCAGTCAGTTCGTGTCCTAGGAAAGTAACCTGTTTCTGTAAAAACTGAGATTTATCTAACTGTATCTTAAGATTGTGAATTTTAAACCTATCAAAAACTTGTTTTAGTTTTTGCAGGTGCTCTTGTAATGACGTAGATATAACGATGACGTCATCAAGGTACGTATACACATTATCTATACCTCTTAAGATATGATCCATCATTCTCTGGAAAGTACTGGGTGCATTTTTAAGACCAAATGGCATGCGTAGAAATTCATAGTGGCCTCTTTCCGTGGAAAATGCCGTTTTCTCAATATCGTTAGGATGCATTTCTAGCTGATGGTAGCCACTAGCAAGGTCAATTGTAGTAAAGTACTGTGCGCGTCCTAATCTATCCAGGATATCATGTATATTCGGCAAAGGATATTTATCTTCTACTATCCTATCATTGAGACGTCTATAGTCGATTACTAACCGCCATTTAACCTTTCCTGATGCATCTGGTTTTTTTGGTACACTCAACGCCACGTCAACCTATACTGATCGGACTTTGGACCATTTGAGGTAGGACGGTGAGAATCGAGCGAGTAAGCGCGATATATTTTTGTTATTTCGTCCCACTCACGCGCAGGAACCGTACGTAGCAATACATCCATACTATACCTATACGTATGATGTATAGTCAATTGTAAAAACAGGTTCGAGCTCGTCTCGTAATAATTTGTGTTATAAGATTGTTTTCAATTTGCGCTGCGCCTATGCACCTATACTAATATCTATATCTATACTATAATAATATAATAAAGCGGAAGAGTTATTTTTGTTTATTAAAATGGGCTAATCTCTGGAACTACCAGTAGGATTTGAAAAATTCTTTTACTAATAGGAAGCCACATTATCCCCGAGTATTAAAGAGTAACTTTTATCCCGTTAACTCGGGTGAAACCGCGGGGAACAGCTAGTAATAATATAATAGAGCGGAAGAGTTTTTTGTTTGTTTGTTTAAACGCGCTAATCTCTAGAACTACCAGTCCGATCTAAAAAAATATTTTTGTATACGATAGCCAGATTTATGAGGAATAGTATAGGCTATATATATATATATATATTAATAGGGATTCCTACGTAATCTCCAATAATCTAACCCAAGGTGTATACAAGACGTATAATCGTAATATCGCGTGCGCTGCGAAAACTATTGATGATAGAACAAAATAATGTTTTAGGGAATTGTAGGTCTTCAAAATATCCACAAAACAGTTTCAGGTGGTATATACCTATCTCCCATGGTTGACATACAGTAACCATTTCTATGTTTTAAAAATGAATATTAAATATTCATATTTAAAACGTTATTTGCTAAGCGATTTTGACCAATATAGTATTGAAATTTGTTGTTTGCGTGACGAGCGAGACTTACCAATTACGATATATGAGATACGCACTATATTATAATAATATAATAAAGCGGAAGAGTTTTTTGTAAGTTTGTTGAAACGGGCTAATCTCTGGAACAACCAGTCGGGTTCGAAAACTGATTTCACTAATAGGAACCCATACATTATTCCCAAGTATTCTACATTTACAGGCTACTCTTTATCCCGAGAACGCAGGTAAAACCGCGGGGGACAGCTAGTAAATGTAATAAAGTGGAAGAGATTTTTTGTTGGTTTAAACGCACTAATCTCTGGAACTACCAGTTAGATTCGTTTTTTTTTGTATACGATAGCCAGATTCATGAGCAATAGTATACGCTAAGTATATTTTATTTTCAAAAAATAGGGTTCCCTATGAAAACTCTAATAATATAACCCAAGGTGCAAAAAAATACCTTTAAAATTCCTAATATCGCGTGCGCTGCGGAAACTATTGATGATAGAACAAAATTATATCCTAGATAATTATAGGTCTTCAAATTGTCTACAGAAAAATCCGCGGTGTCATATACCAATCTCTCCTGAGGCCTGAGGTTGACATATAGTAACCATTTTTATGTTTAAAAAATATTCATATTTAAAAGGTTATTTTCTAAGCGATTTTGACCAATATAGTATTGATCCTTATCCAGTTAAATATTTTCGTTAGTTTATGTATTTAATGTAGATTAAATGTGCCCTTTACATCATATTTTTTAAATAAATACTTTAGAGATAATATCACAGCTTTTAAATTACACGGACAAAATAAAAAACATTGTTTTCTTGGCGAGCGAGACTAATATCTATAGTAATATAATAAAGCTGAAGATTGTTTTTGTTTGATTTTTTTTTTCAACGCTCTGGAACTACTAATTGGATGTGAAAAATTATTTCACTAATAAGAAACTACATTATCCCCGAGTATTATTATAATATTACTTACTTCTTACATTGGGAACGGGGGGCAAACCGCGACAGCTTAGTAATTAGGTATATCCATAATTATCAATCTTTATTTGTTCGTGTTTGCAAAAACGACGATTATTGAGAAACTGTATCTTTATGTATTTATAAGGTTTTATCTATACATATAAAATGCTTTTTTCTGAATGACTGACTGATGGATCAACGCGCAGCCTAAACCGCTGATCGTAGAGACCTGAAACTTGGAGCGTGTGTTCTTTGTATGACGTAGGCATCCGATAAGAAAGGATTTTCTGAAATTCTACCCCTAAGGAGGTGAAAAACGGGGGCAAAGTTTGTATGGGACAACGTGATTCCTTAGTTCAATCTACTTTAATTTTTGCGTAGGTAAACATTCTTTAACAGAATTGATGGAAGATATGTTTCGTATTTTATTGAAACTCATCGCCTAACGGGGTTGAAAAGGGGTAGAAAGTTATTTTAGGGGTGATTTGCATCGAAGTTGATATCAATACTCCTTAGTGCTTTTGATTTAAATATTCTTTTATATTGGGCATTCCAATTTTTAAAGAGTATTGCCACAGGTATTGCATTGCAACAAGCTTTTATGTGAGTTCAACTTTTTTTGAATAAAATCGGATTGAGTTTTTAAACATTTTTGTCTGTCTGTTCTGGTTTATAGCTGATGTTATAACGAGTAACTTAGCTACTTTTATTTTTGAAAAAATAATTCCTTTAGCAAAATTGCGTTAGCTTCCTTTTTAGGGGGGTCCGACGACGGTCAGAGTCACTGGGTGCTGCTGGATGCAAGCGGCCCAAAACTGTTTATTGTGGCAGTCTAGGCCTATGTTCAGCAGTGGAGTATCTTTGTGCTGATATGATGACATAGGTAGTGCCAAACCGTTTAGAGAAAATATATAGCTGAGTGCCTGAATGAAAAGAGTCAAACTCACAGATTTAGAGTTAGGGTTAAAATTAATTATTTTATGACATAGAATCCGTTGAAATTACAAATTAATTCTAAATATTTATTTATAATGTCCTAAGCATTCGATCTTACTTTCACATCGATAAGGTTCAGAGTAATAAAATGGGAGGGGTCCATTTTATTGATAGCATGACAGCTGTCTCCGAACGATCGCTAGGCTGAAGCTGAATTGACAATCAAATATAGATAACTATAAAAAATAACATAGCTAATCTAACATAAGTTAAGCGGTTGGCTCGCGGTTAAAAATATAGCAATGACATCAATTGTTATAATAGGACGCGCGTCCCTCGCGAGAACCAACGGGTTAACTCAAGAGCCAACATTAGTAACAAATATGAAAAATTACAATAATAATAACACTATTAAAATATGTGAGCAAGAACATCAATCCATACTTCCTAACTTTAATATTATAAATGCGAATGTGAGTTTGTTTGTTACGCTTTCACGCCTTAACTACTCAACCGATCGCTATGAAATTTGGCACGCAGATAGCCTATAGTATGAAGAAAGAAATAGGCTACATTTTATCCCGGGAACACGGGTGATACCGTGGGGAAAGCTACTATAATATACCTATTTGTGTAATTAGATAATAATAATCATGACTTAGAAATGAATCAGTCTTTGGGAGGAATTAACAATTAAACCTAGTTATTTAATAGTATATGCAATTTTTGACTAACAAAACATAAAAATATGAGTTACCTACTTAAAATGAAAATAGATACCTATCACATAGATTTAAATATTTGCATTAAAAAATAATCATCAATACAAAATACTAATACGCAACCAATACAGAAAACTTGCAAAAGTAAACAATGCAAAAAAAAGTGCGCCTCTGTGTGTGTAAGCGCCAAGCACAACACCGCCCGGTGCCGGCGCCGGCGCAAGTGCCGCTAACACCGCCCCGTCCCCTCCCCCCCATGCCGCTACCACCGCCCGGCCACGTCTGCCTGCACTATCCCTTTCTAGAGTATTTGTATATTGACTGTAGCGTAGTTATGGTTATATAGGGTGTCGAGCTTGATCTGTGGCCGTGTGTACAATATGAACGGGGCATGACCAGGGAGAAATGCTTTCTCTAATTATTCCCTGCTTTAGTAAATTATCTATTTGTTGACGAATCTCTTTACGTTGTTGCGGGGCTTGTCGATAACTTCGAACAAAAATTGGGGTATCATCTTTCAACCTAAGTTCATGTTTCACTGTATGTGTAAAAGTTAATGGAATATTTTCTGAGTAAAATAAGTCCCTATATTGATAACAAATTCTAGTTATTTCGCGCTTTTCCTCTTCGTTCAAATGATCGGTCCTAATTTTCTTTAAGTTTTCGCAAAGTTCCTTGTCAATATCTGTCTCTACTTGTAACGAATTAAGCTTATATTCCTTATTTTTAATTATGACTTCTGAATACGACTCTAATTCCATAGGTGACTTATTAGATATAACTTTCTTTTCATCACTATAATTTATAACCGATGTTCTAAAACTGCCATTTTCTACGTTAACAATTGCGGCTGGAGATTTTAAGCCGTTTGACCAACAATAATTATCGTGTGTATATTGTCCGTCTGTATAGTGAGTTTTAACCTTTACTAACTTCTCGCAATTAGGTTCTATACTAATCTTTACAGGGCAGTCAAAATGAATAGGAATATCCGCCGTGATTGTACGTAAAACTTTATTTTTTATGTCTATGTTACTTTTCATTTTCTTCAGTAGGTCTAAGCCGATAAGCCCTTTATATTTCTTGTCAAAATCAAATAATAAAAATCTATGAGTTATCTCACTATTAAATGCTGGTGGTAGGGGAAGATATACTACGTGTTTGTGGCTCGATACCGCGTGAGCTGTAGTTATTTCAAATGGTTCATATTCTACGCAATTTTCAAAAAGGGTTCCTCGTATTACGCTGGGTGATATAGCTGAGCATGTGGCTCCCGTGTCTATTAAAAATTTACCTTGAAATTCCGGCAGCTCTATGTACGGGAGATGGTCTTTATCTTGTATGTTGAGTTTTACTAGCTCTGGTCGGACTGCTGCTCGCCGGGAGGAAAATCCTGAAAATAGCTAACCTCAGGGTCCTCGTTATCTGGGAATTCGAATTCATTCTGCGTTCCTTGTGGTTGTTGTAAAGCGTACTCGTACTCACCTTGATTGGGTAGTTGCGGTGAAATATTGCTAGAATGTGGCGAATAAAATAGCTCCTCGGCGTCGAACTGCTTTTCAGGCTTATTCAAGGATCTCATGGTGACGTCTGAAACCTTTTGTGGGGGGTTTACTTGCTGGGGAATATTTTGTTGGGCCCTAAAATTGCCTGACTGCCTGAAGTTTCCGGAGTTTGACCTAAAATTACCCGAAGCCCTGTTTTTCCAAGGCGACATGGACTGGACCCACTGCTGTCGCTGTTCTGGGGTAAAATTATTTTGTTGGGGGTTATATCCTGGTTGCGGCTGCTGCGTTCCAAAATTACGAAACTGGTGATTATTGTGGATGTTAGGTCTATGATCCGCTTTGGCCTTCGCTTGGGATGTACTTGGGAGGTTAAGATTAGAGTTTCGGTTGTATGCAAGTCTAGCCTCCTCCTGCCTTGCGGTAACTATAGCCGATTCTAAAGTTTCGGGTTTAGCTATTTTAACCCCGACAGAAACAGTGAAGTCTAATTGATTTACATATTGTTCAATGACCATATTCTCGTAATATCTCTTATCAGTATGCTTTCCTACTGCATATAATACGTCGAGCATTTCTCGAAGTCGCTTGCCATACGTCTCTGCGTCCTCGTTTCTGAGCTTGCGAGTTCGAGTAAGCTCCTGCATGACTTGTATTTCATTCCTCGGTTCGCCTAGTCTCCTAATTAGCGCGTCCCTAATTGACTCCCAGGTAGAAAGACTTTCCTGGTAGGCTATGGCATCTATTGCGGTGCCACTAAGTTTACTCTTTATTAGACATATTAAAAACGGGTGTGCTCTAGATGCCTCATCCAAAAGCGCTAATAAATTTTCTACCTCTCTAATATAATAATTTAAAAGTTTCGAATTGCCGTCGAACCTCGGCATTAAATCCTTAACCAGTTTGAAAGTTGAGTCATAATCTTTGAGCGACATTTCCGCGGTTTTATAATTCGTAATATTACAACAATGAATGAAATTTAATACCTCAATGAATGAATGCCTACCGCGATTTTAGCTTATAGACAAACACATGTACGTAATTAAATAAAGTAATTATATATAATACGGCGGGAAATATAGCAAAGGGATCTTGGACAAACGAGAGTACTCACCAGAACAATCTCTGCATCTCCCAGCCGGGTCTTGTGTAGTTCAGGACCTCCAATTTTCCGGAACTCCCGAAATGTTTTAGTGACCGCCCGAAGGTTCTTATTAACGGATCACGGGACAACGATTTAAGAACCGTACACTCTTTTATCGAAGATTTTGATTCGAAAGTATGAGTGCCGCGATCCTACCGACTGCGCCAGTTACGATAGGCGGTCAGGGACTTTAGTTAAAAAAAATATAATTTTATTATTACAAAATGGTATATAATATGTTCACACAATGGCTAGCACAAGACTAATTTAAAATACAATTTATGATACGAAAAGTAGGTAATGCAACTATGCATTCTTGGTGTCGGCGACGTTGGCTTCTGCGGCGTCGGCGTTGACTACGTCGGCAATCTCAATAGGTTACGACGTGGTAACTTGTTCAATTGTTTTTTTTCATAATTTTTTTCTTTAAAATGAAGGAATGAAATACAATTATGTAAAATATTGCAACATTTAAATATTTATATTTCCATCATAAAACGAAGTTAATATATTTGCACTTAATTATTCACTAAAGTTCCATATGACTAATAGCATATTCATACTTATATAAATTTTGAACGAAGACTTAAAAATATATTTTCGAATAACTGTAGTTGCATACTTGTTACACAAACGAGTAGCTCGAGGAAAACCTATGTAAGCGACACTTACACATTGAATGCACTACTAAATCAGAATGCAAATAAAGAGTTATGCAATAATATCGAACAACGAGACTTCCTTAACATGTCAACAATGCAATATTCATAATTACTCCATCAACTGTTTCGAGGAATAATTACGCAACACTCCTTTTTAGGTTTTTCTCAATACACATTGAGTAAATTTAAAATATAAACACGTAGGCCCCTCACAGGTAGTTTTAGTTATCATTTGGTGTATACTACATATTTTTAATAACATTGATAAATTTTTAGGACAGTTTTTTTACGCTCCTGAAAAGTTGACACTTTACACATACAACATTCTTCCAGGAAGGGATTATTCATTACTTATGTCATCAGTGCACCATTTTTAGGGTTCCGTAGCCAAATGGCAAAAAACGGAACCCTTATAGATTTGTCATGTCTGTCTGTCTGTCTGTCCGTCCGTATGTCACAGCCGCTTTTTTCCGAATCTATAAGAAATATACTGTCGTAACTTGGTAAGTAGATGTATTCTGTGAACCGCATTAAGATTTTCACACAAAAATAAAAAAAAACAATAAATTTTGGGGGTTCACTCTGGCCTTGAATGTCCCTAGATTGTAAGAGTTGGGAAACATAGACAACGGAAGCCTAATTACTGTATGTGGTAATTGTTTTTAGGGATCCGTACCCAAAGGGACTTATTAGTTTTATTTAGATGTTTGTGGCATCAACGGATTTGGATGAAATTCGGCACACAGATGAAATATGTGCTGCATTAACACAAAGGGTAATTTTATACCACTCTCACTCGTCGTCGACACTCATTTTCCATAAAACACATTGGTTATGGGTTCACCTTTACCGGCACCATTTATGCCTCTACGGAAAGCCAATACTATTTTACGTAGATCCAAACGTAGGTGTTCTCCTATCTACCGCAACCTACACATGTCATAAATTACTATAAAATGTCTTAATACCGAGTCTGTTGGTTTTTAGGGGTCCGTGTCACAATATTTAGTGGAAAAATAATTTGTTTTTTTGTTCAATACAAATTTTACGACTCTAATGTACGACTTTAATGAATGAAGTCGATTTTGTGAACCTTAAGGATGTTGTGATGAAATATCAATGCAAAAAAAAACACACACCTCGTAGTTAAAGAAATACCTAATAGATAGTTAAAATGTTAGGTACAAAGTAAATTAATTTTGTAAAGAATGGTGCTATTTTAAAGCTTTGCTTAGTTTCGGTTTGTATAGCTTCGATAAGTAATCTAAACTTTGCAAAATTATTTGTATTAATTATTAGTTGTTTCGTTTGTATAGCTTCGATAAGTTATCTAAACTTTGCAACATTAATTATTAATACGGAACCTCTTTACTGTAATACAATGTCACGCTTAACCGGCACTATTTTAACAACTGTAATAGTAAATTTAATAAGATATTTTGTGAGTTTTAGTAGTGACACCATAAATTTTAAGTTTTACTTTTATTGTACATGGGTGGCTTAGGTCTATTGTAAAGCTACTCTTGAGATAATGGTTGCCCAATGTTTGGTTTTCATGGATAAAATGCTATAAATCTAAAGGGTAACTATTAATTATTTTTCTATGAAAATACCGAAGCTTAAAATCGAGTTTTGAAGGTTGAAGAATGAATTCTAACGAGTTTTAAAGACAGGTTTTAAGGGAGCAATTCGTTAAGTGTCGGTTAGGTTCGGTGTTTTTAAAATGTCGTACTATTTTTCCCTTTTTTGTATGACCTTTATATTAAAACACCTGTAATTTATTTTATTACCACATTTGATTGGCACCGTCACATTTTTCAAATTCAAATTTTATTTTAAATGTGAGTGTATCATATGTGCTACATGCCTACAATATTTTATTGTATTACCCGAAGATTGTCTGGAATAATTGATATTGCGATGAGACAGCACATTATGTAATAGCTTCTATCTATTAATATCTAGTATACTTTGTTCTGCTGTAGTGCGTAGCGGTGTAAATATAACAGTCTGCTGGGCTATTGCGTATCTTTGGTGGTAATCGTAACGAACACCATTAATTATTTCATCCAATGACGCGTACGCGTTATGACGCTACGATGACCATTCGTGGACCCTGATTGGATGAAATTTATTAATGGTGTTCGTTACGATTACCACCAAAGTTACGCGGTAGAGCCCCTGTTCAATAAGTTTTGTCGTTCAATACGAGATAACTAGGAATTAGGATCGTCGTTTTGTTTTTATAAAAGAAGTACTAGTTTTCTAAGAACACGTGTGGAGTTTCATGTAGATCTGTCATCTCATTGGTATATTACAGCCGTTCAAAGCCGACGTGTCACAGTATTTTTGCACAATGGAAAAACTTGAATATCGAGCAGTAATATTTTTTTATTTTTTGGAAATGTAGCTCTAATAAAAATTCATGAACGATTGTTAAGAGTGCATAAGGAATCTTCACCTTCACTTCGAACAGTAGAAAGATTGGTAGGTGCATTTAAAAGTGGTTATAAAAGCCTTGAAGACGAACCACGTGAAGGTCGTCCAAAAAATGCATCAACACCAGAAAATATAGGAAAAATACAGGATATAATTATGAAAGATCGTCGATTAACCAAGAGAGATTTAGAGATTTAGAAAGCCTAGGCAACTCATTAGGCAGTGTGAGAATTATTTTGGCTTAGTTTTGGGTTATTGAAAGATGTGTGCAAAATGGGTGCCGCATTCGCTAACAACTAAACAAAAACACACTCGTATGCGACTTTCTTAACAACATTTGGATCGTTTTGAATTAAAATACGAACTGTTGCTACCTTTGACTTCTAGCTGTTCTCACATCTCAAAAAATTTATGCGTAGAAAACGATTTTCATCGAACGAAGGGGTAATGGCCCTGATTCTGTTGTTCACAACTAAACTAATTTTAATGTCACTATGTCTCTTTCTAACAAAGAACATAAGGATGTAAGAAATTTAGTCCTGTCAAATTAGTTTAATGCTTGTTATCAATATAAATTTAGTCGTCATCTATCGCGGTTATGCCTAACATGCGGCAAACATTAATTTGACAACTTAAAATATGTTCTATCCTTTTTCAATCATGTTCGTAAGAAAGAGATGTATGTATGTACGTGTTTTTCGTATCGAACAACAAAACTTATTGAACAACCTGGTAAAGTATATTTTATACTTAAGTTAAATTATTAAGTCATAATATATCAAAAAAATCAGTAGCTACCGACGCGCAAAAGTACGGGGTAAATGCTAGTTAAAATATACCTCAATTTTCCTCTACGCATATTAAACGGTTGGAAAAGTCTAGAAATGTAATAAAACAATGAAATCCAACATGGCGGCTGGGGTACGCCAGCAAAGCGTGAAGGAGCAATTAAATAAAATAATTTTGAACTGGAAATTATTTTAATCTAAAGTTAACAAAAGGTTTATACTTCAGAGGTTATTATATATTTATCTTTGAAGTGTGTGTGGTTTTCTGATTTTGAAAAATTGGGACATGCTACAACGAAAAGCTTTGAGAGATTTCCCGCCAAATTTGACGACGGAACAACTTCTTCACGAACACTTGCAAAGAACATGGGACCTCATACCACAGCAAGATACTGGCCCTGCCGGGCTATTGCGTAACTTTGGTGGTAATCGTAACGAACACCATTAATAAATTCTGCCCTGCCCTGATTCTGTTGTTCACAACTAAACTAATTTTAATGTCACTATGTCTCTTTCTAACAAAGAACACAGGAAAAGGATGTAAGAAATTTAGTCCTGTCAAATTAGTCCAATGCTTGTTTTCAATATAAATTTAAACGCCATCTATCGCGGTCACGCCTAAATACACACAAAATAAGACGGCAAAGATTAATTTGACAACTTGAAATATGTTCTATCCTTTTTCAATCATGTTCGTAAGAAAGAGATGAGATTAAAATTAGTTTAGTGCGATTTAAAATAGAATCGGCACCATTGACAATTTAATTTTAGGTATGAACTATGAAATCGATGTTGATATGTATTTAATGTAAGAGGTGGCAACACTGATTATTAATAATTAGATTTTATCTTTTTTTATCCATTTTACTTAAAACTAATAGTTTTATAAGAAGAAATGAAGTTTATTTATCATACTAATTTTCTATGGCGATTAAATAACATGAAATTTTTATTTAAAACAATAAAACCACGAAATATTTTTTATTTTTTAAAAATTAACTATCATTCTTCCATTTATTATATCAGAAAATTCTTCATAGATTTTTAGATATTTGATGAAATATAAAATATCTCTAGATTCTGTTGATGTGTGTACTTGCCCCCTTATTCATAATAAAGTTATCAAACGTTGATTAGCTAAAATTCCGAAGTCTTTATCTGACACGTGACATTTGGTTATCGAAAGAGTGAGACGGCGCACACTATTACACTAATTTAGTTAAAAAGCGATTATGAATAAGGGGGTTGATCTCTAATAATAGCTTATCTTTTGTCTTCCTATTCCTCGCTTTCCTTCAATGACGTTTTCTTATAAAATCTGTCATGTCTTAAATAGCATAAGATGGCTGACATTTTTCCGTTTTTTCTTTCTATATTTAGAAATATACCTATAATAATTTCCTTTCAATTAATAAAATATTCATAGTGTAGTTCATCCCGACATTTATTTATATGAAATATCATTACGTAATTAAGCAATAAAATACTGTTGAACCAATCGTCAATAATATTGACGGAAGAGACTTAATTGATTTGATTCATCAAACCATTGAGTCTCTTCCGGCTCTATTACCACGGCACCAACTTCGGTTATTGTGGTAAAGCTGAACTTTGTTACAGTATTACCCAACTTATATAACGCGTCGTGAATCTTCGTTCGCACAGAAAAGAAAGTATGGCCCCGAAGATTAACGAAAAAATGCTTCAAAATTACAATCAACCTTAGATCACTACTATAAGGTTCATAATACAGTGCAGCTGTTAGTTCCGTCTCACACGCAAGTCACGCCCTTCTGCACGGCGCGCACTAACATGATGGCAGCTGTCGGCCAAGAGCGTTTCTCGCGCTTTGAAAATGTATCTTCTGCGCGGGTACATCGGTAAGCCATATTAATTGGGTACTACTGTATTATATCAACGAATTTAGAGAACCTGTTTTAATTCTTTCAATATCCCTACCAAATTCGGTCACTAATCCCTTCTAAACGAGATTTTAGCTGACGTTTAAAAGGCATAAGTTATGACGTGCCGAAATTAAGGTGCGGCAGATTTCGTCCTATTATTAGCTGTCAAAGGATCACTAAGCGCACCTCAGTAAGTCGAATAAATTTCGCATAGTCACGGTTCAAATTAAGGTTAAAAAAACACTCTTTAGGGCAAGAAGTATGAAAGTTATTTGATCTTAGCCGACTCATTAAAAATGGCGTATTAATCTCGGGGTTTTCGTCACCCGCATAGTGACAACGCAATGGAGGAAATGTGCCCGGAATTTTGTTAATTACTCCTGTTTTAAATAGGCTCCGCAGATTTATTACTTGAAGGCCTTAAATTATGGTGATAGAAATAGCTTCATTTATTTATTGAAATAATTGGGATGGTTTATATAATGAAATAGGTATTAATAATATAAATAATATGGAATCACACTGTAAATTTTCTTTTCAGAATCTGCCATATATTCTCCTATCCTAATATTATAAATGCGAATCGCAATGAAATTTGGCACGCAGATAGCCTATCGTATGGAGAAGGACATAGGTTACTTTTTATCACGGGAACCAATGATATTATAATAAAAAGAGGTAGATATCGCATTAACGCACGCTAATTGTTGCAGACAAATTCACACAATGGTCGTAATTTTGCTTAGCGGCTGCATATAGCTATCTCTTTCTGTACCATACGTTCCGTATTATCTATCGCATTCATCAAATTCAACAATAACTGAACGCCGCTTAGTATGAGGGTAGCATATCTCTATTATGTTGCTGGTAGTGTGATCTCAACATTGGAAGTGATTCAAAATTCTCTAAAATCTCGCCATGATTCTTTTATTACGATTGGTGACGTTTAGGCGTCATGAGGTAACACTTTTGCATTTATAATGAAGAAGAAGAAGAAGAAATAGATTTTATTTGTCCACCACCAATCTTATAACTAGGTAACATGTAATAATACAAAAATAGTTATATACATAATTAAACAGAAAAAATAATAATAATAAAAATAAAATTAAAAACGTAAAAGAAAAAAATAAAAAAGATAAACAATTAAAAATAAAGAAAATACGAATGGAGGACAAATAGGGCCTACAGCTCAGCATTATGCTGCAGCACATGACTGTACCACAGCGCTGATCTTCCGCTGAGGCCAGTAAAATGATATCACGGACATCTTGGTATACTAGCTGTAATAGTATACTAGCTATTCGTGCCGGCGTTGCTCGGGTTTTTTTCGCGTTCCCGTCAATATTATAATATACTTGAAATATTTTATGAACCCCGCAAAACATAACAACAACATTTTTTGGTCGCGATTCGCCGGCATGGCATAGAATGTCGCATTTTTATCCCGGGGATCTAAAAATATTTTAAATGTCTCAAGTTATTCCTCAGGCACCAAGGATCAATAATAACGTCATTTCAACGTCTGCGTCTCTAGAAATCTTGTATTTTTTTTACAAATCTCGCCTTGGTTCTTTGGCACTCGGGTAGATCATAATTTGGAGTAGCATATATGACACTTTTTATCCCAGGTAAATATTAGATCCCTCGGGAACGCGAGTGAAACCGCGAGGTGAAAATTTGCGATAAATACGTGCGCATTTCATTATAAAAATACCTTTTCATGTGGCAAAAAACCTCAATTCTCACCCTCGCCAAGTGAATTCTGGTACAAATAATAGAATTACATCTTAAACATTTTTAATCCATTCAAGCTGGTGGCGGTTTTTTGTCGGCATCGAATTCCTCCCTAAGGTATTTGTGGCAAATATTTATTCTTTGTGAATTTTTTTTGGAATTTTATTGAAAATGTATTTGTTTGATCTTGATACCTACTGAATCTAAGTTTTTACTCAAGCTCATTGTAGGATTCGAACCTGAGACCTTTGTTTCGGCATCAGATGTCACTACCACTGAGCTATTCCCACTTTTTTTTTTTTACCACAACTCTAAGGTGGCAAACAAGCATACGGCCTGCCTGATGGTAAGCAGTTACCGTAGCCTATGGACGCTTGCAACACCAGGGGTATCACTCGCGCGTTGCCGACCCTGAAGAAACCGCTTCACACCCTTTTTGAAGAACCCCATGCTGTACTCCATTGGGAAAACCACGGCGGGGAGCTCATTCCACAGTCTGAGCGTCCGCGGAAGAAAATTCCTTTTAGGACGCACAGTTCCAAACAATTCTGGTTTCAATGTGTGTGGATGGATTCCCCGTCGTTGGCGAGATGGTGGCGATGGTGAAAGGTAGCCGTGGGCATCAAGTCGAACAATTACTTAGAACACTCTTCGTTGTACAAGCGGTAGAACACACATAAGGAGGCAGTCTCTCCTCAGACTGAGGGGCTCTAAACCGCTTGTGAGCTCGGGATCGTCAACAATTCTCATGGCACGTCGCTGAACCAAGTCTAAAGGCCCAAGCTGGTTACCAGGAGCTCCCGCCCATAGATGACAGCAGTACTCCATATGAGGCCGGACCTTCGACTTATAAAGTTGCAGCCTTTGCCCCGACATGAAGTACTGCCTAGCTCTGTTGAGCACTCCAAGCTTTTTGGATGCCAGCTTAAACTTGTCCTCCAAATGACTTCGGAACATAACGTCGCTGGAGATGTCGACGCCAAGGGTCCCGATCCCGGATGCTTTGACTGATGTTCAAGGAAGTGTTCTGGATTGTGGAGCCACAGACCATGGGGTTTTCTTAGCGGTGAACGCGCAGGCTTGAGTCTTGGTGGGGTTGAAATGGACTAGGTTTAGTTGACCCCAATCGGAGACACAAGTTAGTGTACTCTCGATTTCAGACACCAGCCGTTCGCGGCTTTCATCGACCTCGGAACGAGGGATATTTGCACGGCCCGTGTAATGAGCGTCCCCTGTAATGTCGTCCGCATAGCAATGAATGCCTCTTGAAGTTGACCACTTAATACAGTCTCTAAAACAATTTTCCTACGTAATAAAATACCCATTCATGAATATTAAAAACCGTATCATCCCGTTTCACCTCTAAAATAATAAAACCCGTCCCCTGGAGCGTCGACTTTCTAACTCAAACAAAACGTTCCCAAATAAATTAGTACGTTATAAATAATAATATAAAATATTTAATAGTGTTCAGCGTGGGTTTTGATTATTAATTCATAGCGTTTTCTAATTAGTTAAACAAATACAAAGATGCCGTGTTCGGGGCACGAATTGCTTGTTCGTGTGGTGCAAGAGAATAGTTGTGAGCGGTTACAATGTTGTACAAGTTTTATTTCAGGAGTTTGGAGTTTCAATGCAGCTTACTTAGGATCTTGCTAATGTAATAAGTCAGTCAGCGGTTCAAATTCTCCCTTACTTCAATGGTTTGAGTATGCCCTGGTGCTCATTCGATGTGAGAGTTGCACAATGATCACTCACTACCATTTGTCCAGAATGGTACCGGAGCTGTTAGTCTCTCACCGTGCGCACCCTAGTACGCGTTTTCTATAATGGCCACCTTTACCAACCGTTAGGTAATAAAAGACGGCACACTATACCTGGCAACCCCTTAGACCGGCCGCATACTATAAGAAATTTTCTGTCAGACAATTTCGGACGCCCGTTTGCTCATAAATTTTTGGACGTCAGACACGTCAGAATTTTAGGATAGTACGCGGGGTCTAGAACAAAATTTATGAGGAAAGTGCCTTTCGGCGGGCGTCAGGAATTTTCTCACAGAAAATTTCTTATAGTATGCGGCCGGCCTTAAGAGCTCCGGCCTTAAGAGCTTCTGGGACCATCTGCGGTAGCGACCGCCAGAGTATCCCCTGGTACTCCTGCTACCCCTGGTTTAGGCAGATACAGTCGCGAACATACATGGGACCCATTTTCTAGATGCAATAAGGCCGAAAGCTTCAAATCAGTAACTATGCAGTCTAGAAGCTCCCCGTCTTGGTTTTCCCAAGAAAGTACAGCATGAGGTTCTTCAAAAATCGTGTGAAGAGATTTTTGCAGGGTCGGCAACGTGAGTGTGATGCCCCTGGTGTTGCAAGCGTCCATAGGCTACGATAACTGCATACCATCACGTGGGCCGTATGACTGTTTGCCACCTAAGTGGAATAAAAATGCGATATCTTAGAGCAGTTGCACCTAATATCAGTGTAGAACACGTTGTCAATAGTACAGACTGAGTCAAACTTATTAGCGGCTGTGATATTAGGCGCGGAACGCTGCGCAGTAGCGAAAACGAAGATATGCGGTACATTCGAGATGACTGTACCTGCGCAAAGCCGGCTTGTGGCGCACTTCACATCACAGCCGCCATTAAGTTTGGTTCGGATTCTAACATTATACGTTTACTATACAATGGTGCCGATTCTGTTGTAAATCGCACTAAACTAATTTTAGTCACATCTCATCTCTTTCTTACGAACATTATTGAAAAAGGATAGAACACATTTTAAGGTGTCAAATTAATCTTTGCCCTCTTATTTTGCGTGTATTTAGGCGTAACCGCGATAGATGGCGACTAAATTTATATTGAAAACAAGCATGGCTAATTTGACAGGACTCAATTTCTTAGATCCTTTTCTTATGTTCTTTGTTAGAAAGAGACATAGTGAGATTAAAATTAGTTTAGTTGTGAACAACAGAATCAGGGCCAATATTGAACATTAATTGAGTTTCAAATTAAAATTCGCGACGGTACATTTTTGTCGATAAATCAAGTCGCAAATCGCTTTGAGCCTACAACTCTCATCTCCTCAGGTGATTAATGTCGTGTTAACATAAAAGCTGTTCGTTAGAAGCATAAATAAATCAGTACTAGTCGCTAACTAGTCGCTAGTTGTGTAACACTTGGTGAGGCACGTGTTCTGCATAAAATGTCTACTAATTTTAATTGCAGCCCGTTATATGCTGATGAATTTATGTATGTTGCGTTTTCAACCAAATATATGATGAATAGCAGGCCTATCGAACACGACATAGTTGCTTGGTCTAACCGCTAGTACAGGACTATACAGTACAGTTGCTAATACAGGACTATTCAAGTATTCAATGTATAAGTTTGTTCAGCATACTAGTAGACTGGAATCCCATGGATCTTTATGCTGATCTTTTTACTGCCGATCACGGGCCTCCTTTTACAAATGAGGGTGAAAGGCAATGGGCAGATACTCCACTACGCGTGCCCACTGCGGATTGGTAGAGGTAGGTTAGTAGTCAACCTACTGGTGGAGTTTTCAAACCGCTTAGGAGGCTTCCAACTAGCTTAACGACTATCACAATTGAGTGATAGCTGTAACCAATGGCTTTACGTGCTTTACGTAGCACGGAAAACGCTCGAGTTACCACTAGGCTTAAAACTAATAACTAAGTAGTAGTAGAGAATTTATTGAAGAACAAAGTTTATGACTTTTATCATTGAATATTTTAATGTCAAAATATATTTTTACTACGCTGACGTACCTGCAGACTTACCTGCGGATCAAAAACGCGCTGAACTTATTGGTACAAGAGAAAGCTAGTGTATCATAAAGCAAATTATTATATCTAGTAAAAATAGCGAGTTATAAAGTAGGTTGCCCACTTAATCATTTTAACAAAAAGATCCTCATCTTTATTGTAGTGACTTCATTTTAGGCGAGCCCTTTAAAGGCTGACTCCGCGGTATCCATCATTGTACCATTGGACAATGGGGACCTATTCATGTGACGTATTCGCTTTGACCGTAAATTCACAATTGTGTGTCCCGTTTTTATGTTACCCACGGCACTTTTAGGTTGAGACGGTTTGTTGAAATGTGTAAGCTATTCTGTAGATTTGTCTTTGATATAATGATCTTTAGGTTATAATGGAGTAAATAGCTTAATATTCTAACTCTATGGGATTTCCACAGGAAGGTTCATTTTCTTAGGCATAGCTTTTTGAAAGTCCCAACATAATCTGATTAGCCGGTTCCGAGATTTGACCGATGTTAACAGGTGTCTGATATGCATTTTCTCGGCGGCTGCAATGTAGGTTTAAATACGGTTTACTATTTTATGCAGTTTTAGACATGCCGATAAACAATCAGTCGGCGGCGGTGCGCCAACTCTCACATATATACGGTTCTGTAAAGTCCTCAGATAAAAACTCGAGTCGTAATGCTTTTCGACACAGTTAGCTTTTTTATAGTACTTAGGTAGCAAACAAGCATATGGCCCGCCTGATGGTAAGCGGTTACCGCAGTCTATAGACGCTTACAACACCAGCAGTGTTACTCGCTCGTTGCCGACCCTGCAGAAATCTCTTCACACCCTTTTTGAAGAACCTCATGCAGTACTCCATTGGGAAAACCACGGCGGGGAGCTCATACCACAGTCTGAGCGTCCGCGGAAGGATACATATTTGTTTGATTACCTCTGAATATAATATTATGTCGGAGTGTCGAAATAAATATAGGTATATTTTTTTTTCCTAAAAATAAGAAAAGTCAGCCCCATAGGTGATGTTAGTACTTACCACCAAGTGGCCCGTAAAAACTTAGGGAATTATGATAAAAAACTAATTTTATCCTTCAATGAGCATAAGCTTTCGGTGTAGGTAAGTAAGTATGAAAGGTTAGTTTACGTGGTAACCATGCCGAACGATATCAACTTAAATATATATTTATTTTGAATGGACAAGAAGGTGAACGCCCATAATTTGGCCTTATCACCCTTACGCGGACAAATCTGCGAGCAAGCTCTCAACCGGGATGATACCAACATAGTATATCCCAGGATATTTATTATCAATTGCAGTAGTTTTAAAAATATTATAACCTAGCTTTACATAGTCGAACTTTTAATTACCTACTCCCTTTTTTTCTCTATGGGTTAATTTTGATTCACCTGCCTAGAAACCAAACTTTTCATACAAACGACCGTTTGACCTTGTTTAATTAAAATGTATGATGGTTGATTTTATTTCGCGAATTCGTAGTCCAGGGTGGAACCGATTGTCCAGTCCAGGTGGTCATACATAGGTTGTTCGTATTATTTAAAGAAAAGAAGATCCAGAAAACCCAGCGCCCTTTAAAAAGGAAAAAATCAAATAACTATTTACTACACATAAAACCATTAACCAACCAGCTAGAAGCGTCACTTGTTAACAAATTGTCGTCACAACACTCGGACCAATTCATCCGTCGTCGAGACTCGTAATGGACCAATTTGAGTCCAATCGAGCCTCAGCGGGCCATTGTCGAGACACGACACTTGTCAATGGCTTCTGGGTACTCGCGGTGAGGTTGTGGCGTTAGATACCTACTTTGTGAAATAATGAAATATTGCTGATTAGCTTTTTAGCTCCTAGTGATAAAAAAGCCTCTCGCTGAAAAGATTCAATTGTTTCTTTAGATTGTAAGTAAATAGCTACATTTCTCCGAAAGCCGATAATTGATGGAGAGTGGCAGCCACACACGTACAGAACCGTTCCATGTGGAAATGGGGGGCCTATGTTCAGCAGTGGACATCTTTAGTGGTTGAATAATGATGATAGTGAAGTCAATATACTAGCCCCCGCTAGCAGCATCGTTTCACAAGTATGACACGTGTGGCTATCACCACGCCATGCTCACTTCGCCGTATTGGAGGTACATTTCCGCTCACTTCAGTCCCGCCTTACATAAACAAAACTTACATTAAATACAAATTGTGACGCAATGAAGATTAGAAACTAAAATCGAACGAATATTATCCAATCATAGTTCCCGTCTCTTAATCCTAAAACTAATAAAGTTGAAAACTAACGGTTTATGCATACCTTAATCTACTAAACTATTCAAACTAATGCTAGAACTCGCGTGGATATCGCCGTTTGGAACAAGAGTAGAAGCACCATATTAAGTTAAAAATGCTGGGAGATGTCTGGTTCCTGGAAAAATTATCTCATTTTTTTATCGCAAGCGTCATGTTTAAAGTTTGTCATCAAGTGAGGCAAGAAAACGCGTAATTTTTTTTAACTTAAAAACGTGTAACTAAAATGTTTATGTAGACGAAGGTAGAGATGGAGATTGCTCACCTCACTAAGTTATGAAGGGAACTGACTGTCAAGTGTAGCTGCTAGAATACTCTGATAGGCGCTTGATGACAGATTTTCAACTGAGAGTGATAACCGGCCAGGCGAGTTCTACAAAGTACCCTACCGTGCCATTCTTATAATATAACAAATCCAGGAAAATCCTACCGCATGGTAACCTTTCTCCCAAGCAAACTTAGAGCACGCTTGCACCAGCGTTCGCGCGATCTATATGGAAAACGAATTTCATACTTCAAACCGCACCCGTTCCAAGCACGTCAATTCAAACAGAGCTCAAAGTTGGCGGTGCAGTTTTCGGGTGACACCCTCCTATTTTCGTATAATTGAGAGTACGGAATGAGGTACGCGGTGTGGGAACTTTATTTGGTTTTGTAGTTAGATGACGGAAGTATTTGTAGATTTACTCGCTTGAATTGTTACTTCAGATTTTAGTAAAAGTTTGTGATATATTTCATCTCTCTATATTCTCCGCGACTCGCGGTTTTACCCCCGTTCTCGGGGTAAAAGTAGCGTATGTTACTCTCCGGCCCATAACCTATCATTATGCTTAAATCGCTCCCAGATTCGTTACCAACAAACACACTATTGCATTTATAATATCACTACATGTCCCCCGCGGTTGCACCCACGTTACCGAAGGATCCTATGTTATTTCTGGATGTCATAGGATCCTTCAGTAACGTGGGTGCGTGGGTAGAATCCAGAACATATTCTATCTGTGTGCCAAATTTCATCCAAATCCGTTCAGTAGTTTTTCCGAACAAATCACATCCATACAAAAGTTCAAATTATAAGCTGTCCCCCGTGGTTCCACCCAAAATCCCGGGATAAAATGTCCTTTTCCATATCATCCGTTGATTAGTTAAGGCATGAAAGCGTAACAAACAAATAAAACATTCAAATTTGCACTTATAATAATAGTTAGGATAGGATAAGGGTTGGATAAACTAGCTGAATGATAGATGCATGCACTCAAGCCGTAGGGTCTAGAAATTTTACATGTAGGTTTCAATATTCTACTCCTAAGGGGATCTTGGATGAAAACGCGGGGCGGAAGCCAGAAGCAATTCATGGATCTATAACAATACTATCTATATTAAAATATATTTACTTTTAAAAGGGATAATTCCCAGGTAAAACAAACTAATTAGTCCGTCAGATTATGAAAAAATATTAGGCACGTATTTTTTGCTTTACAAAATCATTAAAAATGTACAAAAATAAAGCTAGTCAAAGTTCAGGAGTGGGGCCTCGTGAACTACACACACGATATCTTCGTATTTTTTTGGTTAATTGTCAAAATAAAAAATACGTGCCTAATATTTTTTTATGGTGTAAAAGACGGACTAATAGAATTGTTTTGTCATCTAGCATTGTGAATCTATTCAGGTTAAATAAAATTGTATATACCTTTAAAAGTACGCGGTACTACTATCTTCCCTAAACAATGAATACTAGTTCTGATTGGATGTTTCAAAGCTGAAAGCAAATATGAAACCAATTAAAACTCGTCTATAATTAACTCAGATAATACTCACAACACAATTCATTCCGGGCGTAATTCAATCGGCAAACTGTCGGACTCCGCTGGAATGTCTGTTAATTTTTAAACACCCAATACAGCGTTGAATGCTATGTCATTAACTGCAGTGCCTTTGGATGAGTTCATTTATCTACAATACTGTATTAAGTGTCAATCATTTAGTAAATTTGTTTTTAACAGTTATTGACTGGTCAAAAGAAAATAAGGGTTGTTTTTCTATGACAAGTTAATAAGGATTTGAGTTCGATTATTGGGTACTAACAATGACATAGCAGTACCTAGGTACATGACCAATCCAATTAATTTAATAGGTAGTTTTCGCTCCGTGGTTTCGCCCGAGGAATCTTACGTATTGGTTTTGGCGTTGATGCGTCAAACGCTAACAAACAAACACACAAAATTATGCATTTATTATATCACTAGATAGTAGGATACGTTTAACAAGCACACGGCCCGCCTGATGGTAAGCGGTCATCGCAGAGAAATGGGCGCTTGCAACACACGAGACACGTTGGAAAAAAAAGCCAAACATAGTCAGATTGTCCAAAAAATATTAAAAAAATGTAACTTTGCCGAGTTTCTTGCCGGATTCGTCTCAGTTGAAGGCCGAGTTCCGAACCGGTCGTAACTTCAGTAAATGTGACTTTCATAAGTGCCGTCTGGGGCCTAAATTGAATAAATGGCTTTGACTTTTACTTTGACTTTACTTTGACCTTACACCTGTAAGGTGGAGGTACTTCTCCAGTCGAGCTGTTTTTCCAGGCATACCATGCCATACCATAGCCTATTGCAAGAGCAGGGGAATTGAAGAAAGGCGTGAGACAGGGTAACGTCAGTTCGTCGAACCTTCACTTGTTCAATGGATAAAGCTCCTCGACCTTTATTATATCTTTAATATTGTCCATCGAGACAAAAACCCCTGAGCAGTAGTAATTCCGAGCAATCCAATTCCGCAACTAGCCAGACCTTATGCACTGATTTTGAATTGTATGGATCAATCACTGCCCTGCATCTAAAAGTTTATTGTGTCCGAGAATTATTCAATCAGAGCCCATGTGTCCTTGTCTTAGCCAATCAGAGCGCATGTGTCCTTGGCTTAGCCAATGAGAACGCATGTGTCCTTGACTTAGCCAATCAGAAGACATTGTCGGTAGTAGGGCTTTGGCGGAATAGATTTCAAGAAAAATGAATTTCATTGCGCTGTTTAGGTTATTCGATGTTAATATCACAACCCAATTATTTGATTACGATCGATCTTTTTATTCATATACATTTTTTGTTTGTTTCAGGAACCAATCATAGCCGAGTGTTTAATTTTGACTAAAAATACAAGTGCTAAAAGTTCTAGTGATGTGCGATTCAAAAGTGCGATATATCGATAAATATATCTTGCGGTGGCGGTAGTGTAGCGTTGACAATGTCGCTGTCCCGCTCGCACGTCGTGTCGAGCGTGTTCCTCAGTCTGCTGTTGCAGTATTGTGTGGAGAGTCAGCAGGAGATCCTCATTGAGGAATCATGTAAGTGCTATTTAATAATATACCCTATGATCATTGCTATGATCTATATAATTAAGAGGGGTTCCTAGCTGCGAACAATTTGAAATATAGGTATTTGAAGAAACTATTGGCGTCGCGCTATGCCGCTATGCTATGCGCTATGTGCGATACGGACATCTGCAGCTCAGACCGATTTATTCACAAAAAAATTGACGAAATCGACGTTTGGTTTTCCCCATTTTCCTCCTCGAAAACAGCCGATTCAATTATTTTTTACATTAAGGTCGGCCGCATACTATAAGAAATTTTCTGTCAGAAATTTTCGGACGCCCGCCGGAAGGCACTTTACCCATACATTTTGTTCTAGACCCCGCATACTATCCGAAAATTCTGACGTGTCTGACGTCCAAAAATGTATGAGCAAGCGAATTTCTGACAGAAAATTTCTTATAGTATGCGGCCGGTCTAAAATTTTAAGTATTTTAAGGGGTTATCTAGGTCGTTATTACTTTCTTTTATGTTAAAATCTTTTCGAATTAGTCCTTTTAATCACGGCGGAAAAATAGGGCATTTATTGTAATTTTTGGAGGGCCATAATTTCTTTAATAATTAGTTGCTGAAAAAAATTAGTAACAGGGACGTGCCCAAAGCAGAACTTGATTATATGAAAAAAAAATGGTGACTCCAGCTAGAGGCATTATTCAGGAAGAAAACGGGAATACATTTGTATGGAATAATCGCAGCGTAACTCCCGTCTTAAGGCAAAAATTTATCTATATTACTTTTATTAAGGAGGGAAAATTATGATTCAATTTTGTGTCAGTGATTTATTTAAGATTTTTTTATAAACTTTTTTATTTGATCATGACTAAACTGATTACAATATGTTAATAACGGAGTTGCTATGAAATGGTTAATAATTTATTTATTTATTTCAAACCGTGACAATATAATTTCATGGTTTTCATTATTACATAAACAAAACTCATATTTTGACACATTCATAATATTTTAACAAACACCTATCGACTATTCGATGAATCGTGAAAATGTTATCGATAAACCATATAACATAAAAATCCAACATTGCATCAAATTATTAAATATGTGTGAATAAATTGCGCAGATCAAACAGAATCGAATATGACGTCATAGCGGATGCGGAAATTAATCGCAAACAATACCGTATTATGTAGGACCGTGTAATTCGCTTTGAATTTATGTGTAACTCGTTTCCTACATGATGTCGAGTTTCCTACATGTCGAGTAACTGAACCCTTCTACGTCAGATTTGGACATGTGTTTACTTCTGACTGCACATAATTCGTAAAGATAATGACAGCTAACCCTAAAGGATAGTGAATATCCATACATGTTTCTGCCTCCCGATTTCACCCGTGTACGTAATCTAGTAATTAATATACAGGGCTATCGGTAAAACACTAACAACCTCTCAGGACTATATTACTAAGATCATAAACAACGATTTTTGTTCTATGACTTTTAATAATTCAGACTTTCATACAAAAATAAAAATATTTAAATTCAACGCTCCAAATGTGTTAGAACAACGAAATCTTGAAAGTTGGATGTAGTAAATGTATAATGCTTTGTCACAGTCCTGTGGCCCAATTCTCACTTCCCTCGAACTAGCCTTCGAATCGAACTTGCATTACGAGTTCTATTTCGACCGTAAAATTTCGAGGGGCGGAGTAAATTTTTCGATTCCTGGGAGCCAATTCTCATTCACTCGAATTCACCACTCGTTCCATTCATTCATTCAGTCATTACGTTTCCAAATGACAACCTAACTGTTTGACGTTTGATAGTTCGCATTCGAAATACGTTTCGAACGGTCCCGACCAGTCGAAGCAGTTCGAGCGCTAGCCCTCGAAAAATAAGAGAAAATGGCGGCTTCGAAATTGTCAGAATAGCCTAACTTGATTTTCACACGAAAAAAGTACGAGTTCGAACTTTATTTGGAACGAGTGATGAATTCGAGTGAATGAGAATTGGCTCCCTGGTTGTTAGTGTTTTACCAATAACATATTTATTTGTTACCTTCTTTCTATGGTATGGAGAAGAACATGGGATAGTTTATCCCAGGGAAAATTAAAAGCATGGGACATGAACAATTTTAAAAGCCACCCAAGTAATGTTTCCAAAATACGAGCCTGATCAAAAGGTAAAACTTTTAATACCAATTTCTATGCAGAATTTTGTAAGAACACAAGAAGTTGCCATGTTCCATTTCAGACCCGGCCAAACGTCATTTTACCAAGAAATATACGTCAAAGGAATGTTATAACACTGGAAATTTTACACCAAAGTTCTTTGTCCCACAATTAATTCGCCCGGTGTACCCCGAGGCGGAATTATGAAGGGATTTTAGGAAATTCTACGCCTTTACTGCAATCATTTGTTAAATCTTTTGGTGTGGCGATATTTAGAGTTTTGGACATTTATCTTTTGTACTTTGGCATTATTTAGATTAAGGATCTTTAGGGAAACTCACGACAGTATTATTCGATAAGGCAGTATTAAATTAAGGTCATCTTAGGTAACTATTGACAGCCTACAAAAAAACCTTACTGAGTTTCTTGCCGGAGTATTTTCAGTTTAGGTAAGTGTATTCCGTTGGAAAAGTAATTGTAACGTCCGTAAGGGCCGTATCAGGGCCTATATTGAATAAATGAGGTTTAAGTTATGCACAAAAAAAAGACAAAGATAGTGAAGGACCTTGTGAAATATGGCTTCAAAATGGGACCAATCATTATTCAAGTAATTTTTGGATAATTTATTTTTCTTGTTCCTCGTCACATTCAATCTAGAGATGTCCACTGATTGAACATAGGCCTAGATTGTGCCTAGATTACCACTTTTAGGTTGACCAGGTAACCTGACGGAAAGTCGATCCGATCCAGTCACTTATTACTTATAGCCGTAGGTTTATTTTCCTTTAACAATAATACTTATATTTTGCAATTTATTGCTACTACGTTAATTAATTATAATCACACAAAACTCGTCCCAATTCCCATTTAATTCATGCACCGCTCTCGCATACAAACGACCAAATGCTATCCCATCAAGTAAATCATAAACACGTGCCAACAATATAATTTAAAATGATCTCTAGTTCTATAGCAATAAAAGCGATAATAACAATCAGCTTTATGACCCGCATCCCGTTTCCTAATTATGAGCCATAAATAAATGTGCATAAGTATCAATTTATTATGATTTAGTTTGTCTTTTGTTTACTTACTCGATTAAGATGGTTTGTACGCAAATTATCATTTATCATTATATTCCATCAAGGATCAATAAAGTTAGGTTAAAGCTCGTTTATAGAACAAGAATCAAGTATCAAGAATATATTGTTTTAATTTAAAACAAACCTTATGTCTGGTGGCTACGTTCCAAATTCAATTGTTTTAATCTATACTCAAAAGTTGACATAAGCTTTGATTGACATTCTATAATCGAATCCAAGTTGGGAAAAAAGTAAGAATTTTTTAATTATATTTTGACAACTTTCTTATCTTATTCAAAACTAAATCAGCATTATTGAGCAGCAGCAAAATTTGGCCTTATGCTAATCATACTAAACCACGAGCATTTTATCATATAGAATCTATGTTTTTTTTTTTTTTCAACATACAGCAAGAACTAGATACCTACAAAATAATTATATTAATAAAAACGTGGGATATGAATCTAGGCAATTTGCTGCAGAAATGTGATGAAATATTTACTCAATAAAAATTAAATACACCATAAAAATCCTCATAAAATACAAGCAGCCGTTTCAAATAAATTTTAATAACAAATTTGTACCGGCTCTTTGAAAACACACTGAAATACTTATAAATTTTTATTATCTCGTAATTTTTCATGATCTGTGACAAAATGATTTAAATAACCTAAATACGAAATAAAATTGAGAACAGTTTATATTTACGAAAAACATAGTAACTGCCATTTTTTAACCCGTAAGTTCTCGCGAGGGACGCGCGTCCTATTATAACAATTGATGTCATTGTTATATTTATAACCGCGAGCCAAGCGATTATAGATCTTCAGTACGTACCTACATTAGTGAAAAACCATCTTCGAAGTACAGTGAAATATTTTCCTTTGCAATTTTATTGTAAGGTTACGAAAATAAATAATAATAAATCATATTTTTTGTAAATAGTAATAAAACCGACACTAATTCACAATATGATCTCATTTCCACTGAACATACTAATTCAAAACTGTATTCACAGTACAAATAACAAACAGTAATTGCACGGAATTGGCATTGTACTAGGCAACAGAACTTAAACAATACAAGCCTAAACAACTCTACTAGATATGCAAAATCCAACCCTACTACAATGATAATACAGTGCATATCAACTGCAAATAATTTGGTAATATTTTAATCCCCTGGACTACCGCCAGAGCCCGCTTTTCCAAAATGGCGGATGGATTATTACTCACGGAGGATGGTTGGTTGTGACAACTAGCAAATTCTGTGTATTAGATTTCATGGAAAATTATCTTGTTATTCCCACAACCTATTTGAGACATTTACATGCGAGACACGCCAACACTTGAGAGGCCCTTTTAGGTTTTGTGCGTTTAACTACCTTCGGACATACCAGCGCATTATCAAAAAATATTGGACACGTATTTTATTGCTTTATCAAATCAATAAAAATTTACAAAGATAGAGCGCGTCAAAGTTAGGGATGAGGACTCATGACGTCACTTGTTTGTGAAAGGTTACTATGGCCTGACGTCACTTACCAAATTTTTTTTTGACAGCGTTTTTCACTGCCAGGCATTCAAAAACAATGAAATTTTGCGTTGTATTGTAATTGTGAGCCCAGATTTTAAATACATTGCATTGTGTGGCCCGACAACAGTTCAACATGTATTTCATTCCCCTCATATAATAATACTAGACATCTTTTAGTTAACTTATCAGTCTGGTACATCACACAGAATCTTAACTTAACAAACTTTGAACTTACATGAATCTCCTGGTTTTCGACAAAGTTTTAATTAATTCACGGTTTCACAGCTTTTTTGGTTTCCATTTTATAATGGAGATGGGCTAAAATTTAAATTGGTAATTATTGTATTGAATATTAATTATTTATTTTGTTGAGTACGAGTAGCATTATAATATGAATGGGCTTACGGTTATATGTCGTTAGTGTTTATATAATACATTCAACACCTTTCATTCTGCTCGGCTAGTCTGCTTGAGTTTGCTATTTACTTATTAAATATCAATTGAATCTACTTTCTAGTTTTAAAAAGAGTAATTGCTGAGTTTATAGCCGGCTTTTATCAGCAAATGCAACCTTCCGAACCGGTATTAGAGTCAGATTATTCATAAGTGCCTGCAAAAGTATTTTTAATGTCACTATCTATACCATAGTAAAACTTTATCGAATTTATGAGCCTAATCCTATCTAGAAAGAAAGAAGAAAGAAAGAAAGAAAAGACATTTATTCCAAAGTAACACAACACAATTACATACACATAGAAATGGAGACAAAAAAAACAGATATAAAAAATATTAATAATTGTGTTGTGTGACATCAGAAATGGACAGCGACTCAGTTGCAAACTGTAAGCCCAGTACAGGTACCGGGCTACAGCACTGATTTTCAGTCGCTGCCAAAGGTGACGCCACGAACACCGTAATTGAACTAAATTAAAAACAAAGCAAAAAATAAAATAATACTAATACATAATTGAACATTTAAACTAATTTACAAACTAAAGTGTACGGCCCAAAAAGGAACAATACGTAGGTACCGTAAATTTAAAAATAAAAAAAACAAAATATAATAAAAATATTAATGTTGGCAACAAATATGCACCATAAACTATGACACGCAGTAGGCTGTCCAAATAGTGCTAAAATTTGGCTTCCCGTCAAGAAACCGCATGTATTTGAGTGAAATTAACTTTGTAATTGAATTTTTAAAAGGTATGTTTTTAAATGTTTATTAAACGTTTTGACACTTTTCAAGGCACGGATCGGCGGAGGCAGATCATTCCAGCATCGGGACGCTGCGAACTTAAAACTTCCACGAAATGCAGCGGACCTATGACGAGGCATACATAGTCGCGGAACGGAGCCTCTATTCCCGTACCTGCTTTGGTTCCAAGAAAGCTTATCAAAGAGATAACTCGGTTCGTTAGTTTTTATAATCTCAAACAGTAGAGTTGCAAGATGTAAACTTCTACGACATGACATCTTCATTAAATTTGCCTGATTTAAGTAAGGGGTGACATGGCTCCGAGGTGGTATATGAAAACAAAAGCGGGCACAGGCATTTTGGACACGCTGAATCAACTTATCAGTCCGTGAGAACAGGCACGGACCATAGACAATGTCTGCATAATTGAGCCTTGACAGTACTAGGGTTTCACATAACCTCACCCTAATGTCAACACTCAGGAAGGGGCGAACTTGGTACAAAAGCTTCAGGCGGTAGAAGCAGTTACGAACAACCTCCAAGACATGACTTTCGAAACGGAGGTGTGAGTCAAACACAATACCAAGGTTCCGAGCTTCAGATACACAGTCAATTGGTTCATTCATCACCAAGATATTAGGTCGACAATTATGTATTTCAGCCACTTGTTTTTTGTTCCTAAAACCATGTACTTGGACTTGGTTGGGTTTAGTACCAAGCTATTGCTCTCTGACCAATCTGAGATGCGATCGAGATCCTCATTTAACCTTCTCACAGAGCCTGTGACATCACCAGAAGAAGAATTAATATAAATTTGCAAATCATCTGCATATATATGAAAGTGACAGTTCTGTATGCAGGCAGCAATATCAGAGCTGTACAGGATGAAGAGAAGTGGGCCAAGAATAGAGCCCTGCGGGACGCCTCTGGTAACATGGCAGTGCTCAGAGAAAGCTTTAGAGCCATCACTCTTCCTCACCTCAACTATCTGTGATCTCAAATGCAAGTAACTATGAAACCAACGAACCGTGGAACTATCAAAACCGAAAAAAGTTAGCTTGGAGAGAAGTAGAGGGATATTAATCGCATCAAATGCACGTGAGAAATCCAGTAAAACCAGGATTGTTCCCAGACCTCCGTCCTGTGATGTCAAGATATTGTCTACAACATCCAGTAAAGCCGTCGTTGTACTACGCTTCTTACGAAAGCCTGACTGAGCTTCAGGAAGAATTTTATTTTCCTCTATAAATTTTGTTAGCTGTAAGCAAATAACTTTTTCCAATATTTTTGAGAGACATGGCAAGATGCTGATAGGTCGTAGATCCTTGAAACCAGTAGGATGTATTTTTTTAGGGATTGGCTTTATGAGAGCTATTTTCCAGAGGTCAGGGAAAGTGGAAGTCAAAATAGATTTATTTATGATATTAGTTATAATACCAAGAGTGTTAGGAAGTGTCAACATTATCATTTCGAGATTTATATTATCAACACCTTCAGCATTTGATTTCAAAGCTCTCATAACATTAGCTACTATATCTTCATTAACTGGCACCAAGGAAAAGACAGCTGAGCCAGCTCTATGAAACTCATAATACGATAGCGTAGATATAGTGACATTGTTACTACCAGGTATCTCGAGAAAGTGTTTATTGATATCATCAGGGTTGCTACAGAAGTTAGGTAAGTCAGTGTCACGTGCATTTCCTATAACATTTGATTTTAAGTTTTTCCACAGTATTTTTGGATTATTTATATTTAAATTTATGTGATTCTCAAAGTAAGCTTTCTTTTCAAGGTCAATAGCCATAACTACCATAGCTTTAAGATTTTTATAATACTCCTTATGCGAATCCAAACCCGATGCTTTATACCTACTGTGACTCTTATCCCGAAGCTGCATCATATCCTTCACAGTTCGTGTAAGCCAAGGGTGAGAGTGTTCTTTAATGATAACTGTTTTCAATGGAGAGTGCAGGTCAAATAATCTCAAAACGTAAGAACTAAACAAATCTACCATATTGTTAACATCCCCAGCTCTTCCTACAGAGCTCCAGTCAATACTTTCAAGGTCCCTATTAAAATATTCTGGCAAAATATCCTTGAACGGTCTGTATGTAACAAGGCGAGGAGCTGGTTTCTCCTTCTTAAGGCTCAACTGTATAGAAATAATTGCATGGTTGCCCAAGTCAGGGATATGAGACACTTCCACATGACGAGTACGAGCATCTGTGCACACTAAGTCAATAAGGGTCTCACTATGGTCCGTGAAATGGGTAGGTTCCTGCACTAGTTGCGTTAAATTTGAATACTGCAAAAAATTCATTAAAAGTTTAGTCTTGCTGTCCACCAGATCTAACATATTTATATTGAAGTCACCCAAAAGTATAAGGTGATCATATCTTGAGAACTCAACACACGAAGCAGTCAGAGCATCAAGGAAAAGGTTTACGTCCATCCACGGGGGCCTATAAGCGGTACCAACAACGAGACTGACAGCATTCACACGTAGGTTCACCCAGAGCTGCTCAACACAGGGAGAAGCGGGATGCGGGCACACTCGTACATTAATCCCTCGCCTTATATAAAAACCAACACCTCCGCCACGACCTGCGCGCACATTACTAGGCCTAGGTGAATGCCGCAGCCGGTAGCCGGGAACCGCAGGCGCTCGACCCTCCTCCCCCTCCCTAAGCCAGGTCTCGTTTATGGCCATAATGTCTACCTTCACCTGTGCCATAGCCATCACAAACTCATCGTGACGCGTGCCAAGAGATCCTGCATTAAATAAACCAACCTTAAAAAATTTGCTAGTAATCATTATAATAATAACAAAAGTAAATTTTGCCACACAAACACAATAATATATCATTAAAAATAAAATATAAACTATAAACTATAAAATATAAACACCAAGTATTTATAAAATGAATGAATGGGGCTTCAATATTGCACATTATCATGAGTTTAAAGTTATATATCATAGAAAACATATTAATTATGAAATGTAAAAATCCAGTATATTTGTAAAATTTGATTAGCTTGAAACTGACCATATTAGCATAAAAGTAAAACACACAAAATATGAATAAAAAATAAAAAAAAAATTTAAACAAGGAAACTGGATAAAGTAAGATGCAATCTGACAGTTTAATTTTATAGTATACTTCAGAAATTAGCTTTAGGTTATAATTGTGTAAACTTAACAGACTGTAAATTGTATTATGCTCAAAAATATATATTACAAAATTGAGATTACAACACAGATTTTTCTTTCCCCCCATATAACATATGCAAGAGTGGCTTGGGCTAGCCCAAAGGAGACGTAAAAATATTAACATGATGATAATAAACACAGAGAAGCAAATTCTAAAAAAACTAAACAAAACAGATTCATATTTTAAATCACAGAAAATTTCAAACAGAATCCAGTTCAAAAACCCGCATAAAGTCGGCGTCGGTACGTATCTGGTAAGCTGGCTTACCATCGGCCTGTCGCGCAAATACGCGGCCACGCCTGGTCCAGGAGAAACGCCACTGACGCTTCCGGCACTCCTCGCGAACACGGTAAAATAGTTGACGGTTTGTACGGGTCAGCCTCTCGTTCAAGAAGATGCGGCCACGCGTCGCAACATCGGCGCTACTGGCATCAGCGACGGTCAGTGTACGGCGCACGCGCGCGGCGCGCAGAAGCTCGTCGCGCAGCGACCGCCGCGTCAGCCGCACTACCACGCGGCGCGACCGCACGCCCGTCCCGCCAACCGAGTCATCGCCCGACACTCGCGCCGGCGCACCACCCACACGCTCAGCATACACGATGTCCCGCTCGTCAATTATCTCTGACATTACTAGTAATTACTCAACCCTGTCTTCAATCCACTTCTGGGCGTGACGATATATTTGCAGGGTCGGCAATGTGTGAGTGATACTCCTAATGTATGTGTATGTAGGCTACGGTAACTGCTTACCATCAAGCGGGCCGTATTCTTGTTTGCCACGTTAGCACTATAAAACATAACCATAATAATTTTATTCTGTATAATTAATGTTATTATATGTTTTATTCGATTAACCATATTAGGTACATTCAAATAAAAGATTAAAAGTAACGTTCCACGTCTATTTATTAGTAAGCATTTTATAAGCGTACATAGTATTTGTACTATAAATAAATTACGACATAGCGTTTTACGCACTTATTTAGAGGTTAATAAATCAGAGATTACGGCTTTCCGGTCGCAATGTGGTCACTGCTTATTTAAATATTTAGGGTTCTATAGATAGAAAATGGAAGATAAAAGATCGTGACGCATAAGACAATGTATTTTTGTCGTATAAATAGTTCAATAACCAAACAAACAGACACCTAGTAGCAAGCCCCAAAGGCTCTCAAATGCAACTGCCGTGACACACCAAAGTCAAAGTCAAAGCCATTTATTAAATTAAGAACCCAGAAGGGCACTTATGATGGTCACATTTACTGAAGTTACCACTGATTCGGAACTCGGCCTACAACTGAGAATAAGCCGGCAAGAAAATCAGGAACGTTACATTTTTTAAATATTTTTTGGACAATCTGACTGTGTTTGACTTTTATTGCCAAATATTTGTAATGATTTATCAAACTTGCTCATAAAACGGTATTCAAATAATATACTGATGAAATGGTCACCTAAATAACGTCACATTGTTTGACATTGTCAGTAAGGTGATCGATAAGTGACAACTAAGGGCGTATATTTCAGTGTAAGACAGCTCAACGCATAACAACACTCTTATAACAAATGAATGGAAACATGCAAATTATGCCCTTGGTATTCCAAGCAAGCTCTCATTGGCAACGGTAACCGCTTGCCAAGCAGGTGCGCCGTATATTTCTTTGCTAAAGTAGTAAGTATAAAAAACAATACACGTGTAACATTTGTAGCAGACTTTACAAAATATAGACACAATGTACAGAACCATTTTTGTAAACTAAGCAACACGAACTTTACACAATATTTTTGTTTTCAAGGATAAAAATAACATCTTGTTAAAGTCCGTACACCGCATCTCAGAAGCTTTAAATGGTAATTACAGGCATTAAAAGATTGTTTTAATTAAAAAATACTGTGCCCTAACTAGCTGAGCGTAATTCTGTGCTGCACGCGATATTTTTAGGGTTTCGTTGGAATTGAGAACCATTGTGAATTTGTTGGGAATGGAAAGTAATCATTCATACAGAAAAAGATATTTACGGGGCGAACTGTAAAACGTGTGATTTTTATTTGTCATTGCAGAAAAAAATATAAAACGTACAGTCATGAGTTAGGATATTTAATTTCATACTGCATAGTATATTTTTAGTAAGATTCTTCGTTTGTATGTTTTTTTTCTACTTATTAGGTTTTTTTTTTCATAGTAATAGGTGTTTTGATTAATAACTACTACTCCGCCTGAAACTTCAGTTACATTTTGTTAAAAAAAACTGTGTAAGCTCAAACTGACGTGAATTCCGCGCGTATTGCTCGCACCGATTGTGTCGTCTAACTTGAATGGAGATGTTCAAAATATTAATTGTAGTCGCGTAAATTCTAGCTGAACTGGAGCGAATGCCGGCTTTTTGATCAGGTCTACCGTCTAATATGGAAATTATATCCGTACTATACTTACCCCAAAGAGAAACTTCACCTTCGACATTAAAAGTTTTTTTTTGTTATTAAAAAACTATGGTTTAATAAATAACACGTGATTAGTCGCGTTAGTGTGTGGCCAAGCGACCGAGCGAAGGACAGCCGCTCGCAAGCCGCATTTTGCAATAAGAATCCTTATTGGGCTGATCCAAAACGCGCTTGGCATGTTTATTATTTATTTTTTAAACAAAACTACTTGTATCTTCTCATGAACCAGTTATGTACATACTTGACGTATTAGTATGTGTCTTATTAATTTCATTCATAGATACACAGACAATTACATAAAGGTTAAGTTATTATATCCTATTTATTATTATTTTATTTTTAACGTTATTCTCTTCTTTAATTTTATGATCATACACGCAATTCTTATACAGGTAGATATTTTTTAATGTCATATTTTGGGACACAAAGTTACGTTTTATTAGACGGCAACAAAAAAAAATACGCAAATAAGTTGCATACATACCTCAATCACGCATTTAAACGGCTGAGCGGAATTCAAATAAGAGAGATGTAGGCATCTCTGTATTATGTATAATGCAATTCCGCTTACGTTTCCTGAAATAAAACAGAACGAGAAAACGACAACCAACGGGGACGCGAGCAAAACAGAGGAGCGTAAACTGGTACCAAATAAACAAGAGTTCGTATTTGACAATACAGAATACTGTCAAACGCACATAATGACAGCAGATCAACTGAATATCATTCCCGACACGTCTGTACAAACTACGTCTGTCTGCTTCCCTTAATCCTCAAACTAAGCCCTTTGTAATGAGTAATTCAAAGGGATGTACCGAAGACAGGAGACAACATTCCTTTAATGTCATTTGCGAGTACACGGTTCTGAAGTTCGGCAAACGGTTCAACGAACTTTGAGTTTATATTCTACATTTGATTTGAAAGATTCGAGTATTTGTTGCAGGAAAAACCGTTATCGAATTTGGTCAAATTTATTAGTAATTGACATTTTAATTTAGTTTGCTAATTATGAAGAAGAAGGGGGAAGGGTCGGTAACGCGTGAGTGATGCCTCGTGTGTTGCAAGCGTCCTATGGCTACGGTAACCGCTTACCATCAGGCGGGCCGTATGCTTGTTTACCGACTATATGGTATAAAAAATAAAAAATGTTAATGTCAAAGGTAATATTAAAAACGCCGAATGCTAGCAATGCTATGTATTAGATTAAAAGGCCTGTTATAACTCGAACATTTACAAAAGTCGTACATACGACCCAACCGTGTGTATCAGTCATTAGTTAGAAATTAATTTGTAGTACTCGACCTACTCAATTACAGTTCAACCATCCGACTAAATTAATGTTTTATATAGGTATATTAATAGTAGACATTTCAATTTATAAACAAATTGAAATAAAACTAATATTCGGAATTATTCAATGTTTACCATATTTCAGATATTTGTATTACCATTAGAATCGATTCCGTACCCAAAGGGTGCCAATAGGACCCAATTACTAAGCCTCCGCTGTTCGTCCGTCCTTCTATCTGTTAGTGGAGTTAGTGTATCTCATAAACCGTAATAGGTAGACAATTGAATTTTGTACCGAATGTGCATTTCTATAGCAAATAATAAAATTGAAATAAAATTAAAGGACTTCTGGCCGTTTTTGTTATGTGACAAAAACGGTGTTTTGAGCTAGAGAGGTGAAAAGATACTTCAGCCGTCTCTGAGCTATGTTACTCATGTTTTCTAACACGTAGGCTTCGCATTACCAAACAGAATAAGTCCCCCAAAGGGTTTGCCAACAAATGTTAATATTGAATTGCCGGCCCAAGTCAATATTAACATTTGTATGTCAAGAACCCATCGTTCCCTTTGCCTTTTGATACCAGAATTACCCTTGACGGTATTTTGATAAATCCTTGTGACATCTTGTGACAGGTATTTATGGTGGAATTGTTTTGAATTGCAACATTATTTAACTGTGAACAGTTAATCATTTGAATAGCAGTTACTGGAGTTCTATTATTCCATACCATATGTAGTAACACGCGCATCCTATTCGCGAGCCAAGTACTAATACATTCAAATTCAAAATAATTTATTCAAATAACTTCACAGGCACTTATGAATATTCGAACTCTAATACCGTTGCGGAAGGTTGATTTTGCTGAGAAGAGCCGGCAATAATCTCAGCAATTACTCATTTCAAAACAAACTTAAATTCATTGCATAACATTTCCATTCTGACCTCACTCACAAAATTTAGGGGCCCGGGCGGCAAAAAAAAAACTACTAAATAGACTCAATCAACATTTAATAAGCAAAAAGTAAACAGCCCCCACAAGCAGCACCTGTACACAAGTATGACGCGTGTGGCAGCCACCACCCTCCTCGCCATGTTAGAGGTAAGTGGGCGACCCGTCACACGATGCCGATAAATTTATCTGAACTTAAAGGGGATATTTTTTATACTTTGGATAGGCTTGTCTTTGGATACAGTCTCACGATGGTATGATAATATGGCCGAAGGTGGAAAGCATATCTCTATCTGGTTCAGTGCATGAATACATTTTGATGGAGCGAGGGTAGTTGATCAAAACTCAGATCAATTCTCAAGAATAGATCGTGTTAATCGGAAATAAACCTAACGCCATTGGTACAGGTTCCAAATTCAAATATCGACTTAAAACTTAGACTTGAGCATTTATTGATGTTCGAGAATGTGGAACCTAGACCCCAAAGGTAGGTCTCGTCTACTACTCGCTACCGAACGAAGATTCTCTACTTTAATTATAGTACGGTTTCCTCAGTGCTTGATTCGCGTTTGGAAAGTTTTTCTTTATTGCTTCCTTTTTGAAATAGCCTGCTCCAACGCTTTAGCCTTTCAAGCCAATTGGTTGAGTACTTCGGTCTGTACAGTCGGTCGCCGATACAACGTCTTCTATTTATTTGCCCTTAGTAACAGCCTCTTATTGATTCTTTTTTGTAGAACTGTGAATGGAATAGCGTTATACTGGAAGTATCTGAGAAAAAAAACCGGCCAAGTGCGAATCGGACTCGCGCACCGAGGGTTCTGTACAAATCTATAATTATATACGTAAAAGGTATTAGATTGATATGAAATTCAATTTAATACCTTTACGCGTTCAAGAGGAAAGGGGTAGTAAGTTTAAAATTATTAAATATATTTTTATTATACAGGTCGTTGTTTTGGTCAGCGACGAGCGACTCAGGGTCGATAATACAAATGATACTGGTGCTAAAAAAAATATAAAAAAAATACTTTATTTTTTTTAAATAATAAAAAAAAAATAAAAAAAAAATTGAAAATCATGTAATCATGTAATCATAATAATCAAGCTAAAGTGAAGACATAATACTCAACGGGAGTACGAGGGAGTAAAGGGGTGGGGCGATGGCGGCTTGCGCCTAGCTCTAGTCTGTGCACGTGCCTAGTAACCATACTTTGCGGTTATTTTATTTCAAATTGAATAAGGTATTTCTCAACATATTTACAGTATTTAATGGAATTAAGTCCATTTTTGGGGAATATATATTTTGTACTACCGCTCCTGGGTCGCTTGTCGCCGACCAAAACAACACCCTGTAGTATGATGTAATTAAAAATTTATGCTTTTCGCAATTGTGCCTTTATATGTGCTATAAGTCGTTGCTTCGTACCAAATTTCAAGATTCTGAGTTCACATAAACGGCAGATCCAAGGGACAGTATACCTGAGTATTTGATATGAATTTCGGCTTGATACCTCTACGTGTTCCTGAGAAAAAGGGTCTTGACAGACAGACAGACAGACGGACAATAAAGTAATCCTATAAGGGTTCCGTTTTTTTCCTTTTGAGGTACGGAACCCTAAAATTGGTTGGAATTTTACAATTCATAAGAACACCTGCCAAATTCTTAAGGTATCCATCAACATAACTTTTTCCAAAGTCTTGACTGACATTAAGACAGATCAATAGGGCGATCAAAAGACCATTGTCCCAATTTTCGAAACTCAAAATAAGTTAACTCCATGTTTAACATGGTTCCCATAAAATTCGCGAGACTTCGGATTTCCTGTGGAGTTTTGTATCGTTTTTGATACGGTGGAATTGAGCTTTAGTTCCAGGCGATAAAGTCGACTTTTTACTAGTAACTTTATAAAGTTTATTTTTGTTTGATTTGGATATTTACATGCAAGGTAATTCGCCGCGTATCAATGTAGATTTTGCCAGATAAAATTGTATCTTAAACGTGGGAAACGAGTGAATTTTTAAAAACTTTATGATAATTTTGTTTGAGTCAGGTTTACTATTGTAACTGGTTAAGATTTCTTATAAACAAATAAACGCAGAGTAAATTAATAGCAAAACATTCAGAGAAACATTAATGTCAAATTAATTAATTTCACAATTTAAAATAATCTTTAATGGAATAAAAACATCTGTTACATAACCATATAATCAGGATGTTATTAAATTCTATATTACTTAGACCAGCCGTTGTTTTCCTCCATAAAAAATTAGCTCATAGTAGCATTCGAACCCCTAACCTTCGCCCTACCCAGACGTCACACCGATCGGTTTTGACAGTGACAATAAGGCACAGTAACACTTGTGCTTGATAAATTTGTGCTTCTGAACAGTGGCATAGCTGGCCCTGTATGAATATTTGTTGGGGGGACCTGACTGCGGTACTAAAACCCAAATGGGGGGTAAGAATTTTTGCTTTCACACTGACTTCGTTGGGGCCCCAGAGCTATAGGGACCCCGTATCATTGATCGGCGGTAGCTACGCCCTTGCTTCTGAAATATTGTGTTTAGTATAAGGTGATTCTCCGTCAAGATTTAAGCTATCTATGTCAATGTATCCCTCATGGTTTCCTAACCTAAAGCCATTTACAAAAACCATCAGTCTATAAGTATTTGACCAATTCTCACAAAAATGTCTACATCAAATACTTTTTACAAAACCCACATCTAACAATATCATGTTACACACATGGCCGCTTTTAATCCGCAACCGTTTGGTAAGTGCGTATCAGAAGTGAAACAAAAACGTATCTTATTACTATATACACGTGTCAAATACGTAGTTGTGTCAATTGTCATGTCGTAAAGTGTTGTACGAATTAACGGGATTTTCGTCGGGACCAGTTGACGGATAGTGATGGGATAAGGCAGCTACTGTTTGATTTATCGATAAAAATAATGTGACAATCTTTCTGTGTCAGTTAAAGCGTTTCAACAAGTCAACAACTATTATGTCTATGTTTTATAAACTTACTGTTTACTGTACCTGTCGTCCTTTCCGCGATAAAAAAGTGTCCTATGTTATCTCCGAGATCCAAGCTGGGGTAGCTCTACCAAAATTCATGAAAATCTGTTCGGTCATGGAAACATAACTTTTTTTTTTAAAAGCGTGTGCCTTAATTTTAGAGTATGACGATGTCCCGAAACTCACAAAGTATTGAAAAAATCGGCCTATGTAAGATTTATCTTCACAAACATTAAACCCCATTCCACCCATTAGGCTGGTTCGAACAATCATTTCACCAAGTTTTGTTTTCCAATTCCTTTAATGAAATCACATAAAAAATACTTGGTATATATCTATTTAAATCTTCACACAGATAGGAATAAAACTATCGATAAAACCTTACCACCAAAACATCGACGGGGACTACATCACTTAAATCCGTCACTCTGGGACTACACGGGTATCTTATTACAAAGTACAAACCCCGCGACTTCACCCACGCCCAAGACACTAGCAATAACATCTTCTATCCCTCCCACACGCATTTGAAAAGAAAGGGAGCGTTGTAAGGATATCTTGAAAACTGTCAAGTGTTCGCCCTCATTTTAGAGGATGTATCTGCGAGTGTGAAAAGGGTTTTTGTTCTTGACTTCAGTTTGAGGTCAATGACTGAATATATTCGTATGAAATGATGTCATTGCTAATCCATTAATTATGAATGGTTAATTAAAGGTCGTGATATTGAATTCAATATAGAACCAGATTTTCGGTTGAAAAACAGCGAGGGAACTATAGTGTGGTTTAATGTGTGGGTGAGTGGAACAAGTGTTTTTTTTTAATGACTAAAGTTGTTAGCTCTGGGAGCCTTATCACCCTGACGCGGAAAATGATATACTTAATTCTTTTTCTTGGTCTGAGGGTACAAGTGTGTCGACCGTTGCTCATAAGTTGTTTTCCTTCTACGTTTTGTGTGCTTATCTGTGGCTTCATATATGTGATCATCGGTTTTTAACCGACTTCAAAAAAGGAGGTTTTTTTTTTTTTTTTTTTATGTTTGTTACCTCATAACTCCGTCATTTATTAACCGATTTGGAAAATTCTTTTTTTATTTGAAAGGGTACGCTTCATCAGATCAGGATTTGATTACTGCTTAGTGTACTTTGAAGTCGGTTTAAGGTTTTTGTAAAACAGTCCAATTATTTATTATTAACCATGCATTTTCCGTTTTTATTTAAACTTTTCAGCCTCATATTTGGCAGATTTTTCAGAAAGTTTGGAGTGTTTAGGGCATAGGGTTAGAGTTTTTAGGAGTTTATCATAAATTTAGAACCCTTGTCAAAGTTTCCTTGCCAGCAATATTTTTTTTTTGGTTTAAATAAAAATATTCGTCTAACACTGTTCAACAAATTGAACTTTTATCAAGTTAGGTTGTATATGAGATTCGTTTTCTGCCATTGACTATAGGAATATATGCACTTTTTGCATGAAAATGTTCTGCAAAACTAGTTATGTAAGTTGAGGTTTTGTTGTCAGGAAGCTAACTTTAGTTGTCGGGAAACTAACTTTAGTTACATTTAATCAAATAATTTTGTAACGAACAAAAACTAGTTTTGTTACTGGTAAGTTTAGTTCGCAAGTCACTCTGTTTAGGTTATTGGTCGTCAGATTTTGTGTTACTGTTAAATAAATTTTGTAGTTCCTTGTTGTCTTGCTTTGCTATTCAATCGAGTTCAAATTGCTTAAACGGATTTGAAATTCAGTTCGTAAATAAACCATGGACGAATAGATAATAGAACTAAGGTTTTCATCTGCAAATATAATAAATATAATTTATCATTGCATAGATAAAGTCGCGGTGCGAAATCTTACGGTAAAGATACACAAAACCCAACAATAAGTAATTTTCCAACCCATTTTCTTACGTTCTAATAGACACTTCTAATGAAATTTCGCACAAAAGGTTTTATGAGTCAGAAAAAAATGCGTAATCCGTAGACCGTAGCACAAACAAACTCGATTTCCCTATTAATTTGTCCAAATAGAATTTCTCTGGGACTTTGTGACAACAATTAATTGGCATGAAATAGATTCCTCCATGAAACTTGATAGAAACGTATCAATCTTCAAAGGGGAATACTTTTTTTGATTGTATCCCCAAATGTTTACTAATAATGTATGCCATACTGTGATCTCGCAAGACTTGTCCATTTGTTTCGTTATATTTTTGTATGGCATATTTTTAAATCAATTTCAATTTCATAGTTCTAAAAACAAGTTATATAATATAGGATAAGGCTAGTAGAAATTAAACTATCTGTTTTATTTTTCTGTAACTGTACTATATGTTGCACGCACTCTTTTTATTAATACATTAGCTGTTCCCCGTGGTTTCACCCACGTTCCAGGAATAAAAAGTAGCCTATAATTTTCGGGGATAATGTAGCTTCCTATTAATGAAAGAATTTTTTGAATCCGTCTGGTAGTTCCATAGATTAGCCCGTTTAAACAAACATACAAAAATACTTTTCCGCTTTTTAACAAAATCAAATCAAAATATATTTATTTGGAACAACACAAAAGGTACAATCATACAAACAACGATGGTGTCTGCAGAAGTTTGAAAACTGTGTCGCAGACACCAACGCCCTCCTCCGTTACATACATCTATTAAGTTCCAAACAAAAAATAGGAATACAAAATAATAAAGGTTAAAATTTAAACAAATTTAAAGAAAAATGCGTGTTAGTGTATGTGTGGGTAAGAGTGTGGTGTATGTGTTTAAAATGTTGTGTATGTGTGTGAGTGTGAGAGGTGTAAGTGTTGTGTGTGTAAGTGTGTATGTAGGTTAGTGTACAGAATTATTCAACTACAAGTAGATCCTCAGCATCTTTATAGGTAAGTGGTTATTATATTAGTATAGGTATAACTTCTTGGAGAGGCACAGCCATATGTATAAGAAACGATACTCGTACTTGTATTCTTTGATCACAGTACAGCAGCAAAAAAAAGTAATTAACGTTTTTTTTATTAATTTAGTGTGTTTAACAAACCAATTTCAGAAAAAAAACCCCGAAAATGAGTCCTGGCTACGGCTCTGCTAGCAGGCATTCAGTATACAAAAGTATACTTATAAAACATCTTATTGTCGTTTTATCAAGTTCCAAGGCTGAGTCAATAAAACATGAAGTTCCCACGTTAGTAAACATCAAAACATACATTGTTTGTCAAATGTCCGCATTTTATGGACCATAACCTCCTAAAGGTTATGACAAGTAAAAACATGGCCGTCATTATCGATACGGGCTTTGCGGAAATCGTAAACGTATTATGCGATAAATAAGAAAATGTTGCTCTAATATCAAATAAATGTGCCGTGTAACGAGAAAGTTATCGAATGTGTACAACACTATTTCCTAAAACTTGGCCAAAGAGTATACAGTGAAACTAGACTTGGCATACGTTTTTATAGACATTATTTGTGATCTGCTTTCTTATTACGTATCGGTATAAGTTTTTAACCGACTTCAAAAAAAGGAGGAGGTTCTCAATTCGAATGTATGTTTTTTTTTTTTTTTTTTTTTTATGTTTGTTACCTCAACTCCGTCATTTATTAACCGATTTGGATAATTCTTTTTTTATTTGAAAGGGTACGCTTCCCCTTTGGTCCCATTGTCATCATATCAGGATTTGATTACTTCTTAGTGTACTTTGAAGTCGGTTTATGGTTTTTGTAAAACAGTCCAATTATTTTATGTTTGCTTTATAAAACACAAATTAAACATTATTTAATTCATGTAATTTCATTAAATAAGATTCAAAACGTATCAAGTTTTAATGTACCAAAGTATTAATTTGTCATTTTTTTTAAAGATTACGAGTTACATGCTATGCCCGTATATTACAAGCGTTCATAAATATGGCTACGGTAACCGCTTACCATCAGTTGGGCCGTACGCTTGTCATTTTATTTAAAAAGATGGGTTTTTCTACTCGGTTCATCCATTCATGTAATAAGGGTTTAGAATTTCACTTATTACACATTAGTCGAAGTACAGAGAATTTATTCAGTAGGTACCTACTTACTTACCGTAATGGTAAGAAAATGTAATACATTTTTTTATTTTCTTTTTTCATAATACAAAACATTTAGTTTGAAATATAGTTCATTAATCAATTATATAGTAAGAGAATTTCCCAAACATAAAAGAAAAGCGTATTCATAAATTATACGACCTAATTTATTTACTCACAAATATTTTGCTATTTTATTTTTTATTTAGTTCTATGTTAGGGTTCCAAAGTGAACCCTTGTAGTGTCGTCGTTGGTATACCCGTATGTACATCTGTATGTGAAAGATCTTTTTACTTGAAAACTGTAATATCTTTTATGTTTTTAAAATATCTTTTAAATCAACTGTTGTTTGGAAAATTCTAACGCTGGATTAGATTTACAGGGAGAAACACCTTCACTCCTTTGATATTCAGCTGAAGTTACGAAGCGGTTTTATTTTCAACGCTCATTTAGTTCAACAAATATTAGTGTTTTTCTAATTTGTTTTATTTCTGAGAATAATAAACTATTCAATATTAATAATCTCCATTATTTAATAATACATTAAAAAAAGAGCACGATTCTAAAATATATCTATTTCATGATACAAATTAAAGTTTACTTAATTTTAAGTTGTATAGAAGCTATTAAGTTTCTAATTAAGGCCAGGTCTAAGCTCAAATTCACAAAAATAGGTTTCTTTGAGAGTCGAGTATGACGTAACGCAATGAAAATACCTAACACAAAAAATACTGTGGACAGAAGAGGGTTTTGAGAAAAATCTTAACCGAATAGAATATTAAAAAGTGCTTTGATATTCCCAATAAAAAAATCGTAAGTTACGTCTAAAAAAATCTTTCGCGTCGAAATTCTCCGTATTTTCAGCGATGACAACAATTTTATTTTTAAGAATATATAAGATACAGAATTATATTAGAATGTTAACCGGACACTTATTCAATTTAATGTGTATTTTCTGTATAATCTAAAGAAAACCCGTAAATTACAGTCCATTTCATAGAGTTTCGTAGAGACACATTTATGATTTACCATTTTCAACCCTATTCCAGTGAAGAACGAGTGCTGTTAAAATCGTAGTCAGTCCGCGCCTTAAGCAAGTAAATGAATACACGATTCATCATAAGTTGTATAATAACATCCAAATTACATTATAACCCGGCAGAAAATTGTCGCTACCCAACACAAAGAGTAACGAATAAATTGCCCTGGTTTCATTTTTGTGTGACTTAGCAGAATAGCGGAATACTGGCTTGTAATATCTCATTGTTATATTATGGTTTTTATAAAGCTTTTTGTGCTTTCCTTTAGCTACTTTTATCGGTTTATTCAGATTTGAGTTATTATCGTTATTGTCATTTTTGTACAACTCATTGTCTATACAATTTACCATAGAGATAGAATATTAGTAGAGTGATTGTTCCTGGACACAAGTATGGTCTACGCGGCCGCGTTATGACTTCAGAACGTGTCCAGAAAGGACGAATTCGCCGCTAATCTCTCGCGCATATTTCGAGTCGAGACTCTGGCGAAGTGCACGCTATTTACGCGAATTTTATATTCGAGCGATGCTCGACGCAATGTATTGGTAGTACCTTGCCAAGGTGCGTATATATTTGCGCAAGAGATTCGCGGCGAACGCGTCTTTTCTGGACAGGGTCTTAACAAGTAGGTACTTCACGAATTTGGAACAGGGGACTATAAGTAAGTCACTAATATACTATCTAATGCATCTATATGCAAACTGCTCACACTTCGCACAAGGTAATGTTATTTGCGCTATCGGTCTACTAATAATCTATCTATGTATTCTACTGTTAAACTGTCGACTTTATAATCACTTGTTACTAAGGTATTGTCTTGGTAGTAAGTACCTGGGGCCCAATCCTCACCCAATCGAAACTGATCGCTCGATCGAAAAAAGTACGAATTCTAACTTTTACGAACGTTACGTTATTCTGGCAATTTCAAGGCCGGCATATTTAGAAGGGAAACCAGTCAGCTAGAGCGTTGATTGGTCGGGACCGTTCGAATTGACTCCGCCCCTCGAAATTTTACAGTCGAATAGGACTCGAACCGTAAGTTCGATTCGAAGGTTAGTTCGAGGGAAGTGAGAATTGGGCCCCTGGGGCCCAATTCTCACCCAATCGAAACTGATCGCTCGATCGAAAAAAGCATGAATTCTAACTTTTACGAACGTTACGTTATTCTGGCAATTTCAAGGCCGGCATATTTAGAAGGGAAACCAGTCAGCTAGAGCGTTGATTGGTCGGGACCGTTCGAATTGACTCCGCCCCTCGAAATTTTACAGTCGAATAGGACTCGAACCGTAAGTTCGATTCGAAGGCTAGTTCGAGGGAAGTGAGAATTGGGCCCCTGACGTACTTTCCATATAAACAAGATAGATTATTAGATGAAAATATGAAAAGAAAATCTCAAAGATTATAAGTAAGTAATACTACAGAAATATAAGTGTATATTATTTCTAGAGTGCAAACAGTATTTTTTCTGTAAGTATCATAATTTGTAACAGCGAAAATATAATATACAATTTAGGTCACAAAGAAAATCCGCGTACCGAAAAAAATAAGATTTTCTGTATTTTTGCCCGATTTACGATAGCGTAATTGATGTTAGTAAAAGATAAATGGTCACAATTTTTTACGATTACGCTTGAGCTGAGTAACGATCCATTAGTATTAATCCTCGTGTATGGGCAACCCTAATTGGGCTAGGATATGTTCCAGTGGTTCTCAAAATTGAGATGTCGTTTCATTTAATGATTAATTTGAGATCCAATTAATGGGTAGCGGTTGTAGCTTGTTCTGATTTGAAATACTGTGCCATCCTCTAATGGGGAGCAACCAGTTTTTTTTTTTTATACGAATCTAGATTTCAGTATCAGTATCAGAATAGGTGAGCCCGTTCTTGAGTTATAAAATTATAACGAAAAGTGGCATTGATTTTGATATATTTAGATAATTCTGTGAAATCAGAAAGCTTCTCATTTTACAGAACATCAAAGTTTCCAAACCAAAATATCTAACACACAATTTTTAGATTATTCCTAAATCCCAACATATTATTTTACAATTTCCAACACGAGTTAATTCCCTTTCTATTTATAGAATTTTTATTTTCTGTCATATAATAAAATAAATAAATATCCTGGGACATTCCTCACACACGATCATCTGATCCCAATTGTCAGAAGTGGCTGTTTGATAGGGTTCCTTAGCCAAATAAAATAACCGGAACTCCTTTAGGCCTTATTTTCGTAAGTCTATACTTACTTAATCTATCTAAGAGAGATAGATTTTACAGACATGATATTTTTTTAAATTACACATAATTTCGACGGGATACTTGGCTCAGTTATTCATCCTACCTAATATACTAACCACTCAACAGATCATCATGAAATTTGGTACGCAGATAGCCTATGGTATGGAGAAGGACATAGGCTACTTATTATCCCGGGAACGAGGGTGAAACCACGGGGCTAGTATAAAATAAGAAGGTAAATTAAGGCGATGATAGCTCAGTGGTAGTGACGTCGGATACCGAGACGAAGGTCCCGGGTTCGAATCTTACAATGAGTTTGAGCTTGGAAAACATCGTGAGGAAACCATCGCACGGTGGTAGGGTACTTTGTAGTACCCATCTGGCTGTCTACCACCCTCAAGTTGGAAATCTGTCGCCAAGCACCTACCTGTGTGTTCCGACAGCTGCAATTGAGAGCCAGTTCCTTCTAGGCTATGTGTGCTTACCACTATCGGCCACCTCATCACTTACCATGATGAGATTGTGGTCAAAAACAGGCATATTCAGAGTTAAAAAAAAAGAAGCAATTTTCTTTCAGTAAAATTTCATATTTAAAGTGGGTACTTTTCCCTCCGTGAGGCAAAGCCGTGTTTATTATATACGAACTTAAAATACGAAAAAAAAATAAAGAAAAAATCTTATTGAGTGCATACCACACACTTATGTTTTTCACGAATGGAATTTCTTTGATCCGACAAGAGTTCTTGAGTCAGGGAAGTCATTTAATAAGTTAAATGAATTTAAGGGGGGTTTTAAGGAGGTTTTTGTGAAGTGTTTCTTATCGTTATGACGCCTCAAGTGATGGTTAGATCTTTATTTGATGATGAAAATAAAAAAAAATATCCAGGTTGTGTGTTGGACCAAATACAGAGAATCAATGAAAATACAGAGAGTTTTAAGCAAACAATGTATGTAATAAACAATGTTTGTTTGTTTGCAAACTTTGGTGTGTTGTATGTGTGCTTACCACCTTCGGCCATTTCACTCATCCACTTACAATATTACTCAACTAATATGGTGCGTCGTGAATCTTCGTTCGCACAGAAAAGAAAGTATGGCCCCGAAGATTAACGAGAGAATGCTTAAAACTTACAACCTCAGATCACTACTATAAAGTTCATAATACACTACAGCTGTTCAAATAATATGAGCCATATTTGAACGTTTCTCATGGTTTCTCTAAAAACCGTAAAACTTACTATTTCGAGAAATGTACAAAAATGGTTAATGTTAAACAAAAAGTATCAATTCTACAATAAGCTACATGAACTACTATGGTCGCATATCACTGAAATATCTATCCATATTTTGTTTATTTATTTATTCAGAACAAAAAATATTGTTCTACGAAGGTAAAAAAAAAATGGAAAAAAATCTAATTTCCCACCTCGTTATTCTTACTATTCTATGTACGTGAAATTTTTTTGCTAAATTGCACAAAAAATGCCATGGGCCAACCATTTGTAGCCAAGTGTGTTTTCGTGTTACGCAACAAAGAATTGTAAAAAATGTTTGTACCCTCAATATATTCTCATAAAGTGACTTGTTGTGGCCTTTTGGTCGCAAAATATACTCTTATAGACCTTACCTGGAGCCCAAAGTAATGTTTCTTTGCGGCTACATACTTTTACAATTATGTTTGTAAATTGTCTCTGTAGGTTTATTATATACTTTTTTAGGTTGTATAAGGATTGTTTTAGTTAAATATATACATATCTCTCAGTTTTATTATTAGTAAGTATATCGAACTATCCTACTTCCTAGTACAAATATTGATAAATGTGAGTTTGTATGGATGTGAGGATGTTATTTTTGAAGATGTTTGTTACACTTTCACGCAAAAAGTACTGAACGGTTTTGAATAAAATTCGGCATACAGATAGAATATGTTCTGGATTAACAAATAGGTTACTTTTTATACCGGGAAAACATACGATCCCTGGGGAATGCGGGTGCATCCGCGGGGGATGCTAGTATAATGCGGACCATTTTACAAGCTATTTATTCCAAGGTCACATAGCGAGGGTCTAGAGTTTTGCGGTCAGAGTTTACGTGCATTCTCCTTGACCGCCACAGTCGCTGTGTGCAATGATCAAAAGCGCCGCTATAGATTAGGTACAATGAACGCAGAACGCAGAACTCTGACCGCAGAACTCTAGACGGCTCGCTGTGGGATCGGTACCTCATAAAAGCGAAAGTAGCTCTGTCTATTACCTATTCAAGCATACACCCGATAAAATTTTCGTTTTTTTTTTTTTAATTTTGCGCGCTTTTTTTTAAAGTTAGCCCATGGTATAGAAGGACACAGGCCGGGAGCCAGTTCGTAAAAATCTTGATAACATTTTCATAATTGGAACAGACATTCAAAATAACGGATGATGTAGTATTTCGGGCATAAGCGTGTCCAATCTCGTGCCACCGGACCCGGTAGCTAATTAAAAAGGGATTTAATATCAGTTTCCGGATTTTCGTGTTCGATACAGATCCAATCTGGGCTTTAATTATTGCGGTAAATACTGTGATTGTGAAATGGTTCTAGATTTTTTGAGTGGATAATCTCAATATGCTATTTTATTTAATTACTTCATGAAAGTTGAACTTAGTCGGAAACATGTCTAAGTTTCGGGAATTTGCTTTCTTTTATGTTGAAATTTTATTAAAATTGCGAGTATCAAATAAAAAGACGTTTTTTTTATAACAATCTCGCCCCGGTCAGTGATGATGTGGCCGTAGGTAAGCACATAAAGCCTAGCAGGAAACCGGCTCTCAAGTGCAGCTGTCGGAACACACCGACAGGTGAATTGTGTCAGATTTTCAACTTGAGGACACTACGCTTTTTTCATTTCAATGTTTTCTTTTACCGAAAGTTCAAATTCATTGCACGGTTCGAACTCATGACCTTGTCACGGCATTCGATTTCACAACCACAAATTACTCAATGTGTCCACCACTCAGCTATTATCGCCATAACTGATTAAGCTATTATTCATTTAAAACGTTTAGATTTCGAACGCATTTCAAACTCAACACTTCAAAACGATGCGCGTGGCCAGTTCCAAAAATTCAAAAAGAGAACACATGCAAACGACATAAATCAACACCTACGCGCGCAAACAAAGACTTTCGCTTCCAAAAGGGCGCGTTCCCACAAAAATGCGTTCATTGTTCTTCGGCATTCATTTTTTTTTTTCAAGATAAACCTGGCACATTAGGTTGAGGCACACATTATTGGTTCGACCTCCCGCCGCGTCACCTCTTTTGTGCCTTGATATCGTTGTTACGAGATGAATGTTATGAGGTCTTTAAAAAAAGAGAAAAGGCCGTTTTACATCTGTTCTATTTTAGAATTCTGAGGAATTTAATTCGCGTTAGTTTAAAAAGGTTGGAATTAAATTAACATTCTTTTTTTAAATTCATTTATGCTTACACTTTTCTTTTAGTTTTTTGTAGTCGGTATTATAATCTTTGAACTTTTAACGTTTTAAGTGGTTGAGTTTAATTTTTAAAATACAAGAATGTTAATCCTTAAATAAAAAATTTTAGATTGAATATTCTTCAAATTAAACCAACTAGATTTTATTTATTAAAATATGAAATAAAAACGAAATTGGAAATAGGAACCTCAGTTTAAAAAAAAACCAATGGTTGGAATATTTAAATAAATTCAGATAGCATTTTATTTTCGCGTTGACTGTACATATTGCACCTAGCTCGTAATAAATGACCAACACGGTCAAACGTATTGCTCACGAGGGTCCATTATTCAGGCGTTTACCTTATTTAGCACGGTATTGTGGCCAATAATTATATTTTTACCATAAACTGTGTTTATTATTAGTGTGTTCGTGTCGTATGAATGTTTTTAAAATTGGAACGTGAAAGTAAATTTAAATAATAGAATTTACATGACGTTCGAAATACAAACCATCAACGAAATAGTTCGAAGCTCAAATTGATAGGTACGTTTCTACTGGTAAATTAAAATACCATTTGAATTCCATTTTAGTTCCATTTGTATTCAAATCGATGACCTTTGGTAATAATGCATTATTAAACCAAGTATTTTATTTAATACTTGCTGTTCCGCGCGGCTTCACCCGCGTTTTCGAGGAATCTTATGTTTTTGTAGGGTGAAAAGTATTCTACTTTTCCAGGTTACAGTTTTTATCTTATGGACTAGTTGAGTCATGAGGTATTTTTTTTTATTTGGTCTACAGAACTGAGTACATAAAATCTTATTCTATAAGGCATACTAATGAAAAAAAAGGACTTAAATGTACTCTTCTTGACGTAGACGTGTACTCTTCTTGAGTTTAAAGGCGATGATAGCTCAGTGGTAGTGACGTCGGATACCGAGACGAAGGTCCCGGGTTCGAATCCTACAATGAGCTTGAGCTTTCGGTGAAGGAAAACATCGTGAGGAAACCATAGCACGGTGGTAGGATACTTTGTAGTACCCGCCTGGCTGGCTACCACCCTCAAGTTGAAAATCTGTCGCCAAGCACCTATCGGTGTGTTCCGACAGCTGCACGTGAGAGCCAGTTCCTTCTAGGCTTTGTGTGCTTACCACCTTCGGCCGCATCATCACATACCATGGTGAGATTGCGGTCAAACACAAGGCCTACAAAAAGTAAAAAAAAAAGACACAATAAACAACTAATTTCTCTTCATTTTATAAAATTGCAAATATGGGACTATATTTTAACTATATATATATTTTAAATCTTAATCAATTAGTTTCATGTCTTACGCCACCCTTATATAGCTTTTATGTGGCAATGTGAAGTATATATAGTGTGGCAACGAATCGGGATACAAGTATTAATTGCATTACGAGTTGTGATTGATTGCTTTGAAGTGTTATAAAAGCGGCCAAATGATTCGAGCCTGTGAGTCAGTAGATAGTTGTGTTAGTTTCTGACTGTTTTTTTTAAACTAGATTCTACTAGTAGCCTCTTTTACTCTCAGCTCAATCGGTTCGGAAATTTATTTTGCAAGATTCTATAGTAGATTTCAAATAACATGAGTTCAGTGACACATGGTATTTTATTAGATTTCTCAATGGTTAATGTTCATTTCGATATAATAAAGGAATACTATGATAGATCGAGGTTTCATGAAATATTGTGAGTACTATTTCAGAGTAATCAAATGGAATTTCACTAGATATTGGTAAAAAACCCTTGACCTTGACGACTCATCCTATGTGAAATAGAGTATACCAATACTCACAAGACAAGTTACATAAAAGCTTGAAAAAAGACCTTAAGGCGGCCCTCTGTGGCCGGCGCAACTTCAACGCAAGCATAGTCTAAAAGCTTGTTGTTTCATCCAACGTAATGTTTGACTGCGAAAAAAGAGAGACAGCATCAGAGCGTGTCATAGCACTCATAGCCGTCGTGATTTCGCATATAATAAAACTTGTTCCAGACGTATACTTCTTGTGAAAAAATCTTACAAGTTTGTGAAAAAGAAGTTAGTTATTTAGAATCTCCAATACATTAGCAAGCCTAGTATCTAAATGTTTTCTTTACTTTTAAAATTTATAGGTACATTATATATCGTCAAAGTTCAGGTAAAATTTTAGCAAAAACGCTGTTTTTCGGAGGCTTTTACTGGTTTTGTTTCTCACTTTTTTTTTTAGCCTTTCGCCTTGTTACACGGCTAGATATAGTGCACAAGATACTAATTTGTTCAAAACATCTAACGAAAAATGTTTAACAACGCCATAATAAGTACAGAGCTTTTGTATGAAAAGTATGGCGACTTGAGTGGTTTTAAGCTGATAATGTTAGGCCTTATATAACTTGTACCAAGACTCATCATAATATAGTTTCATCACAGTATTACTAAACATAACATAACTTATACTATTCAGACTTAGCCCAATTCAAGTTATTCCAATTAAGTTCTAGGCTGTATCTAGTAATTGAAATTTCCGTCCCAGCTTTATAACTACTAAAATTATCACTCAGTGCGTTGGAAATAGAGATGGCCGAATATTCGGTTCGGTAAATCTAGAATCGAATATTTGACTGATTGATTTTTGTTTAACTATGATCTCACCATGGTAAATAATGTGGCCAAAGGTGGTGAGCACACAAAGCTTAGAAGGAACTGGCTCTCAAGTGCAGCTGTCGAAACACACCGATAGTTGGTTGCCTCAGATTTTCAACTTGAGGGTGGTAGCCAGCCAGTCGAGTACTATAAAGTACCCTGCCACCGTGCTATGGTTTCCTCACGATGTTTTGTTTCACCGAAAGCTCAAGTTCAACGTAGGATTCGAACCTGGGACCTTCGTCGGCATTCGACGTCGCTACGATCTATCATCGCCGATAAGACCCCTATGACGTTGCAGGTTGTGGCTTCGATTTCCACGCAGGACATTTGTGTGCATGAACTGTCTGAAATGTCCTGACATACTGATTTCCCGACTTCGGGTTTTTCGCTACTCTAAAAAATCTTTGTGATTTCCATAGGACAAGCTCTGCTTAGTTGGGGATCTAATTGGCCGTATGTGAAGAATATCGCCCCGCGGTTTCACCCGCGTACCCGGGGGAGATATTGCTTTCCCGGGATAAAAAGTACCCTATGTGTTAATCCAGAACATATTCTATCATCATCATCAGCCTATAATGTTACACTGCTGAGCACAGGCCTCCTTTCACAAATGAGGGTGAAAGGAATGGGCAATACCCCACTACGCGTGTCCACTGCGGATCGGTGGAGGTAGGCTAGTGGTCAACCTACTGTTGGAGTTTTTCAAGCCGCCTAGGAGGCATCCAACTAACTTAACGACTATCACAATTAAGTGATAACCGAGACCAACGGCTTTACGTGCCTTCCGAAGCACGGAAACGCTCGATTTGAAATACCACTAGGCGGTCACCCATCCAGGTACCGACCACGACGGTGGTAGCTTAACTTTTCCGATCGATTAAGAACGGCTAATCATGCTACACCACGAACGCTACTATATATTCTATCAACGTGCCAAACTTTAAAATCCATTAAGTAGTTTCTGCGTAAAAGAGTAACAAACATACATATACATACAAACTTTCGCGTTTATAATATTAGTAAGGATTCGTATTTGGTAGAAATGTCTCTAATTTTAATTACCCAAATGATGATATACTAGAGATATGCTACCTTCATACTAAGCGGCGTTCAGTTATTGTTGAATTAGGTGAATGCGATAGATAATACGGAACGTATGGTACAGAAAGAGATAGCTATATGTAGCCGCTAAGCAAAATTACAGTATTACCCAACTTATATGGCGCGTCGTGAATCTTCGTTCGCACAGAAAAGAAAGTATGGCCCCGAAGATTAACGAAAGAATGCTTAAAACTTACAATCAACCTTAGATCACTACTATAAGGTTCATAATACACTGCAGCTGTTAGTTCCGTCTCACTCGCAAGTCACGCCCCTCCGCACGGCGCGCGATAACATGACGGCAGCTGTCGGCCAATAGCGTTTCCCGCGCTTTGAAAATGTATCTTCTGCGCAGGTACATCGGTAAGCCATATTAATTGGGTACTACTGTACGACAATTGTCTGATATTTTCTGCAACAATTAGCGTGCGTTAATGCGATATCTATCTTTTTATTATAATATCATTGCAAATGAGTATATTATTATAATGTGACTTTTTGATTATAAAATGTCCATCGATATTTAATTGAATCTGTTCGGATTAAATTAATTGTACGGCTGAACGCTAATTTCCCTAGGGGGTTAAAGCTAGATCTCAATTCCAGATTCTTAGGGTTAAAATTAAATAGGATGGACCTGGATTCTTGTATAAAGTGTTTGTTGTTTGAAAAATCTTCTGTATGTATTGAAAGTCTATAAGTAGATGGCGGTGACCACTTACTATCAGGTGGTCTTCCAGCTTGTCAAACTGATGACATAAAATATATCTTAAAAACTGGCTCGAAAAATCAAAATTTCAACTTTGGCCTTACTGTCATTCGTGTCATACACAAATCTCTTTCTTACAAACATTATTGAAAAAGGATAGAACTTTAAAGCTATCAATTTGGTCTTTGACGTCTTCATTTGCGGGTTTTTAGACGTAACCGCGATAGATAGCGACTAAAATATATTTTGACAGGACTCAATTTCTCACATCCTTTTCTTATGTTCTTTGTTAGAAAGAGACATAGTGAGACTAAATTAGTTTAGATGTAAACAACAGAATTTGCATCATTGTCGAACAATGTAAAATTATTTGTGTGAAATGTTAATAAGTATATTAGTTTAATAGCGGCCTGTCAAACATAACATAAAAATCTTGATACTTTGAGATAAATAGCATTTTATATGTAATATCGATAATGTTTTCCGTTTTGTCTATGAATGTTTGTAAATATGAAGACAATCATGAATTCTGGACCAACTGAGATGTTTTAAATATTAATCATTCCATTTTCAAAAACAATACTATGAAACGAATAAAGAGCATCCGAGAGTGGGTACTCTCTGTAACAATTTGTTGTATCACGGTATAAAGAGTTACGAATGCGATACGATGAAATAGAGGTGGCATATTTAATGAACGTTTTTTGATAAGAAAATCCTGTATTCTATAATATTTCCTTACGTTTTATGAAATAGTCTTTTGGCACGCTTTGGCGGCTTATTTTTAATAAGACATTTCTAAGTATAAACTTTATCTTGCCACGCGTTTCTATTTTTTTTTATATCCTGGGACATTTCTCACACACGGTCATCTGATCCCAAACTAAGCAGAGCTTGTACTATGGAAATCAGATAACTGATATAATACATATACTACTTTTTGTTTGTAAATAAATACTTAATATACATAGTTACATCCAGACTCAGGACATACAGACATGTTCATGCACACAAATGCATGTTCTGTGTGGGAATCGAACCCACGACCTGCGGCGCGTAACGTGAACCTTAACCAACTGCGCCAACTGGCCCGTCAATTCGTATCTAAATCTTACTTAGAAATTATTACATGACAATGAAATTATTACACACATTATTTTTAATACGTATTTCTTTATAGACAGTATTAGCAATAATTTGACAATATAATTCTCATCTCTTTAATAAATGAGAATGTTTGGATGTTTGTGCGTCAATCACACAACAACGGCTGAACCGAATTTGATGAAATTTAGCACACAGAATATGTTCCGAATGAATATATAGGATACTTTTATCACGGGAAAACAATAAGTCCCTCGGGAATACGGAACATATCCGGGTAAAGCTCATTAACCAACGTTACTCACAAGATCAGTACATAACAGTCTTGTAACAAAACTGAATAGACAGTAATTACTAACTATAACTGGATTGATCCGGATACCCGGACGTGGGGGGTTTAGTTAGTAAGGGGGTTTTAACACCCTTAGACGTGTTGAAACAAGATGGGCTTACGTAATGCGATGACGTGTCTATACGTTATTATATCTATGTAGAGTTAGGGTTCGCTCACACTGCGGGCATGTAATTTTTTTTTAAAGCGATTCAAAATTAATAACTCTTAGATAGTCAAAATGATATATAGAATGATTAATTATCATTTGTATTAATATTAATAAATACGATTAACAAAAACTGAACCTACAGCTTAAAAAATCTGCTCAAGAATGGTTAGTAACGTAGTATATGATATACCCTCTGTTATAACTTAACTTTTTGTTTTAACTTTAAACCGCATTAAAAAAATATGGAATTTATTCTGCAAATTATTTTAAAAACTTCTACATCTCTTTAGCTATTCAGAAAGGTATAACATCTACTAGGTATGTGCATAAAATCTTAAAATAATGTTATTTGAATAGGCCCAAATGATACAAAATAACGGAACTTTAAACTTTAAAATTCAATATCTCCATAACTGTTAAGTTTCGGACAACATAATATTACAGAATCATCAGAAATGACCTGAATAATAACGTCCTTTAATAATCAGTACGACTATCCCTGTCACCCTGTATAACTTTAAAACTAGTGGCTTCGTTCCGTCAGCCGTAGACCTCGCGAATTATTTTCTTCGCTTAACTTTGAAGCGCCATTTTGAAAAAAATCCAAAAAAAATATCGACAAATTCAATATACATATATTTATCGAACCCGCTCACTATATTTCACGAGAATCGGTTGAGAAATGCGACCGGTAGATGAGAAAAGCTGGACATCTGCTGGACATCTGGACATACATACTAGAAAGTATTTTTGCCCAAGCTGAAACGGAGACGCTACGCTCGCGCTTCTCGCTCGCTCAGCCAATAATAGTCACGATTATGAAAACACCAGGGTATTTATATGATACCCGTTTTGAAAGTCCATATCTATGAGTCAAAAAGAGTCACGAATAGCGAGACAAGGAGAGACATTCATGTCAAAACGGCTATAATTAAGTGCTGCTAGATTAGGTAAATAATCCATCGAGGGAAGATCCTGTGTTTTTTTAAACTGATTTATAGCAGTACCCAATGATATTATAATAAAAAGTGGTAGATATCGTACTAACGCACGCTAATTGTTGCAGACTAATTCAGACAATTGTCGTAATTTTGTTTAGCGGCTACATATACAAAACGTTCCGTATTTATCTATCGCATTCACCTAATTCAACAATAACTGAACGCCGCTTGTTATGAGGGTAGCCACAGAGGAAAGAAAGAGGGTAGCTTATCTCTATTATAATAGATGGCTTAGCCAACCAGAGCGCATTGTCGGTGGTGGAGAATTGGCGGAATTGATTTGAAACTAAATGAACGTCTTTACGCTTTTTTGGGTAAATTTTCCGATGAAATAATGTAATGTCTGCTCTATTCAATTCCTACTTCGACGACTGTCGTCTCTAGGTAAATTAGTTTAGCGGAACTCATTCCATTGTCCCATTTTCATTAAATGTAAGAGATAAAATAGCAGTAAACGTAGAAGAAGCTCGTCGACACGGTTTTCATTAATGTCAACGCCACGTCAACGCCACAGTCACGCCACGACAATACCACGAAAAGTGCACCGCTGGACTACGACACATACAACATATAAAAACAAGGGACAATTAAAAAAATACTATAATAAATTCTGACAGAGTGACATATATCAGTTAACATGGTTTCTGTTATAAAATAAAACAACATAATTTCATCTTGAAAAGATTTAAAATACCTCGAGAACATAGGTAACATCGAGGCACGGATCGGATATTTTTTAAGTTCACGCATTTTTTTTTTACTGTTATAGGCCTGTGTTTGACCGCAATGTCACCATGGTAATTGATGGTGCGGCCGAAGGTGGTAAGCACACAAAGCCTAGAAGGAACTGGCTCTCAAATGCAGCTATCGGAACACCGAAAGGTGGCGACAGATTTTCAACTTGGGCGTGGTAGCCAGCCAGGCGGGTACTACAAAGTACCCTACCGCCGTGCTATGGTTTCCTCACGATGTTTTCCTTCACCGAAAACTCAAGCTCAATGTAGGATTCGAACCCGGGACCTTCGTCTCGGTATCCGACGTCAATGAGCTATCATCGCTTTTAAAATATGAACCATTTCATATTTTTTAAGACCTTACTACATACATGTGATGCAATAAATGAATAAATAAATAAATGTACAAACTCACATTGCAAAACACGTTAATGTAGTGCCACACTACCCTTTTCCACGCCACGTCAACACCACTTCAGTGCCACACACATGACATGCTACCGACACCACATTTTTAGCACGCAAATGCAAAATAATGCTCCGAAGTATACCGTCAACGGAGCTTTTGAGGTAAATTCATTTACGCTCCCTGCATTGTCTTACTTTACATTAAAGTTGAGAGATGAAAGCTTTGACAAAGCTCTGATGAATAAGCCCTGCATTTGCCGCTTGGTTTATTTTATGATACGTTTAACGTGAGCTTTTAATTTTCAATGGCAAATATTTAATTAGCCTTTGGATTGATAATAAAATATTCTTTCTTATATCAAGTATTTTTATAGCTAACTCCTCGCAGTTTAGTTTGGGATTAAAGTGCTTTATATTATGTTAATCCAAAATGGGATATATTTTCCCAACAAAATGCATGTAAAATATCTCATTTTCATACGAGTTCATACAAACATTCATATTAATTTGTTTGAAATTCATTGTATTGAAAAGTTGAATCTAGAGTAAATTAAAATCAGATCTTTCAGTCCAATAACCATGATACGAACTTAAATCCAATGTGCCATAACAGATATGTAAAACTTCAAGCGGAATGTGCTCACGAACTTTAGCTGAACTTGTCTCCGGGTGGGGCGCCACTGCGAGCGGCCGACGATGAAATTTTATTAAAATTATTATTTTCACAATAATAGTAAAACTTTACGAGCACACGTACCGTTGTCACGCGAAGTTCGTGCGTGATAAAGTTTATTATCGTATGCTTAATTCTAATTGGATAATTAAGTTTAAGGTGATGAAATTTGTTAATTTTAATTTGTAGGAACTAAAAATATGGACTATTAAAAGATTTAATGGTGAAGTAAATTATTTAAAGAATAATATAATCCTCCATCCTATGGTTGTCTGGAAGAAATCGTTTCTTAGCGATAAGACCGCCCATTGTACAGTATTTTTAATATTAAGAATTTATTGTTATTTTTAACAGACTTCAAAAAAAGGAGGAGGTTCTCAATTCGAATGTTTTTTTTTATATTTGTTACCTCGTAACTCCGTCATTTATTAACCGATTTGGAAAATTCTTTTTTTATTTGAAAGGGTACGCTTCCCGTTTGGTCCCATTGTCATCAGATCGGGATTTGATTACTTCTTAGTGTACTTTGAAGTCGGTTTATGGTTTTTGTAAAATAGTCCAATTATATTTTATACTTATTGGTGTACAATAAAGAGTTATCTATCTATCTATCTATAATATTCTGGGAGATTCAGTAATCTGCTCTCAATCTAAAACTTCTGTTACGGAAAACAGATAGTTTATTTATTACTTTACTAGCTGTCTTCTGCGGTTTCACCCGCATTCCCGGGATAAAAAGTAGTCTTCATACCATAGGCTATCTGCATGCCAAATTTCATGATGATCTGTTGAGTAATTGAGGCGTGAAGGCGTAACAAACAAACAAACTCACTTTCGCGTTTATAATATTAATTAGGACTACTCGAATCTAACGCATGGCGGTCGCTGCCGCAAAACACAATTCTTTCTTACAAACCAGAAAATACTGCTGCATTACTTTTAGGTGTATTTCCTGGTGATATGAAATGTTAACGTGTTTTAAAATAACAATAAGTATCCCGCGAAATTCTTCACACACGGCTATCTGATTCCAAACTAAGCAGAGCTTGTACTATGTAAACCAGATAAGATGATATAATACATATACCTCTTTTTGTTTGTAAATACATACTTAATATACATAATTACACTCAGACTCAGGACATGCAGACATGTTCATGCACACAAATGCATGCCAACTGGCCCGTCAAAGCAAAGTAAAATCGCTCATAGTGCATACCCACTTTAATATTAGCGGAACTAGCGACTACCCGCATTACCCATTCCCGGTTTCCATTAAACATTCACTAGCAACTACTAATTGAACGCATACTTTGTTTCGGTACAAAGCTCGAATGAGCTTTCGCTACGTTATTTGAGATTTCATTGCAAATAGTGGTTTCCATTTAATAATTGCACCGCTGCCTGTGACGTTCATGTGGGATAAAAATGTAAATGGGATAATTTGTTTATCCTTATTATAGGCTATCCTAGGAACGAAATGTATAAACCGGTTTACAATTACGATGTGTGAAATAAAAAAAAACATTAACAAAATATAATCATAAAACTTTTGCATGTATCCGAAGATCCACTGCGGCAAAGAAAAAAATGAACGTGTTTTTTTAATACGTTATTAAGTACATTTGAATGTTGCTTTTCACTTCAAGATGTTAGTGGCTTATATGTGTAGTGTGTGTGTATATACAGCGTGTAAGGGACATCGCCGCACAAACGGATACCATGGGTCCAGGACATGATTCTGGACCCCCCCATGTTGGAATTTTTCGTCGGTTTTTCCCAAATTTTTTAATTTTTTTTTCGAGTTTTTTTTACTTTAGACTATTCATAATCGTTATTCTTACCTAACCTAAAGAGATTTAAAATAAATAAGTTATTAATTCATTACTTTCACTAAAAGTAGCAATGTAAATAAAACTAGAAACGGTATCTTATGGCGACATTCGCCTGCAGTCAGCGACATACTACGTAGGCACAACGTTATCGCGCGTTTAAATCGCGGTGTGCACAATACATTGCGCGCTCAAAAATGACAATTTCTATAACCGATCATTAGCGAAGTGAATGACTTTCACAATTTGATTAGTGGCATTAGGTGTAGCCTTTTCGCGAAGTTTGCGTTACCATGCGAAATACACCCTGTATATAGGCTACGGTAACTGCTTACCATCAGGTGGGCCGGCATGCTTTGCCACCATAATGAAATAAAAAAAAGTGTGTCATATTTTTTTAGATACCTATATTTCTTTGTAATCAAAAGCAACTATTTATTTTATCTATATCTCTTTTTTTTTACAAACAAACACTTTAAATATTATAGTATAAGTAAATACTTCTTTATAAATACGCAGCATTTATAACGTTTCATTTTGTAGCTACTATTGTTCACAATAGCCTTTTGAGTTCGCAGCGTGTTTTTAAAATGATTTTTTGTCGAGAATTTCATTTTAACATACCAAATATGCCAAGCTTATTTTATTACTTTAGGTTTAGGTATAACATAGTTGTTTGAGTCAGGATTGTTGAAATTCGAATTGTTTTGGTTTTTAACTTTAGGTAATTAAATAAATTATTTAGTTTGTGTTTCTACTATCAAAGTCAAAGTCAAAGCCATTTATTAAGTAAGCCCTAACGGACTTATGAAGGTCAACACTATTGAAGTAACCGAAGATTGAAAATGTAACGGTATAAAATCACTTTATATTACCAAAATTCGTTAATGATCACCAAAACTAGTAAATGGTCACCAAAATTAAAAACAAAAATTTTACAACTTGCAATCCTACTTAAAGCAACCAAATCCAAATTATGATTGTTTAATCCAAAAAAATGTTAATAACCACCAAAAATGTACACACACCACAAACTTGGATATAGGTATTGACACAATTTTATGGCATGGTATTTATGGCAATGAAACTGTGTATTTGGGTAAAAATAGCAACAATTTTCTCATAAAAATTTGGTGATCGTTTACTAAATTTGGTTTCATAGTACAATTTTGGGTACCTAATAGATGTTATAGTTCACAAAATTCTTTTTGGTGGTCATTATATTTATCCCCCATTTAAAATTCAGCATAGCAACGCAGCACCGGTAATTACATCTATTTAAATACTTAATTTAAATATAATTTAACCATCACGTTAAAACTCATCAAATAACCATAAATTACAAACTTATCCATCAAAACGAAAACCATTAGTTGCTTAACTACTTATCGATATTTGCTATCGAGAATCCTGTTACAAACTTTGGCCATACCTATTCCAAATATTGGATCTCACACAGATTATATTTGATTACCATGGCCATAAAATTGAGGGTACTTCCGGTCCCCGAAGATTAACCCTCGTCGCGGCTAGATAAAACTATCCCATATATTAATTTATGGAAATTTATTACCTAATCATAGGGTTGGCAGATTTGAAAAGGGTGCTTATTAAACAAACATTTTATTAGGTATTCATTTTTAAGTTCGAAAAAGAGATGGATGATATGAAAAGATTCTCTTCTATTCTATTCTATGAGTAAGAAAGGAGTTAATGCTGAAATGAAGGATAGAAAGATTAGAATAGAATATAATATAATGTTATTTATTTGACAGCAGTAAAACACATACAAAGCATTAAAAATACAGAAAAAAATAGTAGATACATAAAATAGTACCTACTTATTTGAAAATACAAAAAAAAAGTGCTGTCATGGGATACCGTCTCAGCATGAGTTGTAGCGTATTACGTCACAACGCTGATTTTCAACGGCACCCTAAATGAGGGGACGCCTGGACGTACATAAAATAGACTAGAATAGTGGGAGATGACTTAATTGATTACATCTATTTCGGATTCAATGGAAGAAGCGTAGATATTGCGCCGACCTCAAGTGATTGAAAATAGTGAAGTTAGATGATTAAAAAATGTAAGTAATTCATGTTTTCGCGAAGGCTTTTGTTATTTCAGAGAAAAGCGATCTCTTGTTAGTTTTGTTTATGCTGAAATGTTTTATACAAAGTAAAACTTTTTATTATAAAAGCAGGCTTCTTCTTTCCAATTAACATAACAAAAGTCTGTCTATTCTAAAATACTTTTTGAAGTTTTGTTAAAATTAGCAACCTTATTGTATCATAATGAATTTGTCTGTTATTTTTTTTTAATATCTTTATTTACACCCAATCTTTACAAAATACAATCTATAAAAAGAAAATGTCCTCAAGTCTGCCGCTGCTTCCGATTGACGACAAGGTTCCCAGAAGGCTGGCAGCGTTTTCTCTTTGTATAGCCAAGCTGACGCGTTGGCGGAAAAAGCTCCCCGCCCGCTGGTCTCCGGAGGTCTCGATCAATTTTGATGATAAAGTGCGAGCAAAACGGCGAGCTTCGGACCCCCACGGTCCCATGGTCTCGACCGCAAAAGGTATAAAAATATAATTGGGTCCAATCGATGTGTATTTTTCGAATTTTGAATTTTCCGCACTGGCTGCAGCTGCCCCTGCAGCTTTATAAGTCGCCAGTAAGTGAGATGGCGCGAGTGTATCGACACATGTGGCATCCCACACCAGCGATATGCCGAATGAATGTTAAATTATGTCCAATAATAATATAGATATAAGCTTACAGAAACATAATTTTTCTTAGTTTTTTTTTGTTTGAATTTGATGCACTGTAATTATCTTTAATTGAGGTGCATAGAAGAGATTGGTTACTTTTTTTTATTTAAACTATCTCCTCATTTGGGATTAAGTGTATTTTTCTCCGCGGGCGTAGAGGAGCTTAAACATTATTCACACAAAATAAAATTCGCTATTCAAATGAAAAATATAACACCACATTTACCGCAATTGAATTGCGAAAATCAGTAACACAAAAATTACCTCTCATATATTAGACAGATTGACAACCCTACAAAGACGGGCTAACATTTTCCACTCGGGACCTGTTTGATTTTGAATATTAAATTGGTTATTGATTTGCAATAATCGACTGATAAATTTTGTTTTTCGAATATTTGCTTTCTATTTCATAATAAATGATCTACTGAGTAAATATTAATAAGAGAGAATAAATTATCTAATGTATTGAGTTGAATGTTGAATTGTTTCGAACTGTGCGGTCTCAAAGGAGCTTCCTTCCGCGGTCGCTCAGATTGTGGAATGAGCTCCCCGCCGTGGTTTTCCCAATGGAGTACAGCATGGGGTTCTTCAAAAAGGGTGTGAAGAGATTTTTGCAGAGTCGGCAACGCGCGAGTAACACCCCTGGTGTTACTTACCATCAGGCGGGCCGTATGATTGTTCGCTACCTAAGTAGTATAAAAAAAAATGTTTTAGATTTGCCTTATTTGAACTACATGTGGCAAATTCCGCTTAAACTTAAAGGACATTTGTACAAGACAGCTATTAGACCGGCTGTCCTGTATGGAGCAGAATGCTGGGCTACCAAGACCTAAGCAAATTGCACACAACTGAAATGCGTATGTTGCGCTGGTCAGCGGGGTCTCACGCTATTAGACAATATCCGAAATGAGTACATCAGAGGCAGTTTCAAAGTTACCCCGATAGCAGAAAAGGTTAAAGAGAACAGATTGCTATGGTATGGCCATATACAAAGACGCCCAAGTGATGAAACGCTCGTGCTGAAGACCACCCGCCTCTTGGCTGACGACGGTTAAAAAAGGCCCTAAGACATGGTTTAAGGAAGGCCGCCACTAACTAAATGGGACTAGGTCAAGAAGAAAGATGAAGATATGAATAATATTCATAGTAACAGTCTACTAGTCAGCCACAAACCTTGTCGAGTGAGAGTTAGGGGAGACTCAAGCGTGATTTCTTACTAATTGTGCTAATTGCAAGATTTCAATTAACTGGTGCATCCAAGCAAATGTGAAGACTTGCGGTGGTACCACACTGCACTAAAAAATAATGATCAATTTATTTAATACTAGATTCCGATAGATTTGCTAAGTTTGTATTTTTTGTATGTTTAATTTATTTTGTATGAGAAGGAACTAGGTTTTTATTCTGTGGGTTTCCCCCGCGGAACCCTATTATGCTCCTTTAGAGTTGGAATTTTGAGAAATCCTTCCAAATTGGAAGTTGTGTGCAGAATTTCAATTTTGTAACGCCAGTGGTTTGGGCTATGCGTGCTTGTCAGTCCATCAGTTTCTCCTTTTATATTATACTAGCTATCCCCCGCGTGCCCGGGATAACCTCTGTCCTTCTCCATACCATAGCCTATCTGCATGCCAAATGTCATGATTATCCATTGAGCAGTTGAGACGTGAAGGCGTAAAATACAAACAACCAAACTCACTTTCGCATTTTTTGGGATAGTTAGGACTAGTTTTCTGCCCCACCATTTCACCCGCGCCCCCTTCTTTACCCCCTCAGGAATGAAATTTCTAAAAATCCTTTATCTATAAAAGAAACCAATGTATACCAACTTTCGAGTTAATCGAGACACGAAAAAAAAGTACACTTTTTGCCTAGGGACTTTCATTGCTAGGGATCGATTTTCAAGAAATCCAAAAACATAGGTACTTTCACTGTTAGTTTTAAGTTTTGTTTGTAATAATATGTTTTGGTGTAACAATAAAGTATTATCTATCTATCTATCTATCTATGGGTACATTTATTTTCTATCCAAAGCAATACCGAGTTTCAAACAATGAATCAGTCAGAAGAAGTAATTACATTAGGTATGTATTATAGATATATAGATAGATAGAAGCTCGTATACCCTTTTATAATTATACTTATTTTTTTTTACTTTTAGTCCGGTGTTTACTTAAAGGCCGATTTCTCATAAAACAAATGTTCAAATGAACATTAGACACGTATTGGCTTCGTGGTGGTAATTAGACCATAACGTTCGTCCCATCGTATTTACAATTCATACAAATAATATTTACTTGTTTAGTTCCCGTGTAAAATAAAATGCTCTCTTTCATTGATGAATACTTAGCCTAAGGCACTTGGTGTAAAAAAAAACCACGTCCAGGATTCAAATTGAATAGCTGGAACTCTAGTACTCTAGACGCCTTCACACATAACACATCAAATAACAGCTTTTTCAGAAAGGCCGTAAAAAGGTCTAACACATCTATAATCCCCGTGGTATTGCAAATGTCCTGATGATGATGATGATGATGATGAATAGACGGCATTGACCGGTCCATCAGGTGGATCATCCTACAGCTTGTTAACCTTTTGACATAAGTAAGAGAGGTCAGTATTTTAGGAAATTACTTTATTTAGACGGAATTATTAGATTAAGAAAGTGTGTTTATTTGTATCGATAAAATGTATACTATAATTGCCGTTACACACAAACAGACGGACCTTTTGTTATGTTAATACATGTTAATCTCGGATATCATCTACGCATCGACTTCGGAGTCCCACTGAGAGTTTTTTTTTCTATCTCTTGCAGCAATATAATTAATCATTTCATTTGATACTAAGTTTTATTTTGTATGTTATCATTTTTAACCGACTTCAAAAAAAGGAGGAGGTTCTCAGGAGGAGGTTTTTTTTTTAATGTTTGTTACCTCATAACTCCTTCATTTATTAACCGATTTGAAAAATTCTTTTTTTATTTGTAAGGGTACGCTTCCCGTTTGGTCCCATTGTCATCAGATCAGGATTTGATTACTTTTTAGTGTACTTTGAAGTCGGTTTGAGGTTTTTGTAAAAAAGTCCAATTATATTATGAACTACTTTCGAATATGGCGCTTATTTGTATTAAACATAGGACAAATAAAAAATAATATTACTAGTGTTATTCAAGTAACATAATATAACATGCAAATATTGCCTTTTATCATTAAATATTGAACGCAAAACCACATCCAGTTGTTGGTTAATATTTCCTTTATCTATTATTAATTTAATTTTGGATTAATGTTCTCAATTATGTCGTATAATTTATTAATTATATTATGAGTATATTAGGTTTTTTTTAGTTTCCTTTCGTTGTTATTCATCTAGTACAAAAAGCACAGACCAGATACAGGCAAAGGTTCAGAGCTATACAGCCTTGTCTTAATTAAAATAGGTTTAAGGTGGCCCTCTGTGGCCGGCGCAACTTCAACGCAAGCATAGTCTAAAAGCTTGTTGTTTCATCCAACGTAATGTTTGACTGCGAAAAAAGAGAGACAGCATCAGAGCCGTCGGTTATCAGTCGGTGAATTCCGCTGATCACTCGCGACCGCTTCGCTAGGTCGTCATTCATGATTTCGCATTCATAAAACTTGTTCCAGGAGAATACTTCTTGTGAAAAAATCTTACAAGTTTGTGAAAAAAAAGTTAATTATTTAGAATCTCCAATACATTTGCAAGTCTGGTATCTAAATGTTTTCTTTACTTTTACAATTTATAGATACTACTAATTAGATATGGCCAAAGTTCAGGCAAAAACGCTGTTTTTCGGAGGCTTTGACTGAATTTGATTCACACTTTTTTTTAATTACGCCTAGATACACGGCTAGATATAGTGCACAAGATACTAATCTGTTCAAAACATCTAACGAGAAATGTTTAACAACGCCATAATAAATACAGAGGTTTTGTATGAAAAGTATTACGAATTGAGTCCTCTTAAGTAAATTAGTCGCCGTTCAACTAAAACTATTCACGAACTTTTTGAGATAATTTGACAAGTCATGCATTATTACATTGGTGCACTTGAATTGATCCTTATTGGATACTAGCTGTTCCCCGCGGTTTCACCCGCGTTCCCGGGATAAAAAGTAACCTATAATACTCGGGTATAATGTAGCTTCGGAGATTACTCCAGATCCCTATATCAAAACTCACAAACTTTACCTATTTATAATATAACCCCTTATTCATAATCGCTTTTTAACTAAATCAGTGTAATAGTGTGCCCCGTCTCACTCTTTCGATCACCAAATGTCACCTGTCAGATAAAGACTTCGGAATTTTAGCTAATCAACGTTTGATAACTTTATTATGAATAAAAGGGTAAGTGTAAACACCACATCTGTATTTTAAGAAGCTGACGTAGCCTCAAATAGTAGTTGATCCATGAAGCATTTTTTTATATTTCTGAAGTTAGGGTCGCACCCTCGCGTGCTTTTTATAATAACGGGTAAACCGCCAAAGTGGCAAGTTGTACGTAGCGTTTTACCAAAGTGCTTTTTTCTGTAGCGCCATTTATCAGCGGTTATTTTTCTCCACACTTTAAAGTCATTGTCTTTGCACCCTCTGCCCTCGTTAATTAGAAGTGGCCTAAAAGGCCTGTTTAATTTCTTTTTAATTTGATAGGTTGTTCTTTAATTACTGTCCTATTTTTGGAAGGAAAATATTTATCTTTAATTGAATACTCGATGGTTTACAAGATAAGAGTACGCCCACGATTTACAGGCAAATTACATGTTTTTATAGTTCCATAGTTATTAAGAACCTTCAGAAAATGAAACCATTAGGCACCGATCCCACTGAAAAGAGTTCTAGAGTTCTGAGTTCCGAGTTCTGCATTCCACGTTGATTGTAAGCTATGTGGCGCCTTTGAAAGTAAAAAAAAGTGTATGATGTGTGATCAGAAGCGAATATTGCAGAACTCTAGAACTCTAGACTGCTTGCTGTGTGCACAATAGTCAACACGAAATGCAGAACTCGGAACGCGGAACTCTAGAACTCTAGACTGCTTGCTGTGTGCACAATAGTCAACACGGAATGCAGAACTCGGAACTCTAGAACTCTCTCTATGGGATCGGCGCCTTAAATCTTAAAATGTTCAAATCATGTCCATGTTAAAAACATATTCTAACATAACCCAGAATAAATTATTATGTATCTATTCTGTATTTACCTGTCATTGTCTAGGCAACTAGTTTTGGCCTAGGCTCAAATTACGATTTTGAATGAACATGGGTCACTAATTAGAGGTAAATATCATATCTAATCATCAGAAACATTACCTTCTGCCGCCGCTTGCATAGTTCAGCAATTAGTGTGATTTGGATTGTCGAAAATGTGTGGTGCGACTGTAAGCGGGTAATTTTGCTTTGTCTATTTTAGTTTTGATGATAATCCAAACACGATGTGAGAAAATAAAATTGATAATCACTTTTTTAACTAAGGTAGCAAAGAATCATATAGCCCGTCTTATGGTAAGCGGTTAATGGAGCCGTATACTAACAACCTTGCAGGACTGCATGACTTACATCATAAACAACAACCTTTACTCCATGACTTTTTACAAAACATAATCCCCCTTACTCATAAACCGCTATTTAACTAATATACTGTTTAAATGGTCACGTAAATAATGTCACATTATTTGACAATGACAATAGAGTGACGTTATTTACGTGACCCTTTAAACAGTATATTAGTTAAATAACGTTTTATGAGTAAGGGGGAATATATTTACAAAAAAAAAACAACTTTAAAGATTTCGTTGTTCTATCTAAGACATTTAAATTCTATATTTTGTTGTACATACGCTTCCCGTGCACTTCCATGCACTGTGTCTATCACTTGCTATATGTAGAGTTCATAACATTTAGACCTTTGAATTTAAATACAGCGTGTAAGGGACATCGCGGCACAAACGGGTACCATGGGTCCAGGACATGATTCTGGACCCCCCCATGTTGGAATTTTTCGTCGGTTTTTCCCAAATTTTGTAAAAAAAAAATTGAGTTTTTTTTACTTTAGACTGTTCATAATCGTTATTCTTACCTAACCCAAAGAGATTTAAAATAAATAAGTAATTCATTACTTTCACTAAAAGTAGCAATGTAAATAAAACTAGAAACGGTGTATTATTGTTGTTGGCGATATTCGCCTACAGTCAGCGACATACTACGTAGGCACAACGTTATCGCGCGTTCAAATCGCGGTGTTCACAATACATTGCGCGCTCGAAAATGACAATTTCTATAACCGATCATTAGCGAGGTGAATGACTTTCACAATTTGATTAGTGGCATTAGGTGTAGCCTTTTCGCGAAGTTTGCGTTACCATGCGAAATACACCCTGTATTTTTGTCTTTGTATGAAAGTTTGATATTTTAAAATCTGATGAATTATTTAAAGTCATAGAACAAAAGTTGTTGTTTATTATTATAATATTAGTCCTGGAAATGATGGTAGTGTTTTACCAATAACTCTTTTTTTTTTTTATATACCACTAAGTTGGCAAACAAGCATACGGCCCGCCTGATGGTAAGCAGTTACCGTAGCCTATGGACGCTTGCAACACCAGGGGCATCACTCGCGCGTTGCCGACCCTGGAGAAATCTCTTCACACCCTTTTTGAAGAACCCTATGCTGTACTCCAATGGGAAAACCACGGCGGGGAGCTCATTCCACAATCTGAGCGTCCGCGGAAGAAAACTCCTTTGAGCCCGCACAGTTCGAAACAATTCTGGTTTCAATATGTGAGGATGGACTCCCCGTCGATGGCGAGAGTTGCGATGGTGGAAAGTAGCTGTGGGCATCAAGTCGAACAATTCTTTAGAACACTCCGTTATACAAGCGGTAGAACACACATAAGGAGGCAAAGTCTCTCCTCAGACTAAGGGGCTCTAAACCGCTTGTAAGCTCGGGATCGTCAACAATTCTGATGGCACGTCGCTGAACCGAGTCTAAAGGCCCAAGCTGGTATCCAGGTGCTCCATAGATGACAACACATTTATAACGATACCTTAATTATCGTTAAAAAGGGCATCTTCACCAGCAAGAAGAGCTAAAATAGCCCCAAACTGCAAATTACTTAAATAAAACCGCCATTTTCTCACACGAACCCCATTTCTACAATATTGAATTTACGTACACCTGCGTGGGCTTTTACAGTACCCAGAACGGAACCGGGTATAATTCAGTTCAAACAATTACCCGGGTAATTTTGTAAAGAAAGGCCCTCAGGCTTTCAGGTTACCGGTTGCTGTAGCCAAAGGGCACGCCTAATTGGAATGTTCACTGTACGTAGTGATGGACATTTGAGTATAGAAATAACAGTCGAAAATTTTTAACCGACTTCAAAAAAGAAGGAGGTTCTCAATTCGGTTGTTTTTTTTATGTTTGTTACCACATATCTCCGTCATTTATTAACCGATTTGGAAAATTCTTTTTTGTTTGGAAGGGTACACTTCCCGTTTGGTCCCATTGTTATCAGGTCAGGATTTGATAACTTTTTAGTCTACTTCGAAGTCTGTTTAAGTTTTCTGTAAAAACAAATTTTTTATTATTTATTTATTTTAGGTCGATTTTTAACATCTGAAACAGTTTTATTTAATAGTATTATTAATTAAAATTAATATTGTAATCTAAACTGGCAATCATTTATTCGGTGGCTAACATTTGTTTTTTTTTTTTCAATAGTATGTTAAGAGCACTCAATTCGCCATACTTTTCATACCGCCGTACTTTTTGCGTGAAATAGTAACAAACATCCATACATACAAACTTTCGCGTTTATAATATTAGTAAGGAAGTAAGGATAGTAAGGATGTAAGGATAGTAAGGATGTTATATATTATTTTAAGTAAGGATTATATACCTATTTTTTATTAAGCCTTCACGCCTCAACTACTCAACGGATCATCATGAAATTTGGCATGCAGATAGCCTACGGTATGGAGAAGGACATAGGCACATATATAGGACATATTTTTATCCCGGGAACGCAGGTAAACCGCAGAGGACAGTTAGTTATATTATATAGTAAGGATAGTCCAAAGACGGATTTATTGAAATAAAATTATTATTTACTCGTGTAAATTTAAAACCGCCTTTAAAAAAGTTGTGCAAAAATATCTCTTCACTAAAGTACATTGCTACCGTGTTGTCAAAGTTTGGTTAATTAAGAATATTTTAAAGTGAACTTTTAATAACCTGAAATGTTTCTGCAAACTTTAAAATTTTTGATGCAGCTACGTTTTAATAATTTCCTTGTTATGTGGTAGTTTATTTCATACCGGGTGATATTTTATATATATTTTTCTTATAAGAGAGGTAGAGCGTAGCATTTATTCTTTCAAAGAGCAGCTCGACTGGGGAAGTACCTTTACCTTACAAAATACCGCAGCCAAATAACTTTGTTATGTTCCTGCGCGTGAGTGAGGTCGCCAGAGCTCATTAGGTAGGGGGGAAGGGTCGATAACGCGTGAGTGATGCCCCCGGATAAGCGTCAGTAAGGCTACGGTAGGTAACCGCTTACCACCAGGCTAGCCGTATGCTTATTTATCGAATTTGCCGGCAAAAGAAACACTCCAAGCAAAATCAATAGAGTGAATATTTGAAAGCAAAACATAGACAAGAAAGATAATGAAAATAAATATCAAACTTTACGGTGAGAAAATAATGCTATTTTAAACAAATCAATTTATTCATTTATTCTCATACTAAACATGTCACAGCAAGCTCAATAAATGTCGAATTAGACAATATTATCTGCTCAGACGTGTCAAAATGTTACAATAAGATAATGTAAAATACATTTTAATGACAATCGTCTCAGTAAACCTTTGTGAAATTTTAAGCTCGCATTGATATTGAAGAAATTATTTTATTCTGAACGTAATTGTCTTGCTATGTGGCCTCCTAGGTAAGGGTGTTTGTATACTTGCGATTTTGATTACAAATGGAATATTTAACTATTGATTAACCCCCTTACTCATAAACGTTATTTAACTAATAAGCTGATTAAGTGGTCACCTAAATAACGTCAAATTGTTTGACAATGACAGCGAGCCGACGTTATTTATTTGACCATTTATTCAGTAGATTTAGTTAAATAGCGTTTATGAGTAAGGCCGTAAAAGTAGTAAAGAGTAGTTGACCACAGTGGCAACAGCTTTAACGTGCAGTCTACCAATTTCCCGGTAAGTTTTGTTTCTAGTTTAAGAGTGCGTACCAAGCCAGAAAAATATGGCAATGTCAGATGAAACAAACTTATGTCTAATCTTCGCGTGGAGATGAAATGGAGATAGCGTGTTTCGCGGAACAAAAATGAACGAAGCGCTTCTTATCTAAATAACTCGTAAAGTATAGAATATTTTAAAAAATCGTTAGTAGCAGCCCTAGGTCATATGTTAGTGGTATTATTTATCGATTTTTTGTCTTAATTAGATACACCATGAACGAATAAAACCGAAAATTCATTATTATTAGAGGTAGCTTTGTGATTTTTTTCTATCGAGGAAATTTCATTCCATTATGTTTTTGCTCAGGTAGAACCCTCGCGTATATAATGAAAATACCCATGTAAAAATATTTTTTCATTTAAATACTATTTACTTGGGTAAATTTCAATTCTAAGATTGTTATTTTGCTTTATACGCACCCTTAATAGCAACAATGGATTACCAATAACTTTTTTATTGTACCCATACAATTGTCATAAATTGGGCTACATAACTGCTACAATAATTGAATTCTCTGACCGTCTGGCACGCTCATAAACATCATATTTTCATTTCAAAAGCGCATGTACATTCCTTTTATGTTTTTCATGGAAAATAAACGCAAATCTATAAAAAAATATCATATAACTTTTGTCATTTCTCTGACAAAGAAATTACCAATTAAAAAAAAATTTTATCGGGTTTCTGAGATGCTATTCAATAATGATTTTCAACAAGTCTAACAAGCATGATATTATTGTTAAAAATGCTCTTTGTTTGTCAGTGTTGATAGAAAAAGAAAAAAATATCACTTAAATGTGGCGTGTCAGTACTTAGCTATTTAACTGTCAGTGCATATTTATTTTAATAACAGAACAAAAATAAAAGCCATTCGAATGACAAAATACTATTATGCCATCCATTTTTGACATTAAAACCCATCACAAAAAAGGTAATCAAAAGAAGGTGCGACAGAATTTATTTGCCCATAAATTTAAGTTACGTCGCACGGCAGTCGTAAGTCTGTACACCGCCTAAGCTTTATGCAAATTCGAACTTTTTATTAGAAATTAATGGGACTGTATTGACTCATTAAGGTGATTGTTTTATCGATTCCGGTCCAGTCGAGTAGAAGTGAGATGTTTTGTTTCGTCTCTTTTGTTTACCGAAATATTGTTTAGCCGATGAATAAAACATGACGCTTAAGTTTATGTTTTAATTTTGTTTTTTTAACGCCGGGTATCAAATGCGGTTTTTATGTGTTTTAATTTAGACTTCACTGCGTCAAGTTAAGTATAAGGGTAAAGCGAGAGGAGGAAAAAGCAGGAATTAAGTGATGTTTATTGTTTTGGGAGATATGAATGTAATTTAAGACTTAGAGTAGAGATATGATCTGATATGTACAGATCTGTAGTAGATACACTATTTATGTATGAACTCTTAGATTAAAGAAGTGTCTCGCTCCTACTTCATCTCACATCTCATACCCAAGAACTTTCTCGTTAAACGTTAGTCCTTATTATCATAAAATGTAAAATGAAATAAAATTAAAAATTAAAGAAGGCCGGAAGTTACGGAACGTTCGTGTGGAGTCCGACTCGCTTTTGCTCGGTTATATTTATATTTTATTGTTTTACGACAAACTTTTCAAGTAAGGTAAAATAAAACACGTTGGTTCTCGCGAGGGACGCGCGTCCTATTAAAACAATTGATGTCATTGTTATTTTTTTAACCGCGATCCAAATGATCGTAAAAAAGACGCATTGCGCGATATTTATATAAACATAATTAAATATAATAGTAAAAGAAAATTATTCCATTAAGCACGTACATCCATAAACAACAGACAGTCATAGACCACACATCAACGAAACATGGCAACACTCACATCGGTTGAAAACAATTTAATTCCAAACATGTTTCAAAATAATGCAGCCGCAGTATCTACATATTGCATAGTAAAAGCCTATGCGTTAATCCCGCGGGTAACGATATACCATCAATGTATAGGCTGTTCTTATTTCGTACGTTTTTTAATTGAAATTCTATGAAACTCAATTATTCTATAGAACGCTTCAATAGAGAAATAACTGTACGTAAATTGATATTCGCTTCAAACGAAAATGAATTGTAAAACTATTTGTTTATTTGGTATAAGCTTTTGGTATTTATTTTTAGAAAAACAGATAGCATTTGCTGACCGGCAATAAATAATTCATTAATAATTGAAAACTGTTTTACAAAAAACTTAAACTGACTTCAAAGTACATTAAAAAGTAATCAGATTCTGACCTGATGACAATGGGAACAAACGGGAAGTGTACCCTTCCAAACAAAAGAATTTTCCGAATCGGTTTATAAATGACGGAGTTATGAGGTAACAAACATAAAAAAATAGAGAACCTCCTCCTTTTTTGAAGTCTGTTAAATAGAAGAGCAAAACGGATTCTCCCGTTTAAAATTTGGAGCAGCCTGACTAAGATATCTCCAGGACCTTACAGAAAATCGCAGACAAATAACATTATTTAATGTGATGTGTTCCTGCGGTGAATAAGGTCGCCAGAGCTCCTGTGCTGCTGGCAGAGTACGGTGGTGGACCAGGGTTGTACTACCAAATGACTGCGCTTTGTCCCTATCGCTGGCGACACAGCAAGTCCTCCCAACGCTTCTTCAAGCTTTCTGATTGTGAAGAAATTTCTGCAACGTCGGCAATACGCGAACTATGCCCCTGGTACTGCTGGCGTATATATTCTACGGTAACCTTACCGGTAATCTCTACTCTTTTCAAAACAAGTTTAGATTCATAATTGATTGAAAACAATTACGTGCCCCGGGGCGGCGGCTAAACAACATAGTTCCCCTTCAATATTTAAGGCCAGGTCTAAGCTCAAATTCACAAAATGGGTTTCTTTGAGAGTCGAGTATGACGTAACGCAATGAAATACCTAACACAAAAAATACAGTGGACAGAAGAAGGTTTTGAGAAAATTGTTAACCGAATAGGATACTAAGAATGCTTTAATATTCCCGATAAAAAATTCGTAAGTTACGTCTAAAAAAATCTTTCGCGTCGAAAGTCTCCGTATTTTCAGCGATGGCAACAATTTTATTTTTAAGAATATATAAGATACAGAATTATATTAGAATGTTAACCGGACACTTATTCAATTTAATGTGTATATTATTGTAAATAGCAGACCAGCCCCTTGAGCATAGCACCTATGTATCTACCTCATCAAATTAATGCGATACCTTCGTATTTGATAATTTATAGTTATTGACCGAGCTATAGTTAAAAACAATCATCCATAACAGAACCGGTTAATTTCATAACCACGCTGTACATATTCATATTGCAACACGTAAAATTTAACACCCCAATTCTGCATCGTTTCGCAACAAATTGTACAGTTTATACCATGATGGATATATATTTGACTATGCGGGTTGTTAACAATCTAATGGGATTAATTATACTTATAAATATTTATGAACCGAGTACCCGACGACGAAATACGATAACAACGATGCTTCACTTAGATTCTCAATGGAAACCAATAACTAACCAGTCACTAGGACATGGTAGCAGTAGCAGGGATTAAGAGGAAATGCTGGTGGCGTTTGTTCCATACAAACGTAATCCTCAGTTTCCTCTCTGGATAATGACACTAGAGCAATGATTATTTTAACATGCAATCTGTAGGTACCACTGTATGTCCCTCGGTTGTGTTTTCTCCATAAATTAACTATTATAAGAATTAAGAGCCTTCTAAAACCATAAAAACTTACCATTTTTAATGCCCTTATCAGACGTCCAGCGAACAAAATTGACGAATATAAAAAAAAAACAAAGGAAAACCGACAGACATAGCCAAAGCCCTTCTTATTGTGATTTTGTTTTTTTTTTAATCGGTCCGGTTTTGGAGGAGAAAACCGGGGATTACGAAATAGCGATTTCGTCTAATTTAAATAGGTATAATCGGTCCAAGCTGTAGTTGTCTCTATCGCCCTCGGGCGGGATAGCTCGGGCACAGCGCGAAAGTAATAGATATGATATAAAACCAAATTTTCAAATTTCTTGCAGCCATTCTTTCCCCTTAAGACGTAAGCAGTAGTATTTCAATGGAGATTCTCACACGGCGCTAGATTAATGGCACGTTACTAATTCCAAGTGACGTGGAGTGCTGGTCTCCACGAAACTAGTGTGAAAACAGAGATAAAATCATCATTTCTTGAATTAGCAGAAAGGGACTATGCGCTAGCTTCAATTTACCCTGGGTCACTTCAGCGCAGAGTCGAAGCGCAGCGTAGCGAAAATCTAAAAGTAAATATAGCAAATTCAACCTTATCCCAACGCGATAAGGCGCAGCCCAATCAGATTGGTCACGCGTATATGCGTGAATTCCGTAGAATGCGCTCGAATTCACGCGTATTTTGTTTTTTCTCGGAATAAATATGAGCATTACAGTGTTGAGATAAGGGTGAATTTGCTATATTTACTTTGATATGTTTGCGCTTCGACTCTGCGCTAGCTTGAATTGATCCTTAGATGTAGGAAAGCGGATGACTTTAAGGTAGGGGAAGGTAGGGGACTTAGTCGGACATAATGACATGGAAACCATAGCACGGTGGCAGAGTAAATTATAATACGCGACTGGTTGACAACATCCTCAAGTGGAAATCTACTAGCACCTACCAGTGTGTTCCGGGGGTTGAAATCTAGTATTAAATAAATAAATAAATCTTCAGATATTGCTTGTGCCGATTCTGTTGTAAATCGCACTAAACTAATTTTAGTCACATCTCATCTCTTTCTGACGAACATGATTGAAAAAGGATAGAACATATTTTAAGTTGTCAAATTAATCTTTGCCGTCTTATTTTGCGTGTATTTAGGCGTAACAGCGATAGATGGCGACTAAAATTGTATTGAAAACAAGCATTGGACTAATTTGACAGGACTAAATTTCTTACATCCTTTTGTTATGTTCTTTATTAGAAAGAGACATAGTGACATTAAAATTAGTTTAGTTGTGAACAACAGAATCAGGGCCATTGGCTTCTTGGAGATTTAGGCAACTCGGCCTACTCAAAATTCGACCCATGGCTCGAAAAACCTAATATTTTTAATTTACTATTTTTACTGGGGCATCTCTTTATCGGGTGGACTATGCATGCTTGTCACCTTTTGATAAAAATGCGGTTTTATTCCCATAATAATAAAGCCACATTTTAACATACTATCGATAAAAACTGCAAACAAAAACCCAGATCAAATATCAAATACTAGATTATGTTTATTACATTACTCGTTACCACAGCACGAGTCCATTTATGCTAAACATATTGTTAAACATAACATCTTTATGTTCATTGTTCTGTATAAACATAAATAAACATAAACAGCTTAAAGTTTACTTTTAAGCGTTCGACGAGGAGGTCCCACGCTTATTTTACAATAACTTTGTATAATGAACACTTGAGAATTCTATCAGAAAACGTAAATATTATACAAGTTTCGTGCAAACTAAAATGTGTTTTTGTAGCTAGGGAATATATTCTTTTTTCTAATGACCATTATTTTTTCGCAGTATCACCAACAGTACTCAAAATTTTCAAAAAAGAACATGTCTTCGAAAATATCGTCAATTTGTAAGTCCAAGAAAAAGAAGACTTTGTGTTATATGGTATAGAGCCATCTTTTAAACACAATATCAAAACAGTTGACAATCAAATCCATCAGAAATCTTATCTAGAAGTAAACTCATTAGCATTTTGTAATATTCCATTATGAATTTTAATTACCGCGACGACTGTACACAATGTTGGAGAGTAGTTGAGGAAAGTTCTAACTGTTTGATTAAACTCGGGGTGTACACTCACTGCGAGATGTGCAACTAGATTTTTTGCTTTATTTGTAGGTTAAAATACCAAAAACTTCAAAACTGTATTTTTGAGTCCTTAGACAACCGTCGACGAATAATGTCGATTGAATATCTTCGATATGAAATGGTTTATAAAAATGATACTACATGTCATATTTTACTGTGACAGTCTTGTAAACAAGGCGTTAGGTTAGGTTAGGTTAGGTTAGGTTAGGTTAGTTATTACAAATTCCAAAACGACAATACATCTTGGTGAGCATATACAATTTATCAAAGCTTTCATCGAATATAATTGGACTGTTTTACAAAAACCTTAAACCGACTTCAAAGTAGACTAAGAAGTAATCAAATCCTGATCTGATGACCAAACGGGAAGCGTACCCTTTCAAATAAAAAAAGAATTTTCCAAATCGGTTAATAAATGACGGAGTTATGAGGTAACAAACATAAAAAAAAAAAAACATTCGAATTGAGAACCTCCTCCTTTTTTTGAAGTCAGTTAAAAAGCAACTGACAACCTGTAATAGCGTCCAGCTTAAGGTGGCCCTCTGTGGCCAGCGCAACTTCAACGCAAGCATAGTCTAAAAGCTTGTTGTTTCATCCAACGTAATGTTTGACTGCGAAAAAAGAGAGACAGCATCAGGGCCGTCGGTTATCAGTCGGTAAATTCCGCTGATCACTCGCGGCCGCTTCGCTAGGTCGTCATTCATGATTTCGCATTCATAAAACTTGTTCCAGGAGTATACTTCTTGTGAAAAAATCTTACAAGTTTGTGAAAAAAAAGTTAGTTATTTAGAATTTCTAATACATCTGCAATCCTGGTATCTAAATGTTTTCTTTACTTTTACAATTTATAGGTACATTAGATATAGCCAATGTTCAGGCAAAAACGCTGTTTTTCGGAGGCTTTGACTGAATTTGTTTCACACTTTTTTTAAATTACGCCTAGATACACGGCTAGATATAGCGCACAAGATACTAATTTGTTCAAAACATCTAACGAAAAATGTAAAACAACGCCATAATAAGTACAGAGGTTTTGTATGAAAAGTATGACGAATTGAGTCCTCTTAATGCAAGCCATTACCAATATTTTAGAAGCACTCAAACGTATCAAATTATATCCATCAGTTAATATATTCCATATGCATTATTAACTCAAATCTAAATCCGGCATCCGGAAATTCTACCTCGAAATTACACTAACAATTACGTCACTTCCTCAGAAACGTCAGTTTCCTACACGTCATATCCTATTCGAAATGTCTGTATATATTCGAGCCATCACGTCTATAGATATCTGTGAGTCTAGCTTGTCAAACAAAGCGTTGTTATTGATAGGCCTTCGTGATTTAGCCAAATGCTTATGCGAATAAATATTTGTTTGCGTAATTGCTAGATGTAAGTAAATATAATGGAAATACGTTTATATCTTAGAGCTAATACGCTCACGCAGCAATAAAACCTCCATGCTCTAAATCTCTGTCCTTATTTCGTCTTCTCTGTCCTTCTTTTGTTTTCTCTGTCCTTCTTTTGTATACTCTGTCCTTCTTTCCTTTTTCTTCCTTCTTATTACTCCTTAAATACTAGATCTCCGCTCCTTAAATACAATCATCTTTTATCCCCTATGAAAATACATGGCTTGGCTGTTTCATAAAACTATTTCATGTCAACATTACTTACCATAAGTCCATGGGAATGTCAATGCGACGGCCGCGTAACAGCCAAGCCTTTCTTTTTGAACAAGAAGTAGGGTTACTCCATCGATATTCTTTACAAATAAGAGAAGAGAGGTTAAAAAAAATGGACCAAAAACTTACCGGCAAGAAGTACGTCCTCACATTTTGGATACTCACTTCCCTCTCGAGCCCCCGAAGTAAATAAAGTATGAAATATTCGGTAGCAGAAAAGTATTCAAAATACAATTTTTAGATTTCAAACTATAATTTAAATCTTTACAGTATTCAAAACTAAAAAGTGCACAACAATGTGAGCAGAGCTTTAAAGCTCCACACTCATAAAGTGCAAAAGTTAACTATCCCGCGGACGGTTTTGCGAGAGTGAACCAACTCGTTAATTGCATCGTATTTACCCATTTACACGGGTAAATTTACCCACAACTGACATTTTATTAGATAACTTTATGTGATGTGTTAGATTAAATAAAGGTCTGATTAATTTAGTTCTGACTATATGGTCCTAGTCGGTGTGACACTTGTAAAAAAAAATACAAAAAATTGCCCGCGGGTGAGGCTTTATGTGCATACCACCTTCGGACTTTTGTTAATCATTGTAATTCATCAACAAATCATCATCATAACAAGCTAGCAAAAGAGTAAAAAAAAACCGTTGATTTTTTACATTCGAATTTTACTACGTACTATTAATTTTGTAAGGGTGTGAAGATCATATTCACTCTTTTACGCAAAAACTACTGAATGGATTTGGATGAAATTTGGCACACATATAGAATATATTCTGGATTAACACATAGCGTACTTTTTATCCCAGGAAAACAATATATCTCTTGGGAATGTAGGTGAAACCGCGGGACGGTAGCTAATTACGTCTTATAAGTATAAAAGTGAAAGTTAGTGTGTTTGTTACCACTTACCTCCGTAAGGGCTTAACAATTTGGATGTATCATGGCTCATCTCTATATATAAAAATGAATCCCTATTTCCCTTGGTCACGCCATAACTTGAGAATGACTTTACCGATTTTTTTTTATAGTTTTCTAATACTCTGGAGAAGGTTCTTACGGAAAAAAAATTAAGAACGTTGCGTAGAAAATTAGAAAATTAGAAAAACTATGAATATCCCTCAGTTACGCGGGTGAAACCGCGGAGCACAACTAGTCATATATAAATGTGTCTGCGTAAAAGGTAGAAGTGAAACAAAAGTCAAAGGTAACTATTACACAAGTAATTGATCACCTAATAAATGAAAGGACAACATTAGGGTCAAATTAGGGTTGTACACACGTTAGTTTCCAACCACTGCCATGTAAACTTTGATAGGGAAACTTTATAATTTGTTACCGTGCCATATTAACTGCGTTAACTTTGTTGGGATAAAATAAATAAGGTTGTAACGTGTGGGATAAATGTTTTTGGCCCTTTTATAAAATTTATGTGTGGCCGATACGTGGGTTCACGTAAATGATGCCCGTTTTGAAATTTCGTGTTATCAAATATGTACGGTAACATTTTGTGTACGTTCGAGGTGTTTTGTTTGTGTATGGCCTCAGAGTATATAAATACTACGTACAAGTATGGCGGAACATTTACTTTTTTACACTTGAGGCTTCGCGGTGACGGCGACGCCCGCCGCGATGTATCGAAGATTGAAGGCAAACATTTCATTAAAAATATATGATTCAAAAGTTTATTTAATTCTAATTCTAAATGCAAAAGTTTGCATTCTATCAAAAGGACTCATTCTTTCCCTGAATGAGGATGCTACGGCGCCACAATTTGTCCCTGTGTTTTTTCAGCACATTTTTCGCCTTGAAATATTTGTATTCTTTCATGAAAATCTTATTTATTTTATTTTTCTTTGTTTCAGGTAAGTAACCAGCTAATGACTTGACGACTAAGTAAGGAAGAGGCATGAAAAATCACTGTGAAACTTTAATAATCGCATAAAAATTGCTCTGAAACTGAAGTCACCACAAGGTTTGAAAAAACTCTTTAATAAAATTCAAAATCAGAATCCACTTGATAAACATTAATAAATTTTATTAAAAAAAAATAAACAAAAGTAACTAGTAACTTTGTTTTGATTAAAATTTATCAGAATATATTTTTTTCATGTTTCGATAATACAATGTTTACGTTCTCTATTAATTCTAGGTAATAATATAATATTGAAGAGAAAACATACTATTAATTTTAATAATGAAAATATCTGTTTATGCTCGATTGTTGTTTCTTAAAACATTTAAAAATGATCTTCATTTTTAGTATAATATATTTGATTTGTAAAATATAACTATACGACATGTCCCATGAAGTAGTCAGTATCGTTGCTGTCTTGATGCGTTACCAGTCTAGGATATAGATATTTCTAAACAAATATCAAGATTATAAATTCCATGTATCATAAAGATTATGAGAGAGGTAGAGCATAGCGTAATATTCGCTCAAAGAGCAGCTCGACTGGGGAAGTACCTCCACCTTACAGAATACCGCAGCCAAATAACTTTATGTTCTGTAAAGTTGTGTTCCTGCGCGTGAGTAAGGTCGCCAGGGCAGGTCATAGGGGAGGAGGGAAAGGTCGGTAACGCGTGAGCGATGCTTCGTGTGTTGCAAGCGTGCATATGGCTACGGTAACCGCTTACCATCAGGCGGGCCATATGCTTGTTTACCGACTTAGTTGTATAAAAAAAAAAAAATGTCTCTGAATTGGATGGAAAATAAATATTTATTTATTTATATAATTAAGGGATGCTAATAGCTTTGTGAAATACAATTATTCTTTTTATGAAATAAAAAATATGTTTTAAGCCACTAATAAGTTTCCGCAACTGGTAATTAGTTCTTATACAAATTTGGCGGACGGCCTGTTTAGTTGATTAACAATATTTACTATAATAGTTACAATTCGAGTAAAAGAGATAGAATTTCTTATAAACGGTTTTAACAAAGAAAAACAAAATGAATAGACAATAACATTAATAAATTGTATGCCTAATAAACGTATAAATGGGGTACAGATACCACATTCCCCTCTTGGGTAGAAAGAGAAAGTAGCATTCGCACCCCATCCATATATGTTCCATAAATTAAGTTGTAATCAATCAATAGCACAAAAAGCCTTAAAAAACTAATTTAAATTAAAATTTCGCTGAGATATTAATTATTATTTCGTTTCCAGAATGCTGGTGGCATTGCCACGTTGGCGAACAATGCTCATTCTCTGACTGTGGTATAAGTTAGCATTCTGGTCAAGAGATGCTTCGACCAGGGATCCAATTCTCGCGTCCTTCAAATCGAACTTACGGTTCGAGTCCTATTCGACTGTATTTCGAGGGGCTGAGTCAATTCGAATGGTCCCGACCAATAAAAGCTCGAGTTGACTGGTTTCCGTTCTAAATATATCGGCGCTGAAATGGCCAGAATAACGTAACGTGATTTACACTCGATAGAAGTTCGAATTCGTACTTTTTTCGATCGAGCGATCGACGATACAAGTCAAACACTAAGCCCCACGGACTCAGTGTTTCTACCCCAAAATGCTTAGAAATTAAGCTTGTATGTATCTATATTTGCGCCACTTGAGGCTCGTTGCTGACATGTTTTCAAAGAATCATTAAATCAAGTTCCCAAAGTGCAAAATAAAATATCACTTTCATGAACTCACTGTTAGCAATGTGGTATCTTTTGACGAAAAGTTTTAATCAAATTTCACCTCCACACAAAAGTGAAGTTACCTTTAATGCACAAGTAACTTGGCTCAACAAGTTTTATAAATTCAACTATTGCTCCGGCGAGTTACGACAAAGAGTGCTGTTCTCAACTGAATAATTTGAGCTCCCTGATTTTATCTTTTGTTTTCAACATCGTTGTTAATAAAAGCTTTGAAGCAGTTTTTTTTACAATTATGTTCGGAAACAAGCATACGGGCTTCCTGCAGGGCTATTTTAAAACGCTCGGATTCGATATCGGAAACGGATTCAAAAACTAGACGATATTCCGCAATTGCTTTTTTAATTTCCCAATTCGAATATTTTTGATGTTTCTTTACGGAAATATCAATTTCTACTCATCAAAAAGTTTTCGGAAATTAAAACCACCAAAAACATTTTTATGTAAAATGTTGCCGCCAAGACATATGGCTCGTACTGTCAAAAAGTTATCAGATCTCATGTAGAGCCAAGCTTAGAACTCCACATGCACTTACTCTACAAGCCCTAACTTCCCAAACTCTACACCTTAGTTAAAATATGTAGCTTGGCCGTTTCGCTACCGTCACATGGGAGTAAGGTGAAAAATGTATTCACTGTCCATTACTTTTTTGTTATTCAATAGTTCTTGTATTAGTGAAACGGCCAAGCCACATATTTTGACTACGGTGTGTAGAGTTTGTGAAGTTAGGGCTTGTAGAGTAAGTGCATGTGGAGTTCTAAGCTTGGCTCTACATGAGATCTGATAACTTTTTGACAGTACGAGCCATATGTCTTGGCGGCAACATTTTACATAAAAATGTTTTTGGTGGGATTTCACTTTTTTTTGTAAGTTGCTTATGTTTTTTTTTTTATTGAAATTTCCAAGTTTTATAATTTTTCTGTTGTTTGTGTACTAATACAAGCTTACATACCAAATTTCAGCTTTCTAGGACTTCAGGAAGTACCCTATGAGTTTTGATGATCATCAGTGAGTCAGTGACGAAATCGGGGTTTTTTAGATATCAATAAAATCTAAAGTATAAGAGCTTTGTTATTGAAACTTAATATGTTTAATAAGTTCACTATTGACATCATGTTCTGAGAATTTTGTTTATTTGGTATAATCCAAACCCAAGTTATGAGGGTTCAAAAAAACGACGAAGCGCTTCGAGAAAAGGTAGGTAGTGCCCTTTCGCTTCGCTTGGCTGTCTTGGCGGGGGGCACTTCCGTGCCCCCAGATAGCAATGGGTGAAATTCGCATCGGAATTTTTTGAATCCGTTTCCGATATCGATTCCGACGTTTTAAAATAGCCCTGCTGGTGAATAGCGGTTATCTATAATATAACTGTACGGTTACCCTATACCTATGGACGCCAGAAACTCACTTACCGATCCTTTCTCTCTCACCGATGAGCCAAGTAGCCCGATTCTCGTATGAAACGATCCAAAAGTCGCTAGAGTTTAGAAATCGTCCAACAAAACATTCGTTTAATTTCGTATTCCCGTGCTACTTCAATCGAACGATTACTCAATAGGATTGAAACTCAACGACAACTAAGCAATTACCTAACTACTCATGTGAGCAAAAAATATATATTGCCATATTAATCCTAATTGATTTACCAATTAACCTTTATTTGAGAAAAAAATATTAAATCGTTACTTTTTCGATTATCGAGCTCGATTTAATTACCGGAATATGCTTGCAACGACACGTTACTCGAACTTCGATAGGATCGTGAGATAATCACGCGAGTAGTCCGCGGTAGCGCTGCGTGAACTCGTCGACAAGTTTTGTTTTCTAGAATAGCTGTAAGCGTTGTGCATCCTATTGTCTTCGGAAAAATAATACACTTACCGTTTCTATCAGTTTTCTTTCATATTGGAGTAATAATATTTCTAATCTAATCCCCAGTGAAATATTACTAAAGATGGGACGTGTTTAGAAAATTATCTGTATTGAGATAAATTTTATCTCTAATTGTGCAAAGATTTGGGAAGAAGATAGGTACTTTCTTAAATATTCATAGAAATAGACGATGCATATCTGTGAACAGTTGTGCTTGACATCCATCCTCACTCAATCGCTGCGTTAGGTAATGCGACTAAATCGAATTACCTAACGTTCCTATTGCCTGAATTTTTCTTCCTCGGCAAATCAAAAATACATTTGCTTTAATTTATATCATACCATTACTTTATTTGGATGGTTTCACAAATAGACGAAGATTTAAAGTACCAATAATTCATCTCTGCAGGGTGTCATTCAAATATAAATCATAATACAATAAAATTAACGACCATGATGGTTTCAAACAAGGGCCATCCGGAATCTCGTAAAATAAAACATCTAACTTTATCAAACAATCATCTTTGAAATCGGACAGCAATAAAACCCTGATCCTTTTACTTAGGGTTGGCAGCTGTTCGGATTTACCCGGATTTGTTCTATAAAGGGTTGAGGGACGAACGGTTATTTAGTTAAGAAATCTTGTGGTTTTTCAGGATTTGTTATCTTAATACCTAGGATTAAGCTGAGATTGTACACATGTTTTAAGTTAGAAGTCAACATAATGTACTTTTTTGGATTAAATATAATTATCTTAATTATTACGATGCAAACGGCAAAGGATTGGAATACATTACCGGCGCCTGCGTTTCCTGACATCTTCAATTTGGACTCCTTCAAGTCAAGAGTGATTATTCTAAGCAACATCCTCGGCTTCGATATTGCTTGAGTCTAATTTTATTATAAAAAAATGAATTTCCGACTTCAAAACAGTGTCAAATTTGAGTTTCCACGCCAATAAAACATATTTTTAGTGTAAACCCACATTGTAGGCGGTAATTTTTTCGGCCACAACCTCCCGTACTCCTCCAGTACTTACACGTTAAATATTTATCCCGTTTTGCAGAATCACCTTTACCGTCTTATAGTAAATCCATAGTGTTATGAAACTCTGAACCTATATCTATTTGAAAGGTGATAACCCTATTTTAACAAAGTGACCCCATGGTCATAAGCGCTCCTTTGTACCTTGATGGGGCTGTCTGCGCTAGTTTATGGGCAAATTATTAAATGAAATGGTGTTATACTATTTTAACTCGATTTAAAGTCGATTTTAATATTTTTGGTTGTTTTATTGGAATTCCTCATAGAATACTTAAATAGCTGAGCTCCTCGGTTTCAATCGTTTAAAAAAAATATATTTAAAATTAAAAAAAATCATCGACACTCACTTCCAAATTAAAATTTAATAATATTAGTATTTATGCTTCAAAGACTAAATAGTATCTATAGCAAGTCTAATAAAACCCAGACTATAATTTAAATACCTGGATTTAACGAGACCCCTTTTACACCCTATATTTTTAAACTACGCAATAAATTCTGGTACTATTTTTACACCTTTGGAAGGTTCGTGTGGCATTCATTATCAGGGCAAAATCGGGCAGATCGCTCGTTGCAGTTTGATTGATGATCGATTAAGCACATAATTATAGTCCCATGTTATTTAACCTACTTTAAAAAAGGAGGAGGTTCTATTTTCGACGCGTATGTACTTTTTATCCATGTTTTTTTTATCTTTTTATTGAATTCGCTTTAAAATAAGCTTCAAAATTGCACAATGAGGAATTAATAAGGTACAAGCTTAATATTAATCTTAAAACCAACTCACAACTAACTCGATTTTAGCTTCTCGTAGTACCACCGAAACAGTAGTAAAGATAACCCATTATAACCCGACCTGAATTTATGATCAGTAAGCGGTCAACCCTTACGAATATTTATTTAAACAACATTTTATTCAAACTACCTTTAATGTGGTACAATTTACCCCGAAGCCGAAATCCAATCGATTTCGGATAAGTAGTTAGTTAAGAATGTAGTTTTTGAAGTGTTAAGTGGAGAGGATTTATTGGACGTTCTTTTTATGTAGAGTTAGATTAAACGGGATAATTTCGAATCGATTGTTAAAATCTGATTGAAGAATTAGAATTTTTAGTTAAAAATGTCGGTAGTTTTATTTGGAACGTGCATGTATAAAATATTAGTACTACTATCCTAATAATACAGAGCGTTCCGACTATGCCACGTGAAGGAAAGTGCTTAGAATATTGAAGATAGCTTACTTATACTTATTTGTTTTAGGAGAATACTATTATGTATGTATATTATATCTGTTCCGGGCGGTTTAAGGCGGCCCTCTGTGGCCGGCGCAACTTCAACGCAAGCATAGTCTAAAAGCTTATTGTTTCATCCAACGTAATGTTTGACTGCGAAAAAAGAGAGACAGCATCAGAGCCGTCGGTTATCAGTCGGTAAATTCCGCTGATCACTCGCGGCCGCTTCGCTAGGTCGTCATTCATGATTTAGCATATCATAAAACTTGTTCCAGGCGTATACTTCTTGTGAAAAAATCTTACAAGTTTGTGAAAAAAAAGTTAGTTATTTAGAATCTCCAATACATTTGCAAGCCTGGTATCTAAATGTTTTTTGTAAATTTAAAATTTATAGGTACATTAGATAAGGCCAAAGTTCAGGTAAAATTTGAGCAAAAACGCTGTTTTTCGGAGGCTTTTACTGAATTTGTTACACTCTTTTTTTTATTTCGCCTAGATACACGGCTAGATATAGTGCACAAGATACTAATTCGTCCAAAACATCTAACGAAAAATGTTTAACAACGCCATAATAAGTACGGAGGATTTGTATGAAAAGTATGGCGAATTGAGTCCTCTTAACCCGCGTCCGGGATGTCCTTCTCCACTCTCCACTCAAACTCACGAAAATAAAAATTAAAATCCGTACAGCCATTTAGAAGATCAGTGACGAACGTTCAAAAGAATTGGGTACTTTCCTGTGTAAAAAATATAATATAATATATTATTCTATTTAGTCCGTCAGTTAGATTATCAATAAATATTGGACACGTATTTTTTTTCGTCAACAAAAAATTTTGAAGGTAGTAGCAGGTTAAAGTTCCGCGTGACGTCACATTTCATTAAAAAATGTATAGAAATGTGACGTCACGCGGAACTTTAACGTCATCATTATTGATTTGATTGACGAAAAAACATAAGTGTCCAATATTTTTTGATAATCTAACTGACGGACTAAATGTAATTTTTTTGGAAAATAGCCAATTATATAAATGTATGAAAATGTACTGTTTTTACCTTTACTATTTTTCGCCAAGAAGCGCTCGTGGTGTAGCATGATTAGCTGTTCTTAATCGATTGGCAAAGTTAAGCTACGCTTGTTATGGTCAGTACCTGGATGGGTGACCGCGTAGTGGTATTTAAAATCGAGCGATTCCGTGCTTCGGAAGGCACGTAAAGCCGTTGGTCCCGGTTATCACTTAATTGTGATAGTCGTTAAGCTAGTTAGATGCCTCCTAGGCGGCTTAAAAAATTCCAACAGTAGGTTGACCACTAGCCTACCTCATCCGATCCGCAGTGGGCACGCGTAGTGGAGTATTGCCCATTCCCTTTCACCTTCATTTGTGAAAGGAGGCCGGTGCTCAGCAGTGGGACATTATAGGCTGATGATGATGATGATTTTTAGCCAAAAAATAGTTCTCCAAAAGGAAGGTTAATGGTAACAAGTCAAATACACAAGTAAACCGTATCGTACTCAATAAGTATTATTAAAGTCAATAAAAATTAACATCGATATTTCGTAGCCAAACATACCTGCCACATACATACGCGAATGGATCTCATTTCAGTTTGTTTGAACGTGTTAATTTGTAGCGGCGTCTCTCGATCAAAGGGTAATTGTTGACTTGTCGAGATGAGTTGGATTAATGCCAGATTTTTATACTCATTATGCTTAATGAATTCCGCTGAAAGTACTTAATTATCTATCATAATCAGTCTATAATGTCCCACTGCTGAGCACAGGCCTCCTTTCACAAATTACTGTGAAAGGGATTTGGCAAATACTCCACCACGCATGCCTACTGCGGATCGGTGGAGGTAGGCTAGTGGTCAACCTACTGTAAAATTTTTCAAGCCGCCTAAGAGGCCTCCAACTAGCTTAACGACTATCACAATTGTGATAGCCGGGAACAACGGCTTTACATATCTTCCGAAGCACGGAAAACGCTCCGTTTGAAATATTACTAGGTGGTCTCCCACCCAGGTACCGTCTCAGGTCTCACCGTGGCTCATGGAACAATTAACCTAGCGCAATGACGTTCATTTTGGTTGAAATAAATTCCGCCAATTTCCCACCGCCGACAATGCGCGCTGATTGGTTAAGAGTGCGTATAAAGCAAAATAACAATCTTAGGGCCGCTTGCACCATCCATCTTAAATGTCTTTAAGTAGGAATTAATCAAAATTTTTGATTTAAATCAGACATTCTTCTTGCACCAAAATATTTAAGGCGCTAAATACGTTTACCGAGCTGTCAAACTTAAACGCGCTGTGGACACTATTTAACCCCGCTAAATACGTTTAGCGCGATATTGGAACTGAACTTTTTTTTTTGAGAGGTGATGTTTGTTTGTTGGATTGTTTTGAATTTGTTATAACAATGTATATTTGGGGTTTTTATTCGGATGAGGATGAAGAAATAATAGAGTTTATAACCTATAGACCTATTAGTAAAGGGAATCTTCAATATAATCTTACCCTTATTTTACCTGTGCTCTTGATTTCAAGACTTTTTTGTATGAGATAAATAATTCCTTCAATGATTTACGAGGACTACAAATTGCACGAATTGCTCTTTTTTGTAAGTATTACTAAAAATATTCTCAATATCTGCTGCAGCTCCCCATAGTAATACGCCATAAATTCAACGGCTCTGGAAATATGTAAAATAAACTAATTTGGTGGTCTCAACATTCGTAATTTTTTAATTTTTCACACAGCAATCCTTAATTTACGAGATAAAGATTCTACCTGAGGACTCCATTGTTATTCATTATCTAATGCTATACCCAAAAATACAGTTTTTTTACTAGTTTCAAACTGCTGCCATCTATCAAAACGTAGCGGAACTCACATAACGACACAATAAACGCGTTTAGTTAAATGATCTTCCAAACAGCTTCGTGCAAGAAGTCACTAAATGGAATAATGTTAAATACATTTAACGATTTAAACGCATTTAGTTAAATTTGTTTAGGACATATTTAAACGAATTTTGGTTGTACGTTTTCACTGTATGATATAAAGCTATTCAAATTATTTTTATTATTATAATCGTCCACATTAATTGATGATAATTTTTGTACAGGTAAATTCAGTTCACTTATCTTTCTAACACTAAGTTCAAAAGGTTCATTGTTCATATTCGTTATTTTGCAGTTTAAGATTTCACTTTCACACATCAGTTCAGAGTTCCATGCACCACGGACGCATAGAGTTTGTTTATGTCCATGGAGATCAACTTGATCAGCGATATCAGCAGAGATGAGTGAAACTGTTGCACCATCGTCGAGCAGTGCATGCGTACAGATTATGCCTCTTGGCACGTGAATGTTAATAGGTACAACTTTCAGCAGTACAGATGATTTATTTGAACGAATATTTACGTTAGCCATAGTCTCGCTTGACGTGGAGCAGTCATTGGGCACTGTATTGTCATTAGGCACAATATTTTCACCGAGAAGTATATTATCACTAGTAATAGGTGCAGATGCACTTACTGGGGGTTTCTTCCAATGTAGAAGGTGGTGGTGTGGCAGGCCACACTCATCAACGTTGCACGTAGCCACCGTACAAGTGTCACGATCATGTGAAGCCAATAAGCATTTGTGGCACAGTTTGCTAGTCCTCACGAACCGCCATCGATCCTTGGTCATAGCGCGCTTGAAACGTGAGCACTTCGGTAGGTCGTGTTTACTTCTTCGGCAGAACTTGCAGATGTTAGAGACGTCTTGTTTATCTCCTAAAAGTACTGAATGTGATTTGCGGTCATCATATCTTCTTTTGTAGTCTGGTTGATGTATGTGACTTTGGTGTATGAGGCTTAATCCTGCAGCTGAAATTTTATTTGCCTCTTCATATAGAAAATCGGCTAGGATTTCTAGCTTAGCCTTTTCTAGGTTGCAATTTAAATTATAATAGTCTGCCCACTTGTAGATAAGTATACTAGGGCATTTAGTAAGCACAGTTGAGACTAATTCAGGGCTGCGCAGATAATCAACCTGCTTTATTGTTTGAGCTGCGGCCACAAAGTTTTTTATTTTAATAGCAAAAGATATGATATCATTATGGTAGTTGTGTGATAGCGGTGGTATCTTTTTTATTTGGTATATAATTTTATTTATTATTATTTCAGGTCTACCATAGCGGAGTTCTAGTGCATCAAGTATGATTTGCGGAGTCGTATTTCCGATGAGTAGTGAAGATACAGTCTCTCTTGCTTCTCCGCGTAGACATTTGCGCAAGCGCCAAATATTTTCATTTTCAGAGAACTTACATAACTTTGTTGACTCGTGAAATGCTTCTCTGAACTGAAGCCATTCCAAGGGATCTCCAAAAAATAATGGTAAGTCTTTAGAGGTGCTGATTCTGGTTAAAAGTTCACGATTATGACCATCAGTAGCAGCGGTAGTCAAAGCATCTTTAAGAGCGCAAGCCAAGAGCTGGATGTCCGTAGGTGCGGCAGGCTTGGCCGCTAGCAGTTCACCGCTGGTGTGCGGCAGCTGTTCTGGTACATCTAGGTGACTATGCGATGCGTTGGACTTCAACCAGTGTTCTACTTTTCCATTAACGCTGATTTCAGAGTGACTTTTATAACTGTTACTGCTCTCATCTTCGAGCGCGGCGATCTCAGCATCCAACCTCTTTTGTATGAGTTCTTTGTCAATCTTAGCCTTTGCCTCTGCAGCTTCTAACTCTAATCGCAATCTTCGGGCTGCGATTGATGATTTGCTAGACTTTTTACTTGCAGAAAAAGATTTTTTTATCGGCTGTTTTACTGTCAGGCTACCATTTTTTGCGAGTTTGTTTTCAGGCAAACCCGGTTCAGTTTTAGTACATTTTAAATTTTCTGACTGTACCTCTCTACTTTGTTTAACATCCTTGCTGGCTTGCTGCTCGGATTGCTGCTTCAATAATGCACTACGTGTTTTCATGGTGCGTAGTGGAGGAGGAGGCGTGACGAACATAACACTCAATTTCTCTCCCGTATGTAGGTCAAAAGTTCAATATCCGGCACGAAGACCAATTTGTAGGCGATGGGAGAGAAATTAAAAGCAATATAAAATGTTAAACTTTGTATTTTATAAGTACAGGAAAAAATGCAGAAAAAACAATAACTTGACAACTCAATAAAATTTTTAGAACATTCGAATTTGAGCGGCAAAGAGGTTATGGTCTTTACTTTTTTTTTATAGTTTTATTTTTAATAGGTCGCATCGCAGCGCAACTAAATCTAATGAGGTTTTACTTATTTTTTAGTATGTAAATATTTGTGTTTTTAAGACAATAATTATAATAAATTTATTTACTAATATTTCATGAATTTATGCTTAGCACTACTATCTCTGTCGTCTACATCGCCCTTAGAATGAAAAAATATTGTTATATGAGTATTTTCATTATATACGCGAGGGTTCTATCTGAGCAAAAACATAATGGAATGAAATTTCCTCGATAGAAAAAAATCACAAAGCTACCTCTAAAAATAATGAATTTTCGGTTTTATTCGTTCATGGTGTATCTAATTAAGATACAAATTCGATAAATAATATCACTAACATATGACCTAGGGCTGCTACCAACGATTTTTTAAAATATTCTATACTTTACGTGTTATTTAGACAAAAAGCGCTTAGTTCATTTTTGTTCCGCGAAACACGCTATCTCCATCTCATCTCCACGTGAAGATTAGACATAAGTTTGTTTCATCTGACATTGCCATATTTTTCTGGCTTGGTACGCACTCTTAAGACAAGGACGCATGCACTCTGATTGGCCATTCAAAAACACACGATGCAGCGTGTGGTCCTTACTGTTCAAATTCAGTGACAAATCACTGACTAGTTGTGGAATTATATTGTTCAGTATTACTACTCTATAGGGATATTTCCTCGATGTGGTAGCTTAACTTTTCCGATTGAATGAACGTCTAATCATGCTCAACTACGAGCACTTTATCTATCAAAGAATTAGAATTATTGAGGGGCAGGTGGGCGATCTTGGACTGATGCTATAAGGACGTTGTAACACTCACGCGTTACTTAACCCTTCCTCCCTCCCCTAATGAGCTCTGGCGACTGTACTCACGCGCAGGAACACAACAGTAAGTTATTGGCTGCGGTATTCTGTAAGGCTGAGGTACTTCCCAGTCGAATTGCTCTTTGAGCGAAAAAAGCGCTCTCTTATAATCTCTGGAATTGAGATTTGCTGGATACAAGCAGTTGGGCTGCTTGATAAAGAAATCTATGAGCAGCAGTAGATATATAGGCTAAATAAGATGATGAAAAATATAACATAACTTTTAGTATTTACGAACGGATTTTGTTTCATAAGTGCGAGAGCGTTGAGTGGACTGTTTTTAGGGCCGAGAGCAAAGTATAAGGCAGGGCTGGCTGTCACGTCATATGTGGATCGGAACAAATGCTTACTTATTCCTCAAATGCACTAAGGAGAAAAGAATCTGAGAATTTGCAATCACGACTCACTTCTTTGTTGTAAAATCTCTACCCTCTCAAAACTCTCTAAACTCGTAGTATCTGTTTAATAATTGGGGTCTACTCAGTTTGGACTCCTGTCTCCCACTAAATATTTAATTAAGTCCTATATTATGATTTTTCTTATAGTTTGTCAAATATTGTAAACGGGGGAAAATAAATAAATTTTATTATTATTTATTTATTAAAATCTAACAATAAAAAGCATTACATTTTGTTTTATATTTTATCAGAAACTAGATAAAGAATATTCAGCCAACTAATTTAAAAAATAACATTAGATAGTTTTTTTTCTATACTTCATTCATGCTAATTGGGTATGGTTATTTTTGTGTACACAATATTACACAAGACTTTTGTGTATTCCAATTACTTTTCAAAGGAACTTCGTTATTTTCTTACGAGATAACTTCAAATGTCTCGCAACTATAAAGATTATCTAGGACGAAATTGTTTAAATTAGAACCTAGTCGTTCCTTTGTTAATAAAACGTGAAGCCTATTTATTTTGAGCCGAAATCTGAGTTATTTGTAAATTAGTTTTGTGTTACATTTCTTTTTGTTACCTACTTGGTATTTCAGTCTCTCGCATAGGACTAGCTGTTTCATACGCGTTTTTGGGGACAAAAAGTACCCAATGACCATCTCCATTAGGTTATTTGCGTGAGTAATTTTTTCAAATAACTCTGTAATGTGGCGTTTTAGGACATAGACACCCGATATTTGATTTTTTTGTATTAGTATCCACAATCGATGTATATTGGTTTTATCTTAAAAATCAAAAGGTGGCTAAAAGGTATGCCAAAATCTTCAAACTCCTTTCATAGAGTTCGATTCAGGGGTTCATTCTTGAGCAGGAACAGATGCTAGAGTTACTTTCGCATTTATAATATTATGGATTTTATTAGTAATTCACCATGGTAAGTGATGTTGGGGCCGAAGAGTGGTAAGCACGCAAAGCCCAGAGGAACTGGCTCTCAAGTGATCTGTCAGAACAAGACGATAGGTGCTTATCGACAGATTTGCAACTTGAGGGTGGTAGCCAGCCAGGGTACCTACTACTAAGTACCCTACCACGGCGCTATGGTTTCCTAGAAACTCACGACCGCATTTACAGTAAATACGCAAACAAACCCAAGTAATATAATATACTTAACCCAAATAAATAAGTTATCTTCTGCTTGTTAAGTTACAAGCAAATTACTTATTTATAAAAGCAGCGGGTAGTTAAACTTTTGATATAACAAGATGCCTCAAGATTCTTCATTGAATTAGTAATTGGTGCTTGTGTTTATTTTCTAACATCATTATTTTGGATGAAAGTTTTGTCTATGTAAAGTTATGAGTAAAATACTAAGTACCTACTACTTAGTATTTTGATAATACAGAAGATAGGTAGAGCGTAGCGTTTATTCGCTCAAAGAGCAGCTCGACTGGGGAAGTACCTCCACCTTACAGAGTACCGCAGACAAATAACTGTATGTTGTGTTCCTGCACGTGAGTAAGGTCGCCAGAGCTTATAGGGGAGAGGGGAAGGGTCGGTATTGCAAGCGTCAATATGGCTACGGTAACCGCTTACCATCACGCGGGCCGTATGCTTGTTTACCGACTTTGTGGTATAAAAAAAGAAGCTTTGTCACCTGAAACTAAAGTAGCATTTGATTTTTTAGATGGTGTTTACGCCAAGACATTAAAAATTGTATATTTTTAGGATTCTTCAAAAGGAAAAACGGAACCTTTATAGGTTCACATTGTTGTCCGTCCGTCCGTCCGTTGGTCACGAACCTTTCTCTCTCTAATCTATTAAGTTGAAATTAATATTTCCACACCTTTTTTGAATAACTTTGAACCTTGAACTACAGTTGCGGGAAAACTGGAGAGCTCATTTTTCATCGTAATGTTTGCAGTTAGTGATTTATAAACAAAAAAATATAAATTTTGGTCTGAAAAACACAAGATATTTAATCATAGAAAAAGTTTCGTAACACAAAGACGTAGCATTATTCACAGTGCTTTGACTTTTATGAACATTTTACGCGCGACTGTACAAATTCGTGTGTGGCCATAAAATGGGCGACGGCTCAGTAGAATGCTGTTGATATATTGCTCCACCGTCCGATTGGATATTACGGTGGGCAATAAAAACATACAATATTACACACGTACATCTAATAAAACCAATTTGTTTGACATACATTTCAATCGCATGGGAATGTTTTTGATGACTTTTTATGGGTTTGTGGTATGATTTTAATTGATGGTTAAGGTTTTTTTTTTAACGTTTGATGGCAACGCAATTTGAATTTTGATGCGCTAATTGTTTATTTCGTTTTTTAACGGCCAGTAAAACGAAGAATAATATAACACTTTTAACAAATTCATAACTGTAACTAATTAGCGTTGTTCTGTGATAAAAAATAATAATAACTACGGTTCTATAACGGTAGAGCATTTTTTTTACTTAGATCTAACTAATAAATAACTAGTTTTAATAGAAAATGTATTGAACTATTATAAACTTATGCCGCTGAGTTTATTTAATTTATCCCGAGCACTTTATGAACAAAAGAGGTGTTTTCTGAAAGAAAATTTCTCGTCTTTGTCAATGTTAACTTAATGCATTAAGGTAATTAAGTCCATTTTAAAATATAATCAAGTTGGCTGAGCAATTCCTCGTATTCGAAATAGAATTTTGTTTAAGAGGCCGTATGCCAAATTTTGCCGATTACGCTAATTTACGTTATTTAACAATCGTGATTTTACAGTTAAAATACTGTATTTTTACAATTTTTAATTCACAACCTAAAATATCATTTTAATTATGATTTAATGAATGAACTACCTTTTCATTTTTATAATTTTATTTATTGCGAGATTTAGGTTGTTTTAAAAGATTTTTTATTGCCAAACTATTGAACTTTTTCAATTTTTTTTTTCAGGAAGTGGTTTGTTTTTTAACTGAAGTTTATTTATGTTGTTATAATTTTAATGAACGAGAGTTCTAAGTAGCCGAAATCAAAAGCAATTCTTCGCCCATTTTCTCTAAAAATTTACTAAGTTAAATTTTTTTTACTCAAAATTATTATATTAAAGTGGTAAAAAGTGCTCCGTTTATTTTATAGATGACTTTCATAACAATAGACTGTATTTTTTTCATACCGTTTAGACGGCAAAACGATTCGTAAATATGTGATATTCTAAACCTCTTATAGCAAAAATTCAAAAACAGCCGCCTCTTTGAGGTCGATTAATCAAAATTAAAAAAGTAGCTCGTTTATTAGATAATAATTGAAATGATCTTTCATGTTGTGTATTAAAACTTATAGAAATACAGTATTTTAACCGTAAAATCACGTAAATCAGCGAAATCGGCAAAATTTAGCATACGGCCTTTTAAGTGGACAATAAAAAAAATTATAATTTTTGTATGCACTTTGAAATTGCAAACCAGCTCAAATGGCAATTTTTTATTTTATTTGAGATGATAAAATCATATGCAAACTAACTTTTTTCTTTTGAACGATACTAATATTATAATAATATAAGTATTTATTGTGAAATAAACTCATTTGTATATAATTTGGTGTTTGGGCTTAAGAAGATTAATAAAAACTTCACTTTATCCTCTCCCATGAGATAAAAAATACCCTTATATTTATCAAATCACGCCGACTTCAATAAATAACAAAAGTTAATGAAAAAATGATTGATTCCGCGTGCGTATCGTTCCGTACGAAAGTGAATATATCTTTGTTTTGACTGTTGTACAAATAATACGGGATTTCGTTAAAACTGTCAGTGATGATTTATCTTTCGACAGGATGCGGTAGCTTTGTTGTTGGGCTACGAAATTAGCAATTTTTACGCTTATAGACACATTGATTTATTTGTATGCCGAATTTAGCTCAAATACGTTTAATGATTCAAATAACTGCAGATGTATATTCGATAATGTTCATTTATTTTACACACATATACAATTAATTCATTACCTTACACATTACATAACTTTAGACTAGTAGTTGTCAGCTCAAAATCTCCAGCAGTAATCATCATCCGACTCAACGGATGAAACCGCCTAAACTCTAAAGTCGTTGGCTCATCCCTCATTGGTCGACTATGCTCAAACATGATTGGTGGCTTTGCGATAGCCAATCACGTGCAAGCATTAGTGTTACCACTTTAACAATATAAAATATTACACGAAATATTAATTAAATTAATAATCTTTTACAAAACGATTACAAATCATGACATACGTAATGTTGTATGTGACCATTCAATCTATTTTAATATTGTTGAGAGAATTATTTTTTAATCAAGATTGTTTTTAATCTTCAATATTTTCCAATTCAATTTTTGGGCGACATCATATGTCTACATAATTATATAATATACCTACTACCTTCATGAAAGTTTTTTGGTCACATGGACCCAACATGTGACCAAAACAATAATTCCGCATTCTTAAATAATAATGTCAATTGATATAATAAATAATTTCCGAATTCATAAATAAAATATCGCTACATCATCAGCTCATCGCTATCCACCTCGCCCGTTTCATACCCGTACAGTATTACCCAACTGATAAGGCGCGTCGTGAATCTTCGTTCGCACAGAAAAGAAAGTATGGCCCCGAGAGATTAACGAAAGAGTGCTTAAAACTTACAGTCAACCTTAAATCACGACTATAAGGTTCATAATACACTGCAACTGTTAGTTCTGTCTCACTCGCAAATCGCGCCCCTCCGCACGGCGCGCGCTAACATGGCGGCAGCTGCCGACCAATAGCCTTTCCCGTGCTTTGAAAATGTATCTTCTGCGCAGGTACATCGGTTAGCCATATTAGTTGGGTTACTTGTAAGCTACAAAATTATTGCTAGTCTAAGCCATTTCGCCGACGATATCAATATAAGCTATTATATTGATAATAACATGTATTTGATATACTAAGATGCGGGCTCTAAGTATCTCGATAGTGATAAGATGTTACTACATGATAAATTGGAGTAAATGATAAACTTCAGGTCAGGTCAAACTTCCTTCTAATCCTTAAAAATATACAAATGTATTTGAGACAAGCTAATGACTAAACTATAGTGAGGAGAGAAATTTTGTGAGAATAACTTTGATCTTGTTTTTCTCCAACACTATTTTATTTTCAGCTCTTATTCCTTGGCTATAATACAAAGGCAACTTTGTGACCCAATAAATTTTTACTTTAGAGTGACAAACAAGCATACACTTTATGTTCTAAAACTTCATATGGATATATTTCAGCTATTAAACTGAGAAACTAACAGGTAACTAGTAAACTTAATCTGACACAGTAGTTCGCAAAACCGTACGTGAACCAAAATGGCTGCCCAACTTTAAATAGCTTTCAAGTTACTGCTGTAATATAAACATAATGGTACGTATGTTTGGGTCTTGAATTTGAGCTACGAATACCAATGGTTGCCAATTTGCCAATAGGTGGCAATTTGCCCCATATTGGAGTACGATCGTGGTGATTATTGGGAACGCCGTGCCAGTAAATGGCACAATGCTAACTGTGCCGGCCGTTGGAGTATACCAGACGGTACGAATAATGCCAATTGGTTGTACGGTTAGCAAAAAAAAGAATAATCTGTGGCAAATAAAGCTGATGATAGTGGTTGATGCTTGGCTTAATCGATTATACTTGATCAGAATCGTGTTTCATGAATGATTTCATTTTACATATTTGATTATAATTTTGAGAAATACTTACTTCCCTTCGGTAAGTTATAGGCTAAAAACAAGAAAAAGATTTATGAAATGTTTTTCATCGTACTGTACATACTCTGCTCAATCAGCCGTAAAGGCCATTTTATGAAATTTTATTTTTAGTTATTTACTTAATATCCTGGATTGGAACATTGAGTACCTATTATCCCGGTACCGATTTGTCTGAAACGACTTGACAGATTTGGATCTGACACTATTTTGAAGTCAGCGAAGAGTATCACATAAGAAGAGTGTTTCATATAAAATATCCATAGAAATTCTATTAATACGTATGGAATCGCAGATTTTCGCCGTCTTCAAAACAATTTCAGATAAGAGTTCCTAAACCGTTTATACTTTTTAAGATAAATCCACTATGGCGGTTTTATTATTTGTTAAAAGTAAATATTCAGCCACAGACTACGGAGGACATATTCTCGCTAACAAAAAACTGTATCTATGGAATCGGCCACCTCTCACGCACACCTTAGTTGGCTATTCCGCGGGAAATAAGACTCTGTCGCCGTTTACACAGAGTCGATTACTCACGCTCAACTAATGTGTGAATGTATGCGTGCCGGCTTGTACGTACAGCGTGGTGGCCGACTCGAGTGACAGTTTTTTGTTAGCGAGAATATATCCGACTTTTTTAATATCTGTGTATTCAGCAATTTTTTGCCGATGCTCCACATCTGCGCGATCTTAACTGATCAAAGCAATTTGTGTTGATTGATCGTGACATCTCTCTTTAATTATAATACAATGGCCACACAAATGGTCTTTTTTTCAATAAAATGCAATGTAAATAAAACGACTCCTAATTGACATTTGCCATCTTCGTACATTATTTTATCTTGAACTTAAAACTGAAAACAGTAACGCTTCGATATACAATAACTCTATATTGATTCAGTAATATTTTGATTTTGCTACTCACAATACTTTCTATCGCCGAATGTTCAAGCTCTTAGAAGGATTCGAACTTAAGACTTTTGCCACGGCGTTCCAGCTGAAGTTATCTTCTACTTAATTTCTGCAGCTTATACTGTACTAGCTGCCCGGCGCGACTTCGTTCGCGTGGTGCTACCCCTACCCTACCCTACCCTACCCTACCTAAACCATACAAAAATGATCCGCCATTTATTGAATTCATTTTTTGCAAAAAATGTGATATTAAGGCCAGGTCTAAGCTCAAAACTCATAAATGGGTTTCTTTGAGAGTCGAGTATGACGAGTATGACGTAACGCAATGAAATACCTAACACAAAAAATACTGTGGATAGAAGAGGGTTTTGAGAAAACTGTTAACCGAATAGAATATTTAAAAAAAACTTTCGCGATGAAATTCTCTGTATTTTAAGCGATGACAACAATTTCATTTTTAAGAATATATAAGATACAGAATTATATTAGAATGTTAACCGGACACTTATTCAATTTAATGTGTATATTCTGTATAATCTAAAGAAAACCCGTAAATAACAGTCCATTTCATAGAGTCGACACGTTTATGATTTACCATTTTCAACCCTATTCCAGTGAAGAACGAGTGCTGTTAAAATCGTAGTCAGTCCGCGCCTTAATTTATGTTGCTTTGACTATATATCCTATACAATTAAAGCAATATGCGTACATTTGTATATAGGTTTTGAGATCCCGAAAACGGCTCAGACGGCTTTGGGGGCGAAAAATTGATCTAGCTACGTCTCATCTCTGGGAAAACGTATTCAACAAGCAAAGCAAAAACCTGAGGTCCCGTTTTGTGAATGCCACGCTCGCTCTGTCTGTCTTGCTGCTAACATCTTTCAAATGTAATCATGATCCGAAACCCAATAAAGATTTCGACACTTGTAAGATCTCAGAGCAACTGTGATTGCTTGATATAATAATAAACGAACTTGGATAGATCCGCCTCTTTAGTTTAATTATATGCTTTGTTTGGCTTCACCACAGATCTCCGATCATATATTATTATTTTCCTAGATTTAAGGGCGTTTTAAATGTGGAAAATAACGCTTCACATGCAGCATGAGATCTTTTTTCAATTCATTCGTTTCAGACGGAGCCCCATCAATGTAAACTTCCAAATGCCATTTTTTTTGTGAACCTCTATCTGGTTTTTATTTGGTCTGAGGTTTAGTATACTTTTTGGTGCTTGTTTATGGAACTTCGAAGAAATACGAAATTAGTGTGGTTCAATAGACATCTATTACCAATTACTTATGTATTTAATTTAGTAGGTTTCATTTTTTTCTGTAAATAATTATGATAGGTACATTCGATTACTTATGGTGCGTCCACGCTACGCGAACCGAGCACGAGCCGAGCCTCTATGCGTTCGTTGCTCGCGATGTCAATTATGGACGTACAATGAGCGTGATGCGAATCTCTGTGTTTGTCAAAAAACTGACAATCGGCGGAGCGCAGTCGAGCGCGAGCCGAACGCTCGTTCGAGGCCCGCAAGTCCTTCTACGAATCTGTGATCCACGTGTGCTTGGTTCGTGCTTGATTCGTTGTTAAGAATTAACATTTCTTGCCAAAACAATTACTACAAGTAAGTCTGCAATTCGGATAAGAGGTATTTTTTTAAACCATGCGTTGCCCATGGACTTAAACAAGACCAAGAAGATGTCCAATGTGTTGCCAGCCTTTTAAAAGATCTAAAAAGCCATCTTCTGCGACTACCGGAACATACTGTTGCTTAGTGACAAATTTTCAACTTAACGTTGGCTGCCAAACAATACCTACCTGCAAATTTCCATTAGTATAAAGTCACACAATTAAGAAACAACAATAATATTCGTGAGACATTTTCTAACAAAGACAGTTAATCCATTAATAGAACAAACAATACCACAACCGAATAAATTATCACAGAAGATATAATTACTATGATAAATAAAAACATTTTGTTCAGCGTCTGCAGTTTAATTACTTTTAAAATTTATTCTGCGATAACTTGGTGGCGTGCCGCCATGTTTTGTTATTTATGGCCGGCTCCTTTTTGTTACGGCATTAAACATATTTTGTAAGACTATCTAGGGGTGTCTTTAATCATACATTCACAATTAATTAAAAAAAAATACACTAATGAGTTACCTAATACAAAATAAATTCATAGGAACTTTTATAAGCTAATGTAACTTTTTAAAATTAGTTTTAGCTACAATATCACGGTGGTAGGTGATGATAGACCGAATGTTTGAAGCTCGCAAAAGCTAGAAGAGAAGGCTGGCAAAAATAATATAAGTACTGGTAGGTGTTAGGCGACAGGTTTTTTTAACTATATAGGCCTGTGTTTGAGCGAACACCATGATAAGTGATTATGTGGCCGAAGATGGGAAGCACACAAAGCCTAGAAGGAGCTGGCTCTCAAGTGCAGCTGTCGGAACACACCTATGGGTGTTTGGCAACAGATTTTCAACTTGAGGGTGGTAGTCAGCCAGGTGGGTACCACAAAGTACCCTGCCACCGTGCTATGGTATCACGATGTTTTCCTTTAACGTAAGCTCAAAATGAAAGCTCATAATCGCTGTTTTTTTTTAAATCAGAATTACGTGTGTAATTACTAAAACAATAGTAACAAGGTATTGGATTTAGCAATAGTTCTTTTCTTTCGAATAAATTTAAACTTAGTACCCTATGAAATAATATCTTCGCTGTCGCGCTCGGTATGAACTGACCCTAACGTGTGGGGTTGACGTGAAGTCCTATTTCTACTGATCTATTATATTTGACGTGACTGATCGGATACGTAGCGACGTGAGTAACGTAATGACATCTTATGGGTATGACAAGGTTTTGCCAAGTTTATTTGTCGAAAGCTTTGGTAAGAATATTTAGTGCTTACATTATCAAGCAAAGTTTTGCATAATCATCGTCAGCAGCCTGTGGACGCTTACCGCTAGAGATAGGCCTTTCCCAATAGGCATAATATTTCAAAAAAGGTTGAGTACATTATTTATTTATTTTTTCGTGTGGAAATCCTCTTAGGATACCCGACCGGCCCGGGAGTAGCGGCCAGGTTATACCGGACTTGTACCGGCTAAAACCCCACGGTGGTCGCCACCTGCGCTGTAGAGAGGGGGGCGGGCTCTCGTGTGGAACGCGTACCTGCTCACCCCTCGCGCGACGCTAGAACCTAACCTAAATGTTAAAATTTCGATCTACAAAGAATGTTTATTAAATCGAACGCGATAGTTCATACGAGAAATATATGTGCGTTATTAAAAAAAATTGTAAATAAAATATTCAATGCTTTCGCGCTGAAACTGTCATGCAGGAATGAATTAATACGTATAATAGGCTCCGGATTATTTCACTACGGGCATAACATGTGCCAGGCCGAATAGCGTGCCAATTTGCTAGGCACTACATAAGCCGAATTAATGTGCATCATTTTAAAATTCTAATTGGCGTTTTGTTTGACATTAAATAAGATTAGTTTCATGATGAAATAGTAATAATAGGGATGAAGCAGTTTTGTTTTTACAAGCTCTTATTTAACTTGCAATGTATGTATGTATGTATGTATGTTTGTTCGTTCGGGTGGAATCTGAATCTGCAAGTCGAATTTCACCCACTTCCAGTGGTTGGATTGACTTGATACTTGGTATACATTAGTGTATTGGATGACAATGCAAGTACAGTCAACAAAAAGTACAGTCACTCAAAAAAGCTTATATTCAAAATGATTTTTTTAACATTATGGATATTAATCGAAGCTCTAGATCTGATCCCAATACTACTTAAACTGTGTGACTATTATTATATGTACTTATTGATTTTGTTTATTTCATAGGGTGACATAATCGTATATACGATTAAACCCTTAAATAAAGAAAAAAAAAAAACATAGAACTTATTTTATTTATTCGACGGCAATACCAAAAGCAATGGATATTTTATACAGGATATTTAGCTATTTTAAAGGAGTCGCTCATTAATAAAAAATTTAAAATACATGTTTTATTTTTAGATATAATTTTTATAGAAAAAAATAAAGTTATGACGATCCAAAGTTTTCTCAGAATTACTGAAATCGTTGGTCGTACCGCGCGCCAATACGCTACGTCACATAGCTGTCAACAACCGAGAATGTTAGATACTGCCTATGCATACGAAAACACGAACACCATCTAAATTAAATATCCTATACATCACTCTCGGTATTCTTACCCGTTTAAAATTTATAAAATGAAGCCACAAAAATACAGTAACTCACTTTTTTTATTAACTCAATTACAAACATACTCATCGTATCACAATTCGAACATATGCATCGTTGTAACACTTTAAAACTTTAGGGCCAACTTAAGGCTAATTTAAAATCACATTGAACTGAATATTGCAGTTTATTGACAACTTATTATTTGGTTTTAAATAACACACTTCCAGTGATCTGCAACCACAAAACGCACAGTTGGGTGGGGTGGCGGGCGCCGCGCGGCATCTTGTGTGAGGCAGAAGCCCTCCATTGATCAAACGGATAGTGTATTCCAGAGAGTTCCATAATTATTCAATTAAATTAAAAAATATTTTGTATCACCCAGAATCGACTGTTGATCTTCTAAAACGTTGCCCTAGCAACCAGTAACCAGAGAATACCTGCGTGCGCAAATAAAAATAATTTTTCATAATCAGAAATTTTTCAAATAGGTTGACATGAAGTATTAAGCTGAACGCACACCTAAACACGTCGTATTTTTTTAATTCTTTGTATGAAATTAAAAGAGAAGGGAAGAGAGGTTTCGTATAAGGACGCTTCCACACGTCAGACAATCGGTAGTCCAATTGTCATCCCGATTTGAGGCCTTTAGAGCGGCTTTGTAAGACGAGTGCTTTGTTAGTAAAGAATTCAAATGAGATGAACATTTGAATGTCTCTCAGTCCGACTTGAGGCCTTTAGAGCGGCTTTGGAAAACGACTACTTTGGTAGTAAGGAATTCAAATGAGAAGAACATTTGAATGTCTCTCAGTCCGACTTGAGGCCTTTAGAGCGGCTTTGTAAAACGACTGCTTTGGTAGTAAGGAATTCAAATGAGAAGAACATTTGAATCTCTCAAATCGAAAGAATTTATTCTCTTATAAAATTGAATCCACCGACTGACATCAGACCTTTTCAGCGAAATAGTTTATTTCTAGGATAGGTTCGTTTAACCTGTCAAGTCGCCCAAGGTCCGTACGGACCTCGCTTTCGCGCATAGTAGTCAAGTCGCGTAAGGTCCGTACGGACCTCGGTAATGGCGGCTCGAATTTCACTTAATTGCTTTTTTTTGTAAACACGTTATCGTCGGGTATCGTACTCAAGTGCTCAAGTGTTTGGTATGTGAATAGAGAGGATTAAATGACGCAACCGTTTGTAGGGCGCATTATGTTACTACCAGTATAAAAAAATTGAAAAATCGTAGTTTTTTTGTGGTAAACGGCTGAATGAGTTTTCTCGCTCCGAGGCTCGCCGAAAATTAAAGTGTAAGTGCAAAAAACTAACGTATTTCCTATAAAAGGTGGGTGATTTATATAGAATATTAGTTTATCTAACCGTTTTAGTAATAATTTATATAATTACTGATGTGTGTAATTAGAATAGAATTAGACGCTGCGCTGTAACTAGATCAGCCGTTGAGAAGCTCACAAAAATCTGGAGAGATCGCAGAATAACCAAAAACACAAAGGTTCGTCTGATGAATTGCTTGATCTTTCCAATTTTCCTCTATGGAGCTGAGACGTGGACGTTAAGATTGCAAGATCGAAAGAAAATCGACGCCTTGGAAATGTGGTGCTGGCGACGGATGCTGAGAATAAGCTGGATTGCGCATCGTACCAACGTCTCTATATTAAAAGAGCTCCGGATTAAACAAAGACTTTCGTCGATTGTTCAGATACGAATCCTAAAATTTTTCGGACATGTCACACGTAAACATGATTCTATGGAGAGGTTGGTCATCCAAGGTCGAGTTGAAGGCAAACGTTCGCGTGGTCGATCTCCAACCAGGTGGCTTGACCTCATAAAATCTGCCACGCAATGTACGATTACCGAATGTTCCCGAAACGCCACAAATAGGAAAAAATGGAGAAACATTGCAAATGCAGCGGTCATGCGAGAAAGGGACAATCCATGACCACGACCACTCTGCCAAGAGTGCACGACTAAGAAGAAAAGTAATTAGAATTCCTTGCATCTAAACATTCGGAAGTACTCACGTGTTTATAATCGAAAATAAATATTTCACACATCAGGATTTATATAAATAACTATTAAAACGGTTAGATAAACTAATAATCTACACAAATCGCCCACCTTTTACAGGCAATCCGTTAAATATCACTATTCACACTTCATTTTGTTTTGAGTCGCGACGCGAGATTCAAATTCACGTAATGCAACGGCTTTTATCAAAAAATATTTTTTTGAACCTTATGCCTATAACATTAAGAGATAATAGTTAGGGACTCATAAAAGCTAATACAATCAATAATGGTTAGAAATTCATTTACTATGTGTGTGTACCATGACCTGAAAGTGGAGGTGTATTTTTAGATATCGACACACTAATCTACCTTGTTTTTTTTTTTATCATCGTTTATTATTTAAAACTTGTAACATTCGTCGAGTTTGACACATTATCTTTCGAATAGAGAGGCAAAACCGACCCTAAAGTCATTAAGATAAGAGAACAATGGACCGACAAAAAAAAGTTTGGTTTGTTTACATTGTGTTCACGTGTTTACTTTTAGCATCGTATTTCTCTTTTTTGCTTACTTGGGACTAGTAAAACAAATGTATTAATTAGATAGAACGTTTATTCGTGTTGATATAAAGGTGTATAACATGTGGACAGAGTTATTCGTCTTGAAGTGCAAACTCGAAATGTTTATGAAGTGCCGTTTTTTTACAGTTGTCATTTTTTCCAGTATTCTTATTGGAATCTTGTAATACTTCATTCCAATTCCAATAAGATTCCAATAAGAAAATGTATTCAGGATGGCGCTATAAGTTACTGTTTCTTGATTAATACTGTAAATACCCAGATATTTATGATTTAGTGACCTTGGGTGCCGCGCGCCATTTGCAAATTTGCAAATTCCGCGAAATTATGAGAACCCCGCGCGACTCTAGAAAAGCTGTCAATTTAGCAAATTCGCGACTCAGCAGGTTAAGGGTTATTAACCAAGGCAAACGTTTTAAAAAGCTATCCTGTTTTCTGCTTACAAAGCTAACATTCAAGTTTTCTTCTCTTTCCGACATAAAGTCGGCCGGGCGATTGTATGATGCGTGCGGGCTGCCTAATGTATTGTTAATAATTATTGAAAGATAAGTTTCCTCCTTAGTGAAAATGAAAAATAGAATTTATTTTAGAAGATTTTAATGAATGACAGATTCGATTCAATGACAGTTTTTATTAATCAAAATACCTACTCGAAATGTAAACAACATTATGAAGAGTTTATTTCTGATATTACTTAATTTTGTGAATGTAAAATGGGCTTGCGTTTGACCTTCGACAGACCCCATGAGGAGTTATGACGAGGCCGAGGATGTAGCACGCTTGCCCAGAAAAAGCCTATTCACTCTGGCCTTGAATACATCTAGGTTATAGGTGTCGGGAAACATAGACCCCGGAAGAGAGTTCCACTCCTTTGCTGTTCGTATAAGAAACGATGAAGCAAAGCGTTGTGTCCGGGTACGCGGGATGTCGACGACGTATGGGTGGAAATTCTCCCGGCGTCTTGTGTTTCGATGGAGAAATGGGGATGGAGGAATTAGATTGAACAATACTGTAGCACACTCTCCAAAATATATCCTATAGAAGACCGACAAACATGAAACCTTACCTTATATGGTGAAATTTTAGTAGGTATTAAACACAATTTCCACCTAGTGCGCGTTACGAAAGAATTCACGTATTTCCGCAGCATATTTCAATGTTCCGGTGACGTCTACCAGCTGAAGTTCAAGGTCATCTACTTGTTAACGTTATCCAGTAATGTGGAGTATTTAGGATATTCTTACGACAAAATTATGAAAAAAAAAGGTTCTTTTTTTTGCACGGATGTGTTCTATTAGTGATTCTGATCCGAGGGAAAAAAAATAGCCTAGAAATTCAAAATCACCCGGTATGTAGACACCTATTTTTCAATTCACATTGTCATATTGTTAAAATTAAATGCAATAAAAAATACGAAGGACATAAAATAGTTTTTTTTCGCGCACTGTTTTTTAATGCAGATATTTCACGATTATTAGAATGAAATAAAATTCTATATATTTTTGCCTTCGCAGACACAGAATTTTCAGACTCCGCACAAGACGGGCCAGTTGGCGCAGTTGGTTAAGGTTCGCCTTACACGCCGCAGGTCGTGGGTTCGATTCCCACACAGGACATGCATTTGTGTGCATGAACATGTCTGTATGTCCTGAGTCTGGGTGTAATTATGTATATTAAGTATGTATTTACAAACAAAAAGTAGTATATGTATTATATCAGTTATCTGGTTTCCATATTACAAGCTCTGCTTAGTTTGGGATCAGATGACCGTGTGTGAGGAATGTCCCAGGATATTTATTTATTTATTTATTTATTTAATTTGGATTTCTTTTGGTTTAAAGAGCCAGCCAGAAATACACTTACAAAACATACTAAGATATCTTGCAAGAGTGTAATAAGTTCATTTTTAGATCTGAAAATTTTCTTCTGTACATTTTATATTCACAAAAGTAAAAACCTTTGCTCAAAAATATATTTCCAGTAATAGTAGAGACGAGGTCAGACAGACAATACTAACTGTACTATTTAGAATTTATATCACTTGGATTGCATGTCTACAGCAAATTGGGTTGCGTGAACTAAACGGTGCCAAAAAGATAGGATTTTTTTTTAATGCGTATAGAACTTTGCGGCATATGGCCTTACGAAATTCTGAGACCATTTTGGCATTGTATAAAATTGTAGTTGGTTCTAAAATCCTTTTAAGATATTGATTGTATTGTATGTATCTTAAGGCAGTAAGGGCGCTAACACACTGGTACAGTATTACCCAACTGATAAGGCGTGTCGTGAATCTTCGTTCGCACAGAAAAGAAAGTATGGCCCCGAAGATTAACGAAAGAATACTTAAAACTTACAATCAACCTTAGATCACTACTATAAGGTTCATTATACACTGCAGCTGTTAGTTCCGTCTCACTCGCAAGTCATGCCCCTCCGCACGGCGCGCGCTATCATGGCGGCAGCTGCCGAACAATAGTGGTTTCCCGCGCTTTGAAAATGTTCAAAAAGTATCTTCTGCGCAGATGCATCGGTAAGCCATATTAGTTGGGTACTAGTGTACGCAATGGCGGCGTCGCGCATCGATGGCTAAGTAGTCATGCCTACCTCTGGCTACCTACCGTACCTAAGTAGCCAGTGGCTACTGACTCAACACACAGGTGTCCGTCCTGGCGACCAGTTGGCCACTGAGTGAGTGATACTGGCGGTTACGCGTCGCCAGTCGCCAGAGTAACCATCTAGTCTCCACGTAGGGGCCGGTCGCTCGTGGCTACGCTAAGAAATTGGCGACGCCAGACTGTAGCCAAGTGTGTTAACTATCATACGAATTGTTTGGATACGTAGCCGGCGACGTCGCCATGGCATCCCAATGTGTTAGCGCACTAAGGTGAAGAGAGAATGGTCTAGTCACCACGTCGTTAGCAGACGATGAAGGCTCATTACATACATGAATCATGGAATAAAGAATGCGAATCGCACCATAGTCAAGATCAAAGTCAGTGAAGATGTGACCGAAAGTGGTAAAGCAAAGCCTAGAATTGTTTTCTGCATAAAGTCCATTTCTCGAAAATATGGAAATATGGAAATGTATTTCCCACCGAAAATATCCACAGACTATAACGTCAAACTATCCTCAATAACTAGGTCAGTCAAGTCCGGTCAATCATAAACTACCTACTACTACTAACCTAACCTAAATATCGCGCTTAATTTCCTCGATTGTACAACCCTATGTAATACAGGGTGTATAGAATTGCAGCCAATAACAGTGTTCAAGTGTCGGAGGCAATTATGTCCGACACACCAATTGACCCACTGTGCATTTTGAGATCGCATTGCCTTTCAATGTCGGAACTATATGCGCAATAACGATATGCATAAAGGAATCCATGCATGTGATATCGTTTTGAAGCACTCTTTGATATCAATTGTAAATTCACACGAGTAAAATGTATTTGAGATGAAGTGGCAAGAAACTCGTCAGTATATTTTATTAAAGAAATCTTATATAGTGTGATTCTTATAAGGTTCTCGTATTAGCATGTCTGTGTCGTGGGAGTCTATTTTAAACGTTACAAAAGCAATGGAAATAGACTAGCAAGGTTACGTATTTTTATAATACTCTCTTACCATCAACTCTTATTGCGTTTAAACTGAATTGAAATTTTTTTGTGTCAAAAGACGTCAGAATGTATTGAAAAAGAAAAATAATTCAGTTTAGGTAGGAACTACCTATAGTCTGAGGAGAGACTGCCTCCTTATGTGTGTTCTACCGCTTGTATAACGGAGAGTGTTCTGAAGAATTGTTCGACTTGATGCCCACAGCTACTTTCCACCATCGCAACTCTCGCCATCGACGGGGAGTCCATCCTCACATATTGAAACCAGAATTGTTTCGAACTATGCGGGCTCAAAGGAGTTTTCTTCCGCGGACGCTCAGATTGTGGAATGAGCTCCCTGCCGTGGTTTTCCCATTGGAGTACAGCATGGGGTTCTTCAAAAAGGGTGTGAAGAGATTTCTTCAGGGTCGGCAACGCGCGAGTGATGCCCCTGGTGTTGCAAGCGTGCATAGGCTACGATAACTGCTTACCATCAGGCGGGCTGTATGCTTTTTTGCCACCTTAGTGGTATAAAAAAAAGGTAATTTTTCACTACATGGCGTAAAGCATCTTACACTGAAACCGGAAAATGTTTATCACGTCGAATGTCACTTAAACCCAAAGATTTTCATAGGGCATCGTGACTCTACCCAGATGGATAGTCAGCCTTACTAAAGCATGACATTTAATATCACTCCGCTTGAGGGGCTCCTGAGCAAATCGCTCTCAGTTCGTACTGCGCACGGCTGTACTCGCTGTACTGATTAAATAAAAAATGCCAACTATCATATTGAAATACTGTCACAACACTTATAAAAACCAAGGAAAAACTAAAAAACTAATGTTCCATGTGTAAGTATTGCGATTTCGTCACTTTTAATTACCTAAACTTATTACTTTTAAATACTGTCAATTATGGCTTGTTTATTTCGTGTTCCCATAGAGGCGACTATCCATCTGGACGTTTTAAATTCTTATTTTACCCATATAATAACTTTTAAGATTTCTTACTTTCGCCCGATATTTAAATTAAGCATCACATTAATGCTGAATAAAATTCCTTAGAAATCAACAGCTATAATCTAAATCGTAAAAGTGAGCAAAGGATAAAAGCATGTGTATGTGTGTGTTTGTTTGTCAAAAGAAATCATTCTATTTGGAAATCGGCTCGGTTTTACGATACGCCGTATTATTACGAATCCAGAATTATTTATTACGTGTACGGAATTTGGTACATTCCTATGTATTATACAATAAATGGTGTCGACGTATTGTAAGCTTTAAGTGTAATAAATTGTGGAATTATGGATTTGCTTGTGGATTCACTTGGTAGTAAAAAGTCACTTATAACAAAAGTTCAAAAAGTTTTAGTAAAAAAATATTGTAATTTTTTTTTGCTGACTATAAATGATAAATATAAGCATAGAATGCGCTAAATCTTTTATAAATAACTTGGTTATTTGTATTTAGGCATATCGTCGAAATTTCGCTCGAGTTACCAGAAATTTCCGTATAACTATGACACAAATATAGTTTTACTCTATACTCCCAAAATAAACCCACCCTATAGTTCAATTAAGTGTACCAATAAATTGATATAAATTGCGGACATTCCTATAACTGTCAGTGTAATATTGTGACCACATGTGTCCGGAAAGAATGCGTATAATTTGGGATTTGGGGTCCTATGGTATTTAATTAATACTTCGGACGTTTACGCGGAGCGAAGGGCTTTGTTTGCTTTCGTTGCGATGCGTTATGGCCATATAAAGAGAGTTGGGGTGCTATGTCATTTTGTGCGTACTATTATAAATCCTTTTTTACCATTGAGCTATTATTACAACGTATAGAGAAGACGCCACGCATCACAACTATGCTCCGTTCGCTTCAGGCCATCTTGCCACACTTGTTGATATAGAACGATGAACGAAACGCGTAAGCACCCTGAAAATCGCGGTGTTTGCGAGAAAAATACTCCTAAAAGCGTTCTGATAGCGTTACGTGTTTCTACTGTCTGCTTGGACTACTAATTATTGTCTCAGCGCTAAAGATAACTTTAGTCGACTCTAAAAAAATGGGACATTACCTTTGCTTATGATAGCTTCTCTATACGTAGTAATAATAGCTCAATGTTTTTTACGCTGACATTTAGCAGTCACCAGGTTATTGCACTTTGATGTTACTGGTTTTTGTTTTGGTGCTGTAATTTTTAAGTACTGGGGGGTGAATCTGCAATCTACGTCTCTTTCGTTGACCAAGCAATCAAGAGAGAAGTCTGCTGTTTTCGTCTGCTTGGTAGCACGGTTTTGTCAATAAGTTTTGTTTTAGATAATGCAGTGGTTGTTTCAGCCACCAATAAAAACAACAAACAATGTCTCAGCAGTTTGGCCCACCAACTTGCTGCATATGGTTTCTAAACTATTGACCAATACTGGATACGCCTAAAATAATTCGTACTAAAATCTACCAAACCAATTCTAAATTATTATTCCCATAACCACAATGATTCACAACTTGTATTCATTAATTTAGCGTGATAATTATATTGGATGTAGATGAGAATTATTTGGAACATTAATTTTAGTGGACATTTGTAATTTATTAACTGCTAAAATTTGGGTTTAGGGTTGGGGGATTTAGCCATTATCGATGTATTGGACTTATTAAACTATTTGTCACTCTATTCGCATTTTAATGGATATAATTACGCGTGACGTGTCTATTGTATCTAAAACCCTCTATTTTGTGTTCGATTCTAATTTATATAATGGTTTCGATTGATTTTCAACTCGGCCGGATTGTTTCTTGTTTTCTGTGAATAGATTTGTGCTTGACCACAACTTAACCATGATGAGTGATTGTTTTTTTTTATTTATCCCAGGTTACACCTTCTTTAGTGTCATACTACAATCTAGCCTTAGTATTAGGCTAAGTAATTTAAATTTCACATAAAATTCTATATTGACTATATCTAAGAATGTGTCCATTAACACTTTTCTTATTGTCTCTTTTAAGGGGAAGAAGACACTTTGTTCTTGTGTTCATTATAATAGCACTTGGACTACGTTACACTATTATAACTATCAAAATTCAAAAATTCAAAATTCAAAATCATTTATTCAAATAGACCTTCGCAGGCACTTATGAAAAGTCTGACTCTAATACTCTAATACCGGTTCGGAAGGTTGCATTTGCTGAGAAGAGCCGGCAATAAACTCAGCAATTACTCTTTTCAAAACAAGCTTAGATTCATTACATAATATTTACATTCTAATCGCACTGACAACAATTGCGTGCCCCGGCGCGGCCGCAAAACTACAAAGTAGACTGAATCTATATTTAATAAGTAAATAAATAAATGGCAAACTTAAGCAGACCAACCCCCACAAGCAGCACCTGTTCACAAGTATCACTACACTAACTCAAACGGTTTAGTTCTTTTGAGTCGCCTCTTCGCCGATGATGAGTGATGATATGGCCAAAGGTAGACCAGAAAAGCTTAGATAGAAACTGACACTAGAATGGTGGTATTCAGACAGATTATCAACATTGAGGGTGGTAGCCAGTTTGGCGTGTAATACGAAGTACACTACCATCGTGTTACTGTTTCTTCACGATATTCTCCATTATCGAAAGTACGAGCTCATTGTAGGATTTAGATCACAACCGAATTTCGAATTTTGCCGTCACTACTAAGCTTTCATCGTTAAAACCTACCAGCATAAGGTTCCATGACGTCATCTTGAATGATACATAAAACTGATAAAAAATTGCACATTTTTGTCCTTCAAATTCAAACTGGTAATAAATGAAAATCGAAACAAACACACTGACACTTATAAATAAATAATCGTTACCATGCACACGAGGCTTCCCATCACTACGGTCCAATGAGCACTGAACAGCCAGGATCATGTTTTCACCATAGGAAACGTTGAGTTGTCCTGACAGGAAACCAATATATATGGACACAGTAATTTGTTCTGTGGTCGCCTCGATATGTGCGGCTATGAAGTTATACAGGTTGATTATAAAATTTTATCAAGTATTAATAATTGGTTACATTTTTTGTCAAATAAAATAACATTGACATTCCCTTTTTGAAACGATCCAGAAACATATCAAGAAAACCTTTTTCCTAAAAAACAAAAGACTCATTCCAACGCCTAGATACTTTCGCAATATATAAAGCTTTATGTGCGAAACATAATACACAGAAAAAATGTTGCAATTCAGAGTCATTTGCATAAGTCATTGTCCTAATTTACCAAACTACATAACCTTGAAGGAAGAATTTGGTACCTACAGCCTCCCCATGATATAAGCGAAGCTGAATAAGTACAAATGCTAGAGCATTGCGAAAAAAATGGGAGTAAATTAAAATAATCTAGGTCGTTACATTTGTCACGTTTGTCATGCGTAGTGTTGGCTCATGTTACATATTTGGTATATCCTGGTTGGAAATCGGAATAAATAGGTATCCTGGTATTTGGCCTGGCCCAGTTTAGGGGCTTTGGTTTTTGTGAACATCTACGTATATAAAATAACACGAACTGACTGATTTGTAGCGGGAAATCAATCACATTACTTATTTGAATTTCATTAGTCAAAAGTCAAAGACATTTATTCAATTTAGGCCCTAGTACCTAGAACACTTATGAAGGTCAAAGCTGTAGTCGGCCTTCACCTGAGAAAAACAGGCAAGAAACTCTTGTTGATTGATGTAAAATTGAAAATATTTCCATTTAAAGCATGCTGTTTTTTTTTAATGGGCATTACCGATAACACTTTTTTTTATACCACTTAGATGGCAAACAAGCATACGGCCCGCCTATTGTTGCCCATTGGATGCGGGTCTAAATAAAAATTACTAATAGGTAATGTGAATTAATGTATGAATCTAGTTTACATCATTAGTGTTGAAATCTCTCTATACTATTCATGACTGGCCACGTATTCAATCCCGGATTTTAGTTCCAAGATCCGTGGTGAAAAAATATTTCACCAACACTAGTACGACACCCATTTACTCGGCCCTAAACTTCTGAACTTATCTTCCACATTCATGAATCGTCTCATACATATTTATTATTAATTTATGATATTTAGGAGCGCTGTGACCTTTTTTCGGCCTTTCGTACGAACATAGTTCATCTGATTTGATTCAAGTCAGCGTATCATTGTAACTTTTGACAGGGTTATGAATATTTCCTGATGATAGATAAGTAGTATTTCCGAAGATTTTTTATTTATTTATGCATTTTTTGGGTAATTCAGAAATTTGTTAACGTGAAAGACCAGTCAATTTTAAGAAATTTCTGTTGCTCTTAAAATTTGGTAACATCATAAAAGTTAAACTACGGAAAACACTTTGGCTTGTGGTGTAGAACAATAAAATACTTTAGAGCATTAAAACATTTTTTACAGCAGAAATAAAAAGGAGCTATTCATTTTTCTATGGATGAGGACTGACACCAACATTTTAAAAGCCCCACCATGTTGTGTGTATTAGCATTGTCATTCTTAAATTCAAAATTAGATAAGAATGTATTCAGTTTTTCTGAGAATCTAAAATCTCGGCTTCTCATTTTGCCAATTAAAGACAAGTAAGAACAGTTGGTTAAGTCTTACCCCCTTATAATAAAGTTATCAAACGTTGATTAGCTAAAATTCCGAAGTCTTTATCTGACATGTGACATTTGGTGATCGAAAGAGTGAGACGGGGCAGATTATTACACTGATTTAGTTAAAAAGCGATTATGAATAAGTGGGTTAAAATTACAAGGTTGTCAAAGTAGACGGAAGAAGAATTCCACTTTGCTGTTTGCATGATGTAAGTGAAAGTGTATAACTTATACCAAGTTATGATACCATGTTTCCGTAAAATAAAATGAAAAATAAAGTAATATGTCTTGAGTAGGGTGCTAAAACTTGGCGTAATCTTGCATCTCTCTCTTACACATATTCGGCTTCCTTATTGTTAATAACATCAGACGGGAGTCATATTTCAGGAATTTTTATCGCCCCATTTCTCATACTCCGTTTCTTATATAATTAGGTACATACAGAGGCACAGTATATGCTTAACCTGGTACAGTATCCCAGCTTATTCTTATTGTAGTTTATTCTTAAATGGGAATATAAATTTAATTGGAGGGCTTTTTTGAATTGTATGTTACACTTCTTTTAATGAACCATTTTATAATATCATTGCAAAAATTAAGTGCAAGTGATTGACAAGAAAATTGCAACTGATCTCCTAACCAAACAATAATAATTGTCGTAACCGCCAGTATACACAGGTGCAATCAAACAGATCTATCTACTGTTATACCCATACTTACTGTGTTTTAAATAAGCAGCCACCAAATATCGCGTAATTAAATTTGAGTACGAAAGCATATGGGGTAGGAACTCCCTCTCCCCTAAAACAGTAGATACAGCTTAATAAGTGTCGTAATTGGGAACGACGAAGGAGAATTCTATACTACATTTAATCAACGTAATAAGTGCCATGAAAGGGACGGAATAAGGATACTAATTTTGTATTATGTCTTTTTAAGGGTTTCCGCACCAAATATGAGCATTTTTGAAAGAAAATCGCTTTTTTTAGATTTTTGCTTCTTGGCTTGCATCGCTTAGAAGAAAATACTTTTGTTTACCTTGAGAGTGATGATATTTCCGAAGGTAACAAACACAAAAGCCATAAATAGAAACACAGTGATTTATTTATTTTATTCGTAATGATTACCAAAAGTACGAAAGCGCCACCTAAGAATATAAAAATAGACTAAATTTGACACAATAAAACTCTATCTGACGAAAAAGTTACATTCAAAGGATATTATAAGACAAAGGAAAAACTTAGGACATTGTTTGGGGTGGATTTAACCTTAAAATATGATGTGGGTGGATTTCTTAGATGTTTTTCTAACAAAAAGACTAGTTTTAGTACGTGCGAAAAGTATTATTTTTCTGTTAAAAAGGAAGGTACCGTCTTGTTCATTCTCCCGAGATGAAGACAGAATAACATAGTGGTTTTCGTATTTTTATAAAAATAGACTTTTTATTTATTTTTAACTTATTTTGGCTTTCTTCACAATTCTCTGAAAACAATCCTGTCTCCTGTAACTTAGTTGATTTAGTTGACTTCGTTTCTTTTTTATTATTCTGTGTATATTTTATCCAAAATCTTTTTCGTAAAATTACTTAAAAACTGCTTCCGTTAGAAAATTGTCGCTGAAAAAAAATATATACAGGTTGTTGTTTTGGTCAGCGACGAGCGACTCAGGATCGATAATACAACTGATACTGGTGCTAAAAAAAATGTATAAAAATACTTAATTTTTTTATAATAATAAAAATAATATTATTTTGAAAATCATGTAATAAGCTAAAATATAGACGTAATACTCAACGGGAGTGCGAGGGAGTAAAGGGGTGGGGCGATGGCGGTTTGAGCCTAGCTCCAGTCTGTGCACGTGGCTAGTGACCATACTTTGCGGTAATTTTATTTCAAATTGAATAAGCTATTTCTCAATGCATTTACAGTATTTAATGGAATTAAATACTGTAAATGCATTGAGAAACCGTTCCTGGGTACTTGTCGCTGACCAAAAAAACATCCTGTATACCTAGATAATGTGTAAATTGAAGTAATAATCAAAAGCGTTTTTTTTTACTCGTGTATAATAGAACCGGGTTTAAAGTAATTGCTTATTGACATTGTTCGTCTATATTGCTTACCTTGAAAATTGTTATTTCTCGTGAATAAATAGTAATTAAATTAATCGAATGAAACCATCGGTAGACCTTGTTAAGTATAATGATGGAGTGTCATGTCAGTGATAACGAAATATACATTATAACATTTAATACTAAATACCAGTTAAGAGCTAGATTATTCGCTTAGATAAATACGAGATACCAGTTATACTCGATACCAGATACCAGTACCAGTATCCGTAAGTGGAGCACCCTGTGTATGAAAAGCATTTAAAACCGCAAGGATAAGATTACATACTATTTTGTTATAAATAAAATTATCGATGTATTTTAAGCTGCATTTTATTCACGCCAAGAGCCTTGAGCGTCAGTCAGTAGCCAATGGAGGAGCAAGATTATGACTCCCTTCGCAAGCCCGCCACCCGCTCGCCAAAACTATTCCTTCTAATTTAGAAATTACTGTTCAAGTAATAAATTTTTTGTGTTTCCGAAACTGTAGCACTGGCATTATTATATTTTTAACCGACTTCAAAAAAAGGAGGAGGTTCTCAATTCGAACGTATTTTTTTTTTTTTTTTTTTTATGTTTGTTACCTCATAACTCCGTCGTTTATTAACCGATTTGGAAAATTCTTATTTTATTTGACAGGGTACGCTTCCCGTTTGGTCCCATTGTCATCAGATCAGGATTTGATTACTTCTTAGTGTACTTTGAAGTCGGTTTAAGATTTTTGTAAAACAGTCCAATTATTCAGTATAAGAATCAAGTCAATAAGTCATATTAGTTCAGTGAAGATGTCAAAATTAAGTTTTTTTTTTTTTTCATGGAATGAATGTAACTAATACATAAACTTGGCTTTTAATGTACAGAATGAAATGGAAAATTATTTACGAAATAAATAATTATACCGAAATTAAAAGTAAGATACATATAATTAAAATGGAGAAGTCTTTTTGCTAACTCAATAATTTCCAGAAATCCTAGACTTCTTTAAATGGCGGCACTTTATTTGACATATTTATCTTTATCTTTAATGTAAATATTTTATCTGAACCACCTACATTTGATAAAATATTCTAAAGAACCTACATTACGCTTGAGTACGCGTAGGTGCCACATTTGTAAAAAAACTTGGTAAATTGTACCAAGTTTTTTTTTTATATGGCTTGTCTATAGTAGGTACATAGAGAGAAAATATTGATAGAGCGACAATACTAGAGCATTTGCAACGCTGCCGTGAAAAGAACTGCGTTTATAGTTTAAACGACTAAATACATATATGAATGCCAATTTTTTTATTGATACTTTTACCGAGAACAAATGAAAAGAAAAACTAGATTTCAGAGAAAAGAGGTAGAGCGTAGCGTTTATTCGCTCAAAGAGCAGCTCGACTGGGGAAGTACCTCCACCTTACAGAATACCGCAGACAAATAACTTTATGTTGTGTAAAGTTGTGTTCCTGCGCGTGAGTAAGGTCGCCAGAGCTCTTTGGGGAGGGAGAAAGGTCGGTAACGCGTGAGCGATGCTTCGTGTGTTGCAAGCGTCCATGTGGCTACGATAACCGCTTACCATCAGGCGGGCCGAATGCTTATTTACCGATATAGTCGTATAAAAAAAACGAGTTGCAAACTGTTTTAACCGACTTCAAAAAAGGCTGTATTTTTTTAAATGTTTGTTTACCTCATGTCTCCGTCATTTATTAACCGATTTGGAAAATTCTTTTTTGTTTGAAAGGGTTTCCCGTTTGGTCCCATTGTCATCGGGTCAAGATTTGATTACTTTGAAGTCGTATGAAATTTTTTGTAAAACAGTTTTCAATTATGTCAAAACAACTTTTATACAACTAAGGTAAACTAAGCGTAAGGCGCGCCTGATGGTAAGCGGTTACCGTAACTTATAGAGGCTTGCAACAACAGGCGTAACCGACCCTGCAAAAATCTCTTCAAAAGGGGTATGTCCTTAAATGCATGAACAAATAAAAAGGTTTATTTTATTAGCGATAATAGGCCGAAAGCCAGTCAACAAGTTACAAATCAATCCGCTTGACTTAATTGGAACCCATAATCGTAACAATCTTACGGTGTATTTATTAGAGACTATAAATAGATACGCTGTAGATTGGTTGCAATTAGTCCAGGCGCCGGATTGAAACGAGCCTACTCTTCTTAGGTCTCTTTATACGTTGACGAGCTAATGTTGTTAAATTCAAAGTAATTTCTTCAGAGAAGGCCTTAGGAGGGTACTTATGAAGGCCAAAGCTACTGAAGCTATATTTTAGCATGATTTTTAATGTATTGTTTGTGTATTCCGCTTATTCAAAAAACCGACAGTGGAACTTTATTTTTGTACAAAAATATTTGTCGTATCGTGGTCGCCTCGTAGCTGTTTAAATAGATTACAGCTGTTATCATAATACAATACAGAACAAGATTTATTATTATTGTCACAATTTATATTAACTATCGGTGAAGAAATGGCGCCTGCCTTTCTATTACAATCATTGGACACAATCTTAATAATTGCTTTTATTACTGTCAGAACATTAACTGCTTGTACACATCCACTTTGCAACCTCCCTTAATGTATAATAAATTTCTTTCTTGGATGCAACAAAGTTACGAGATAGGTAACCCTAGCTCCTACGCTACAAATATAAGTTGCCTTCCCATTAGAGGATACGATCCCGGGATCCCGGTCATATTTCTGTCCCGAAATTTTCGGGATCAAATTTAATGAATCCCGGGATTTTCGGGATTGATAAATTTTTTAAATAAGTCAATAAAATTGAAGCTAGTCCCACTCGAGGTTATAATTTGGAGAAGACTGAAGAATAAAAAATGATTGACGATCCCTCTAACTTCCATCGAGCCTTTTCGCACTTTTTCAGCCTCTTCATATTTGTTAACGAATTGAGAAGTATGCTTGCAGGTGAGACGTTGGATGCGTTGTTATTCCTTAGATTAAATTTTCGTGGTTTAAATAAGTAATTAATAAAGTTTCTGGTCAATTTAATTTAAAAATATAAAGAAGTTGATTTTTTGAAGTTTATTGTTAGTTTCATAAATTATTTACAGAAGTGCCTAGTTTGTTTATTTGATAAGAATCTTTTTGAAGATTTAAAACTTAAATATTCTATGTCCTCACAAAACTAAAAGATAAATTACCAGTTTTCATTACCAATACAATCCCGGGACTATACCGGGATCCCGAGATTAACTATAGATAATCTCGAAATCCCGGGATTAGAAAAATCTACCGGGATCGAATCCTCTACTTCCCATCTATAATTTTAGCATAATTTATGTTACGTGTTTTTGCCGTGATATGCTCTTGTCTTCGTTGTTCACTGACTCAACTTTTCCACTGTATTAGCCAATCTAATAAAAGTGAGTTTCTTTCAATTAAGTCTGTAAAAGGAATGGTTGTTCCCATCCTTTTCATTTGCCTTTGTTCAATTACAAATGAACTTTGAAAGGGAAAACAAGAAAAACGCGTCTGTGTCTGCAGAGGACTACTTAGCCTTTTTAGCTTTAATTCAATTTAAATTATTTTTTAGATTGCATCTCTGATGAGAGTGGGTAAGTTGGCCAGAGCACAGATCAGAGAAGGGTTGAACTCGTGAGTGATGCCAAGGGTGTTGCGCTATCTTAGATACGCGCAGGAACACAACTTTACACAACATAAAGTTATTTGGCTGCGGTATTCTGTAAGGTGGAGGTACTTCCCCAGTCGAGCTGCTCTTTGAGCGAATAAACGCTATGCTCTACCTCGCTTAAGAGTGCGTAACAAGCCAGAAAAATATGGCAATGTCAGATGAAACAAACTTATGTCTAATCTTCGCGTGGAGATGAGATGGAGATAGCGTGTTTCGCGGAACAAAAATTAACTAAGCGCTTTTTATCTAAATAACTCGTAAAGTATAGAATATTTTAAAAAATCTTTAGTAGCAGCCCTAGGTCATATGTTAGTGATATTATTTATCGAATTTTTGTCTTAATTAGATACACCATGAACGAATAAAACCGAAAATTCATTATTATTAGAGGTAACTTTGTGATGTTTTTGCTCAGATAGAACCCTCGCGTATATAATGAACATACCCATATAAAATTATTTTTTCATTTAAATACTATTTACTTGGGTAAATTTCAATTCTAAGATTGTTATTTTGCTTTATACGCACTCTTAAGGTCTTCACTCGGTATAACAGCTCGGCTACGCCTCGGCAAAAACTTGCCATCCAAGTGACGCCTTTAAATCGTGTGCGTTGAAGTAAATTTTATAACGCCAAGATGAAACAGTTGACGGCTGCGGCAAGCATCAACTGTTTCATATTTTCACTATAAAATTTACGGTGCTGATATAGTGAGTGGTGACCTTTAGTGTGTCCCTTAAGACTGTCCTTTCTTTACGTATGAATAGTTATTATTCTTTGACCTGTTTGTTCCGCCAACTACACATAGGATACTTCAATCCAGCCAAATAAGTTAGTTCCAAAGATTAACATCGCTGGCTAGTTCATTATCTAATCCAAATAAGGTTTTATAGTGTAGGTAATACAAGTAAATATTTACCTAGTTTCAGATGTAAATAGAACTTTTACAATCATGCGCTCTTTGATCAAAGAAATAAAGTAGAATTCTGTTTAACTGCCGATCTGGAATAACTTTCAATCGCCTTGTGTACCGAACGGTAATTAGCTTTGATACTGCATGTACGGTCTGCAGTTTGTTACGTTATTTTTATAATAAATCTAATTTCGGATTATACCCGCGTTTCCGAGGGAGCTGTTTCCCGGTATAATAAGTATCCCATATGAATATTCCAGGTTATTATCTACCTGTATGTTAAATTGCATCACGATCGGTTGTGCCGTTGAGGTGAAATATTCCTAGAGGTGCTCTATAATTAAAATAAATGAAATAAAAAGGCTTTCATTTTCTTTCCACGTGCTTTTTCCAATATTAAAATTATTTATTAAATTAGTATTATTGATATTCACAAAATTATTGCTAAACTATGTATTATACAAGTACAAGTATTGTATACAAGTGTATTTTTTCTAACCAGTATGTATCTGAACGTTTTCCTCTAAGACTTGTAGTTCAGAACTTGCCGCACTTGCTAGAAATAAAACACCCTGTTATAACATTTAATTCATACAAGTCAACTTACAAATAAAAGGAAATAAAATTACATGAATTCAGGGGGGCTGTCTGCTATTTTAGCTGATAATGACATTCTGACACGAGCCCTTACAACTCCATTGTCAATGAGTGTTTCGACGCTTTTAATTTATTAGGCGCCGATCCCACAGAGAGAGAGTTCTAGAGTTTTGCGTTAACAGTTCTGCGTTTCGCGTTCGCTGTAATCTATGCGGCAAGCGTCCATATGGATGCGGTTACCGCTTACCATCAGGCGGGCCGTACGCTTGTTGACTTAGCCGTATAAAAAAACTAGACTGCTTGCTGTGTGCACAATAGTGAATGCGGAACACAGAACTCTAGAACTCTCTCAGCGAGATCGGCGCCTAAAGACTACCAAAACTAACTAATCTGTTAATGTTTTTTGTATCTTGTGAATTTCGATTTTTAGCTTTGTTTTTTTGACAGTCGACAAAACCTTACTAGCAAGTTCTTCATTATTCAAATGAATCATGATTTTGAACGTTTTAATGGCTTATTATTTGTCTTATTATTGTTATATTAGCCATAAGTTTCTCTTAAAAATATTAAAAGAAATATAATACCGTACATAGTACTAAATATAGATAGTTGTTCTTCTGACCGTACGTTGTCAGAACCAATCAATATAAACAAAGAGGGTGTAACACGTCGGCCGACTGGTTGCGCGACAAATTGATTACAGGATCCACTTGATTATACAAATTATAGTTTATTATTTCCGCACATGTGATGAAGGGGTTGCAAATTAATTATACATACATAGGCAAGGAAATTGCGCGTAAGATATTTTGTATTTTGATTAGAAAGTAGCTTTACGACCCGCGGTTTGGTCCTCTGTTTTCCGTCCATTTCCAGTAAAATCTTTAGGTTTCTCATGAAATATTTTCTCCAAATTTTAATGCTTAGAGTACACCGATTTAAGCCGTACTTTTCTGAAAAAAGGTACTACAACATTTTATTTAACAGTAACACAAAATTTTACGACCAATAACTTAAACAGTGTGACTCGCGACAAAAACTTACCAGTAACAAAACTAGTTTTGGTTCATTACCAAATTATTTGATTCAATGTAACTAAAGTTAGTTTCCCGACAACTAAAGTTAGTTTCCCGACAACTAAAGTTAGTTTCCCGGCAACAAAACGTCAACTTACATAACTAGTTCTGTAGATCCTTTTTTTCAGTGTTGTCCGACAGTCAGTCAGTGAAGTGAAGAACCATCCAGAGCCATTTTTTTTTTCATTCATGATTCCGAATGTTGTAGTATTTGAGAACCAGTTCCTTTCAATCAAGGATATGCAAGATTACCATATTCTTATTATCGTCCGCCCATCATGTGAGCTGAGTGCTACTGAGCACTATTTTCACAAATAAGGATGAAAGGGAATGGGCAAATACTCCACCACGCATGCCCACTGCGTATTGGTGGAGGTAGGCTAGTGGTCAAACTTCTGTTAGTTTTCAAGCCCCCTAGGAGGGCTACAACTAGCTTAACGACTATCACAATTAAGAGATAGCCGAGACCAATGGCTTTACGTGCATTATGATGCACGGAAAACGCTCGAGTTGGAATACCACTAAACGGTCACCCATCCGGATACCGTCCGCACTGGTAATAGTTACTGTAAATGTCTATCTTGTTGCAAATGTTTGTAGGTATGGATGTTTGTCACTCAATCATGCCGTATTTGAAAGAAACTTGACTTAGAGCACAGATATAAATCTAAATAGATAACGCAAGTCCCTCTAGCCGTATGAAAACCAAGCGTGTAACTTTTTTTTGTACCTACCATAATGTCACAAGATTGATTTAGTTAGGCTGGCATTAGATTTTTAACGTGAAAATTAAGCTTTACTATTTGTCAGCTAAACATATCCCTCGCAACACATCTCTGGTGGACATGCAGCCCTATGCGAGTTCTCTGTCCGCGCGAAACTGTTTCAAAAGAAGAACGTAGTGCCCATTTTTGCACAGATTTTTACAGGCGAAGTACATACTCTCGCGTAATCTATTTAGATGTATATCTGTGGCACAGAGATAGAGTACGAGAAGACATCGCTGACAGAAGATTATCTTTAATAGCTTCATTTTTACCGTCATTCATCCAACAGGTACCTATCAAAAAGGTACTAGATTCTTATCATGTTTTAGGCACATTGTAATTTATTTATGTGAATCCATTCTAAGCTATAATCCATGACATAAACCCAAATAATCCGATTTAGATACTTTGATTACATTAAGGCGTAATCTTATGATTACGTGCTACAGTATAACAATAGTAAATTTAAAGCTGCAGTAATGCAAAAGCCGTGTAGTTTGAGAGTGTCAAGCTATTGTATCAAGGGACTAGTTAAGAAATAAGAATAAGAACGTCCGTCCGTCCGTCTATCTGTCAGTGGGATGTATCTCATGAACCGTAATAGGTAGACATTTGAAATTTTCACAGAATATGTAAATATGTAAAATGAATTAAAATTAAAGGGGGCTTCCATACAAGAAACAGTCTTCTTTTGGTGTTTTTTGTTGTTGTTTTTTATTAATTTCATAGTCATTTTGAGTTAGTTAACATTATTTTTACTGTACGGAACCCTCCGCGTTCGAGTCCGACTCGTACTTGTTTGTTTTTACATTTTGTACCTATCTATAACAGAAGATATCCCTTAGCGAAAAAAATTTATACAAAAGTGATAAATATTATGTATATTGTTATATTAAAAGATCTTGTAGTATCTCTAATAATAAAAAAGCAGTAATGAATATTGTTTGTAACTAAGAAAGGAATTACAGGCATGTTGAGACAGCATTGTTTATGTTACGGAAAACTAAGGAAAGCTTAAAAGGTGCAAAAGAGCAACGAATAGCCGGAAAACATGGTGTTTATAAAACAAGGAAAAGGAAATTTGGCCTGTATTTGCTTAATAGTAGGTCTTATTGGATGAAATAAAAGCATTTTGAAAAATGTTAAACCATTTAGTCAGAAACGACCAACTTTTACAAAAGGTACATGTCTCGACGGCAAAAATTTATGAAAAAAATTGCGATTTCGAAATTGGTCGCTTAGTAAAAGTTGATCGTATTTATGAGTACTTTACGTGGTTTCATTTAATGTCGTATTGTCGTATCCACCCTTTATATGTTCCTTGGTATCCCATAACTCTAGGGTATTAATGAGACCATGTCGAGGAATCAACTGGCATATGACATTTGAATTATTTTTTCGTTTTCATTTTTCATACAAACTAATTCGACAATATCACGATTATTTATGTAAAAAACCATTACGTGAAATATGACAATGTCGCATGTTCTTAGCTCTGAATATAAAGGATTGGTTTTAATGAAAATGATTTACTAGCACGTATCAAATAAACTTAGTTGCGCTATCCCGCTTTACTACACTACTGCCTAAGTTAGGCAACGTCGCAAAATAAAGATTCGTCATACGCGGTTGACATTTTTTTTACTAATTTAATAATTATTGTAATGTAATCTTCGAAACTATGTATTTTGGGAACACTTGTTCTGATACTTTTTATATATTTTTACTTATATCATATACATACCTTACAGTTATGGAAGATCAAAAGGAACACGTTGTATAGTTAAATATGCCCGTTGCCCCGTGTGCTACTGTCGAATTGGATTTCAGCTCATGTTGAGCTACTGTTATAGATAGTATATTTACTGTGTCATTAATTAATTATTGTATCAGTAATCCGTTGTCACAGAACTGGTCGTTAACATCTTCAATTTGATTAAGAAATTCCATTACAAGTAGATTCTACACGCCTGATTAATTTGTATTAAAATTAATATTATTATAATTTATTAAGGAAATAGATATTATTATGGTGAAACTGCTGTACTTAAGACATATTTTTTAAAAGCTTGTGTAATCTACTAATTAACTATGATCCGCGTTTTAAAAAAAGCTATATTGATGAGGCGTTAGGTTATTCTCTATATAAGGTCCTAATAAATTAATGAATTTCTTCTTGAGGGATGAATGTATAGGTCATTAGTAATCAAAAAATAATATTATTATGAACCTTATAGTAGTGATCTAAGGTTGATTGTAAGTTTTGAGCATTCTTTCGTTAATCTTCGGGGCCATACTTTCTTTTCTGTGCGAACGAAGATTCACGACGCGCCTTATCAGTTGGATACTACTCTAATATCCATCCATTTTTGACGCTGACTGTACTAGTTCGTGTCCAATACCATTGTACCCTTAAATGCTTTATTACTTGAGATAAAAGAGGAAATATTCAAAAAGGCAAACAGTATGTATTTTTTTTATTAGGGACCAGAATAGTGGGACGGCAGGGAATCAAATCAACATGTGAGTGTGGTGTAATAAACAAAAGGCAGCGGTAGCGATTTATTAATTGCGTATTTTAAACTTCACGGTTATTAACAAGAACCCATCAAAGGAAAATAGAGAACAGTTGAGTCTGCGACCGACCATATGAACCAAAGTTGTATGTATTTTTGTATGACCCTAAGACCGAATGTGTAATGATTTTTAAATGACTTGGTTTGGACCTTTGTTTAACCGCAATCTCACCATGGTAAGTGATAGTAAATTGCAGATGTGGCCGAAGGTGGTAAGCACACAAAACCTAGAAGGAACTGACTCTCCAGTGCAGCTGTCGGAACACACCGATAGGTGCTTGGCGACAGATTTTCAACCTAACTACTGTAGCCAGCCAGGCGGGTACTACAAAGTACCCTACCACCGTGCTATGGTTTCCTCACGATAATTTCCTTCCCCGAAAGCTGAAGCTCATGTAGGATTCAAACCCAGGATCCAGAAACTACCACTGAGCTATCATCGCCTTATGAGTATGTTACGAATAAATAATATTTTCTTTCCTTCTTAGTTGTCAACCAAATAGGTGGAGACACTAAAACGTAAAATCGAGGTTTTCTCTGTACCCGTTGTCGATAACTGGTTGACAAGCGAGAAACAGCTTACAATTCATGATCGCGTTTTGTTGCCATTAAAAAACCATGTTAGAGCATAGCATACTATAAAAGGCATATTTTTTACATTAATAGAATTAGAGGTATAAAAAAAAATATATCTTACCTTACCCTCGAGTCACCCATTAAGGACAATAACGAGGCCAACATTTACGCTTGTCCTAAAAATGCCTATTCACCCATGCAGGCGACCTCCAGGGGTCACAGTTCTGCTTCATCTCCCGCTATCGCTTCACCGTATCACATACACTGGGCAATATAAAGGACATCAAACGTAATAAAGGAGTAATCCCCAATTTCTTTCATGGAATCTTTATTAAATAAAGTAAACATGTGGGTGGTACTTACAAAAGACTTTCGCTCTTATGTCTATGAAAATAATTATGTTCGTTATGCTTAATGACCTGCAGGGTGACTGTGTAGTGCTCTTGGAATAGGATTTTTTAAAGGACTCTTTTAATTTATTTGCCATAATTTCTATTTATATAGAATCTATATAAATATAAATTTATATTATAGACAGATAGATATATTGTCGACATCCATCACGTCAAGACCTCTGTACTAAACAACGTAAATCTATTTACTTATTGGCAATAGTAAAAATGCAATGATAAAAAGTTTGTGATCACTAGCAAAAGCTGATATATTTTTAAAATTTAACATTATCATGAAAGAGTGGCTTCCCTGATCTCTGGCACTGTCTGGGGAGGTGGCTGACGGTTCCAAACAGCTCGCTTAAGAGCATCCCACGCGTGCTCTATCGGGTTTAAGCGGCAGGCCAGTCTAACCTTGTGATGTCCTATTCTCGGAGAGCAGCATTGACTCGTTGAATTGATAAAATCCTTAAGAGGCCGTATGCTAAATTTTGCCGATTTCGCTGATTTACGTGATTTAACAATCGTGATTTTATGTTAAAATACCGCATTTCTACAATTTTTAATTCACAACCTAAAATATCATTTTAATTATGATCTAATGAATGAGCTACCTTTTTATATTTATTATTTTATTTAATGCGAAATTTAGGTTGTTTTAAAAGATTTTTTTATTGCCAAACTATTGATTTTTTTCTTTTTTTCAGGAAATGTATTGTTTATTAACTGAAGTTTATTTATGTTGTTATAATTTTAATGAACGAGAGTTCTAAGTAGCCGAAATCAAAAGCAATTATTCGCCCATTTTCTCTAAAAATTGACTAAGTTAAATATTTTTTTACTCCAAATTATTATATTAAAGTGATAAAAAGTGCTCCGTTTATTTTATATATGACTTTCATAACAATAAATTGTATTGTTTTCATACCGTTAACGACGGCAAAACGATTCGTAAATATGTGATATTCTAAACCTCTTATAGCAAAAATTCAAAAACAGCCGCCTTTTTGAGGTCGATTAATCAAAATTAAATAATAAAATTAAAAAAGTAGCTCGTTTATTAGATAATAATTGAAATAATCTTTCAGGCTGTATATTAAGGCGGCCCTCTGTGGCCGGCGCAACTTCAAAGCAAGCATTGTCTAAAAGCTTGTTGTTTCATCCAACGTAATGTTGCGAGAAAAGAGGGACAACATCAGAGCCGTCGGTTATCAGTCGGTAAATTCCGCTGATCTCTCGCGGCTGCTTCGCTAGGTCGTCATTCATGATTTCGCATATCATAAAACTTGTTCCAGGGAAAAAATCTTACAAGTTTGTGAAAAAAAAGTTAGTTATTTAGAATCTCATTAGATATGGCCAAAGTTCAGGTAAAATTTGAGCAAAAACGCTGTTTTTCGGAGGCTTTTACTGAATTTGTTTCACACTTTTTTAATTTCGCCTAGATACACGGCTAGATATAGTGCACAAGATACTAATATGTTCAAAACATCTAACGAAAAATGTTTAACAACGCCATAGTAAGTACAGAGGTTTTGTATGAAAAGTATGTCGAATTGAGTGCTCTTAAAACTTATACAAATACAGTATTTAAACCGTAAAATCACGTCTGTAAAATCACGTAAATCAGCGAAATCGACAAAATTTAGCATACGGCCTTTTAATAACAAAATTATAATTCATAAGTCAACATGACGTCTAAGTATAAATATAGGTACTTATACGTAATAATGAAACGCACGTACGCCTTTATACGCGTATACGACGCATATTGATCGTGTAATCTCATACAAAGCGCCATATTTGCATATACGCCGCTTTACCGAAAATACGCCATTAGGAAATTTTCCCACGAAAACTTCCCCTTAATGAAATTCTTCGTGTGTGTAGCGAGTGTTATGCGCCTTAATGGGCAATACGAATTGTTTATTGACTACCAGAATGGGTATCATAATCTTTTTCCGCCTTTCGACTTCTTAAATGGGTAATGTTATACTTTTATATACTATAATATGACATTCGTACATGTTTAGGGTAGAAACGAGTGCTTTCCATAATCCTTAAGGCTCTTACTGGCTGAATAACTGTAACTATGTGACCAAGTCTGAAATAAAAGCACTTTAACATAGAACTGCAGATTAAATATAATAAAAACTTAGTAGGTACGCACTGCTACAGATCAAGCTATACATTTCTAATATAAACTGCCCTCTCATTGTACGGAAATCCTATACAATGCGAGATCAGCTTATACTGGAAATGTATGTATAGCGTTATGTGTAGCCGTGTGTACTTAAAAGTCTTAGGTGTTATTTTCTTTCTAAATACTGAATGTTTTTACTGATTCTAGGCTGAACGGATCAAAATTGGTCAAACAATAACATCCACTCAGAACTATTTTGGTATTCAAATTCAAATTCAAAATCATTTATTCAAATAGACCTTCGCAGGCACTTATGAAAAGTCTGACTCTAATACTCTAATACCGGTTCGGAAGGTTGCATTTGCTGAGAAGAGCCGGCAATAAACTCAGCAATTACTCTTTTCAAAACAAGCTTAGATTCATTACATAATATTTACATTCTAATCGCACTGACAACAATTGCGTGCCCCGGCGAGGCGGCAAAACTACAAAGTAGTCTGAATCTATATTTAATAAGTAAATAAATAAATGGCAAACTTAAGCAGACCAGCCCCCACAAGCAGCACCTGTTCACAAGTATGACGCGTGTGGCAGCCATCGCCCTCCTCGCCATATTGGAGGGAAGTGAGCGACCCGTCACACGACGCCGCCGCAAGCAGAGACCTTAAAGTGAGCATGACTTACTTAAGTCTGCCTTAGAAATAAAAAATTACTAAAGGGAAAATACTAAACACACAATTTGTTATCACTGTGACTATTTACAACATTAGATTAAATATAATTTATATGGAATAGAATATAACAATTAGACAGACATAATATATCGATGAATTTATATCAAAACAAATAAACGAAGAACTTTGAATTGAATTAATTACAATAAGTAATTATCTGTAACCTAAAAAAAAACATAACTTATAATAATAATAACATAGGTACTTTGAATTAAAATGGACCTTGAACTAGCTGCTAAGTGAAGCAGGTGCAGAGAGAAGCTACTTCCATACATCCTTGTCGTCAATATAGTGAGACACTTTATAATAGGCCCTACTCAACAACCGCTTTTTGATATATTCCTTAAATTTAAAAAAGGACATACTGGTCACGCTACGAGGAATTTTATTGTAAAATCGGATACAATTCCCAAGAAAGGACTTATTTACTTTAGCTAATCTAAATCTTGGCACAGTTATTTTGTCATTGTTTCTAGTGTTTCTATCATGATAATCACTATTGACTGGAAACAAATTAATGTTTTTACGAACATACATAATATTTTCAAAAATGTACTGAGAGGGCAAAGTTAATATATTAATTTCCGGAAATACCTTTCGCAGAGACTCGCGAGAACCCAAACAGTAGATGGCGCGAATTGCCCTTTTTTGCAATACAAAAATTGATTCCAAGTCTGCGGCAGAGCCCCACAGCAAAATACCGTAAGACATAAGACTATGAAAATATGCAAAATAAATTAATCTGGCTGTATTAATGTCCGTCAGTTGCCTTATTTTGCTGACTGCAAAAGCAGCGGAGCTCAGTTTACCACCTAAGGCTTCCAGGTGAGCACCCCACTGCAATCTACAGTCTATGGTCAGACCAAGAAAAACAGTCTTATCTACTACATTAAGTTTACTACCGTCCACAATAACATTGGTATCAACTTTTGGTACATTTGGTAATGAAAATCTTATACATTTAGTTTTTTTAGAATTTAGCATAAGATTGTTGGCAGCAAACCATTGAGACACAGTTTTCAGAGCGCGGTTAACTTTTAAAAGGTCTTTGTCTTTTCTATCTACTTTAAATATCAGAGACGTATCATCTGCAAACAAAACGACATCTGATAGTTCTTTCACCATGTAGGGTAGGTCATTTATGTAAACTAGAAACAGAAATGGGCCTAAAATCGAACCTTGAGGTACGCCTAATTTGACTAAGGATCCCGATGACACACTACCATTGATTCCTACTTTTTGTTGGCGCCCTGAAAGATAGGAAACCACAAGATCGAGGGCCACTCCGCGAATTCCGTATAACTTAAGTTTAAGAGCTAGCGTTTGGTGATCTACGCAATCAAATGCCTTGGAGAGATCACAAAAGATACCAATAGCATCGTGTGAGCACTCCCAGGCCTGAAAAATATGCTCAATAAGTTTAGCTCCCGCATCCGTAGTGGACTTACCTCTTGTAAAACCGAACTGATCATCATGGAGTATCTTGTGGTTATTAAAATGCCTTAACATTTGGTTTAGCACAATCTTTTCAAAAATCTTACTTAATGCAGGAAGTACTGAGACAGGTCTGTAATCTGAGGGATTGTTTTTACATCCTGATTTAAAGATTGGAACAATTTTGCTGTATTTCATTAAGTCAGGAAAGTTGCCCTGTTCGAGACATTGGTTAAAGATTAGGGCTAAAATAGGGGCAATATTGAAAATAATTGACTGTATAACCTTAACTGATAAACCCCATAAGTCTTCCGTATTTTTCATATTTAGCGACTTGAAAGCCGTGATAATGTCATAGTCGTTAACCTGGGTGAATGCGAAGTCTGGAATGTTTTGTTGAAAATTATTCTGTAAAATCGATTCTGCTAACGTGGAAGACGAAGCAAGATTTTTAGTAGCCTCCATAGGTATATTTGAGAAAAAAGTTTCAAAAGCAGATGCTACTTCTAATTTATCTGAGATTAATTTATCATTAATTTTAAGAGAAAAAGTATTATCTTTGATTTTATTTTTACCAGTCTCTGTATTAATAATCTGCCATACTGTTTTAATTTTATTATTAGAACTATTTACCCTATTGCCTATGTAGATGGCCTTTGCTCGAATACAAACCTGTTTAAATATCTTGGAATAGTTTCTAACATGTGTATGAAAGTTTTCATTACTATTGTAAGATCTCTGATGGTAAAGATCATACATGTTATCCCTACTCTTCCTGATTCCTTTAGTTGCCCAATTACAGAATTGAAGTTTATTAATTACTTTCTTAGTTTTGATTGGACAAGATACATTAAATTCGTTGCAAATATCTCTAAATATTTTTTCATAGTTTACATTTGGATCATCAGAAGTATAAGTAGTGTTACTAATTTTATAATCCATATTGACGCTAAAATTATTTAATCTCGTTTCATTAACTGACCTAAATGTTTTCGTTACGGATGAACTAAGTTTTTTACCCGGAATCTTTACTAATTGAGCCAAATGATCCGACCGGACGCCACTTATTATTGACTTCTCTAAAACGTTACAGTTAGTTATTATGTTATCAATACAAGAGGAAGTAGTAGCCGTCACTCTCGTGGGCTCATTAAATAGAAGAGACATATTAAATGATTTAAATAACGTAATAAAATTATTTCTATCTAATGAGGGTATTAGGATGTCAATATTAAAGTCACCACAAATAATTACTGACTTATTACACTTTGATAATTTACTAAGTATTTGTTCCATTATGGAACAAAACAAAGAAAAATTTGACACAGGAGGTCTATACACACATAAAATGATGGAGCTTTCAATCTCTGCACATGCCACCTCGCATACGCGTTCCACAGAATGACAAGTAATATCAGTACGATTCTTATATTTTATATTATTATTTAGCAAAATTAGGGTGCCGCCACCCTGAGCAGTCACTCTGTTGTACGCGCTGGCAAGAGTAAAGTTATTTACATTAAAAAGCATTCTGTCTGATTTGAGCCACGTTTCTGTAAAACATAATATATCGATTCTGATTTCATCACATAATAATTCAACGTCAAGTATTTTGCCAGAGAAGCGATTAATATTCTGATGTAGTAAAGTAATGCCATGAGTATGCTTCTCTGTTGTCGGAGTTACAAGTTTAAACAACTAATCACAGTATTATTAGTACTACTAGACAATACCGTTTTGTCACTAAGGCTACATTTAGTTATATTAGCTATAACCGTGTTAATATTGTAAGCTATCAGTGTAGCAATCAAGTTTTTACATTTTTTGGGCATAAACAATGAGTCCCCAGTAAATTTTAGTCCACTAACAAATTTATTAGTGTCGAAATAAGAAAAAACGTCACTATGACGACATGTCAAACTATATATAAAATTGTTCAAAAACAATATATACCTATTTTGTCTGTCCGTATAGTTGACGGAGTATGGCAAAGCACATAGAAAAACATTCATCACCTTTAGTTTGAGGAATGTTTCAAAACTATTAATTAATTCTTTGAATTTCACGTTCAAACCATTTCCTATAAGTATCACAACAGTGGTTTGTTTGTCAAACTTAGTACTTACAATCTTATTCATTATATCTGTATAGGGAGCTCCCGGCATACAATAATTAATAACTGGCTGATCCATACGATTATTAAAAATTGGTCCAAAATTGACCCCAATTTGGTCAGAAAAAACTAACAGGTAACATAAACAATAATTTTTGTTCTATGACTTATATTTCTTCAGATTTAATTCTTCAGTTCAAACGACTGAGTGATAGTGCATGGAAAGCGTACGTAGGCAAATATTGACAGAACAACGAAATGCTGAAAGTGCGCCGTTCTGAAATTGCTAACTGGATAGTCAAATGATGATAATTTAGTAACAAACATTCATTCGCAGAACTGAAAATCTCTACCTTCCTCCTTTATGTCAGTATAAAACCATATAACCGCAGTTGAATAATCAGCCGGGATGCTAGTTGGAGATAATGATGTTTGCTAAGACAACGTCTCGTTATACAATTTGTACAACCCACTTATACAATCATACTTCACTGAACGTAATTCAATTTAATTCGTGTTATTGCTAGCAAAATAAGAGCTTTGATTCAAACGCGGTAATTTTGTACTACTTAATAATAAATGAGAATGTTTTCTACAGCTTCGAAATAACTGAACTATATTTAGTTACTTTAGATCCTAAAAGACGTGGGATTTCCATCCAGGGAATCATGTATCATTTTGGAGTTTAGAGTAAATTTGGAGTCAAGAGTAATTTTAGGGTTAAGAGTAATTTTGGAGTTGTTATTTTAGGGTTAAGACTAATTTTGGAGTTAAGTCATTTTGGGGTTAAGATTTATTTTAGAATTATGAGTAATTTTTGGGGTTAAGAGATATTTTGGAATTAAGAGTAATTTTGGGGTTAAGAGTAATTTTGGAAACAAAGTGTATTGGAATTGAAGAATTAGGTAAAATTCTGTTAAGGGAGAATAGGGGTTCGCAAATGAAATTGCAGGGTGGGAAGGTGATTGGGGCAAAAAAGAGTTAATAATAAATAACCTACCCAACTAAATGCCTTATTACAAAAGAAGGTTTAAGTCTGGTCTTGTAAAACCTAGGTTTTAAGATAGCCCCAACCCTTTTTATTGATATTAGAATACAAAGCTCGAGAAATAATTCTCAGTAAACTTTATCATATAAAATATTCCGTTTTCGGCGAAGAACATTTATAAACTACACTTATAGAAAAATCCGATAGAAATTCTTGTTCAGTTATTCCGAAACTATATTTTTTTCTAAATAATGACCGCACTTTTTGGTTATTTACGGGTACAACTTGCCCCGTTCTCTCCCCGAGGACCTATACAACGTTATTTCAAGAGCCATAAAATGAATCTTTTTTTACCATTTCTGCCTCTAGGGATGATCTCACAGAGGTTTTATGCGTTATACTTGTTATTATATAAGATATAGTTTAGAGTTGTGCAATTATCGATGGCTTGGTTATCGATCGTAAATCGTGAAGTGAAAATATTTTTGAATGTAGAACACAAATCAGTGTTTTTTTATCGGCTTCGACTGTCATCGTAGTTGAAAATTTTATGTTATAAAATTGTTTTTTTTTTAAACGGTTTTTGATCTATTTAAGTATTTTTGATAAACTGACGAGGATGCAAAATTACTGCATACATTAAGACTCCCCCAAACATATATTACTATCATATTAGGTATATGCTTCAAATATTTTAATATTAGGTAGGTATTCAAAATGTGCATTAATCTTTATGTAACTCGTAATGTCATGATTAACACACATATAAGACTTTTTTTGTTATGAAATAAGTGTGTGTGGTGTAGATGTTAAGCAATAGTTTCCTATAAAAAAAAAAATATCACGCGTCATAATTACATTTTCTTTAGATATCAAAAGCAGGCAGGCAGTCCACCAAATAGTTACTGGCTACCGTTCCCATAAAAACACTAACCCCCTTATTCATAATAAAGTTATCAAACGTTGATTAGCTAAAATTGTTGGTGATCAAAAGAGTGAGACGGGGCACACTGATTTAGTTAAAAAGCGATTATGAATATACACTCCAAACCGTTACACTCCAAACGTTCGATATTTTTTTTATGAATTCAAATTTCGAGTTCGCTTTTTGCACTATTTTTTTACTGTAAACAATTTTTATTATTTTACTAACTCAATATAACATCCTAAAAATGTTATACATGCAGCATATCAAAGCGTTCATAAAATTCACGTGAATAAATCCGTTAACATGGTTCACACTAAAAATAAAAAATGAACCAACAAAATTGTAAAGTGGAGAGTTTTATTTTATATGGAATCCTGATACACAAATAACTTAACGAGAACCTATCGTGTGATACAGCTGTGAAATGAGTCAGTTCACGTTTCTTATACGGCGTGTTCGTATTTTTAATTCTTATCTTCAAAACGTTTATATTCATTACTGATCATTAAATTTCGTGCATATACTCGTATACACTTCTGCGTGTCTTGCAAGCCTTACCGTTTTAAGCATAGACTTGTTTGTGTTATATAAGCTGAATAATATCATATAGTCATTTGTAGCCAAGCACCTTTCGGTGTGTTCCGACAGCTGCACTTGAGAGCCAGCTTCTTCTAGGCCTTGTGTGCTTACCACCTTCGGCCGCATCATCACTTACCATGGTGAGATTGCGGTCAAACACAGGCCTATAAACAGTAAAAAAAAAGTCATTTGTAGACCTAACTGGAACTAAATAGCACCATCAATAAAGTATATAGTTTAGGGTCGGCAACGCGCGAGTTATACCCCTGGTGTTGCAAGCGTCCATAGGCTACGGTAACCGCTTAACATCAGGCGGGCCGTATGCTTGTTTGCCACCTTAGTGGTATAAAAAAAAAAAAAAAAAAAAATATAATATAATAGTAATAATTTATTTTTCTCCATAGTTACAAATTAAAAAGACACAATTAATTGGCTTACAATGGTACTCATAATGCATCTTTAAGGGTCACGTCAGTATCTGTACTAGTAACATATTACTGTATTACAGACACCAGCGCCTTCCTGAAGGTATATCTAGTAGGTAGTAGACAATGTCTACCTTCAATTACACTTACAATTTTACGCAATTTTTTTTAAAAAAAAAGCATAGCCAAGATATTCAGGAGCCACTTGAGTTAAAAAGACTTTCAGCAGCCTGTATACGTGTCCTTAATAAACCCATTCCAATGTCTTGTACACAATCAACGCATATTTCTATCAAAAATTCGAAATCGTATCGATAACAATTCTTTTAAACTCGCACGGACCGCGTTTGATAGCCGAAGCCATATATCGTAAAGTCAGGGTTCCGTACGATGTATTTTTAGTAATAAAATGTAATAATCCCCCCCCCCCCTCCCCAATGAGCATTTCATTGGGGAGGGGGGGAAGCTCGGTAACGTGTGAGCTACGGTAACCGCTTACCATCAGGCAGGCCGTATGCTTGTCTAACGATTTTGTTGTATAACAAATGGTTATAAAATATAAATTGTATAAAAAATATCCACATTATAAGATTATTGAAGGTTCAATAACCAAGTCCTGTATTTACATAAACATCTTTTTTAAGAATAAAATAAAAGAAAAAATCACATTTTATTTATTTTAATATGAATAAAAATTAATTTGAATGATTTGGAAAACACAGAAAGAACCAAAAATATAAATTTACAAAATAATTTGATAAAATTATAGGAATAAAACCACTTGGTACAGAACCCTCCAGTTTATTGTTCAAATCAATCTTACCTGGTGTTTTCAATTTTTTTTCACTTCTCAGCCGGCAAGCGTCAATGGCACCTCATTATTATTCCACAAAATAATGATTCCAACGATTTTAACGTCGATTATCTGAGTTTCTGAGAATGATCGCTAGATTATACAAGAAATGAACGGACTCTTTGTTAAAAGGGGATTCTGGATCACAGATTGGGAACACCTGGCGTGGGACGTTTGTGTAAATTTGTGAAGTGACGTTTCGGTATCGATAACTATCTATTAGTCATGTTTTTTTAACGATATAACACATAAAATCGTTTATAAAATAAAGTTGTATTGAACGTAACAAAACGAAATTTTATTGTGTGATTGTCGATATTATTTTTAAAATATTTAGTTCTTACTCGTATTTCACGAATGCATAAAAGTTAAATAAATAAAAATATCAAAACACAGCTTTAATTACGATATTTTTAATATTTGACACAATTAATTTAATATCATTCATTTTGGGAAATTGCATTAAAAATTAATATAACTAAGCCCAATTTTGCATATTCATTGATGCAAATTTCATGTTTTTCAGCTTTATTTATATTAAAAATTAATGTCAAGAAAGCGGTAATTATTTATTAAATCTTCTAGCAGTTTAAAATCGATATGAAAATAATCGATATCGATAATTTAATCAACCCATCACTAGTCAATAGACCCGACGCGCTCGTAAAAATGTACTACAAAAGCATTCCTTACCAATGCTTAATTCTTGAATAGGCTAACACATGCACAAAATAATGTTTGTATACTCTACAAGAAATTATAAATTGTACCTGGAACTGTCATGTTTGGCTCGTAGAAGAATTCCATGCAAATGTGAAATTGTGATTCACTCTTCATTTAATTCAAATAATACGCATGTTTGGCAGACAGGTAGCAAGGTAGTTTTTCTAAAAATAAATTTGATTTAAACCCGATAATATTTCTAGTTTTGGGACACAAGCATTCCCTCCTCCTTTTTTTTTTTCAATGGTTATTATAAACATTGGATAATCTATTCCTTTGATAAATCTACACAAAAACTGTTCCATTTTCACTAGTATAATGAAGCAGAAGAGTTTTTTTTGTTTGTTAATTTGTTTAAACGGGCTAATCTCAGGAACTAACAGTCGGATTAAAAAAAATCTTTTACTATATTATCCCCAAATGTTACTGTTTATTCCGGAAATGCGGGTGAAACCGCGGGTAACAGCTAGTTTCAAATAAATAGCCATTATATCTTGCCATTGAAAAATCGGCCCTAAAATAAGAAGTGCAATCAACTTGGCACTAAATTCCATTATAAAAACATAGATCAGCAAATACAGTTGCACTCGTGATTTTTACTATCGTTCTTGTTTTAGAGCCCTCAGCTCTTTACCGGGAAGAGGGAACAGTATCGTTGATTCTCATTGAAATTGATCTAAAGGAAAGTAAGCAAGTATTATATTGCCGAGAAATTCTGTTACAAAGAAATCATTACGCTCGACGAATTCTTACAATACTTTCATGAGATCAAAAGAATATAAAAGAGCCCGAGGTACTTAGCCTAATAGATAAGTGAGAGCACTAGATTTTGAAGCATAGGACATTCGAGCTGATGTATCCAAGAGGATTTAAAGTTCAAAAGAATGTACAGTGCATCTCTTTCCTGACCTTAATACATTATGGATATCATCCACTTCAACCCATTTCTTAACATCGTCTTTGAAGACTGATCAGCTTTGTAGATCGGAAAAAATAAGACAGATTTGTAAAATGCCGTTACTATTGATCCTTGGTAACCAGACCCAAAGACCAAAACAGTTTAAAATACGCCAATTAGTCGGATATCCGCGAATATCAAGCTTATGCACTAGTATTGCATTCGAGGCGCCCGCTGACGAATTAAAACGCCGTTCGCCTTTCCTCCCGCCTATTTTACGATTGTGTTCTCATGCAAATCTTTTTTGATTTGGCGTCTATAGACTTATTGGTCTGTGTTTGTACCTAAGGCGGTTAACACATAGCACCGCACTCCACGTTTGAACGATGGATGGCATCGTTCATTTTATACTAGAATGTAGGAAATCCGAGGCGCCCCGCCGCGACGTCGCCGTCGTACAGAATCATTTATTTTATCAATTAGCATCTACCTCTCCACGCGTATTCTGCCACAGCCTATTTTAAATATCGGCCATCTCGCACAGCCGTTTAGGGTGGTGTCAAGACTAGAAATGAAATTGATTATGAAATTCTATGTAAAAATACGACAGTTAAATCGAGAGCAAAAGGTGCAATTTCTTTTTAATTAGGTATGTGGGGCTCAAAAAAAAAAAAAAAAAATTGTTCATGTATGAACATAGTCTCTCAATCTCAATATTGTAAGATATTTGAAACCCTTTCCGTCTTTGTACATGAGATTAAGCCAAGTCAAGTAAAACCCAGGTTTTAAGATAGTGCCGGCTCTTTTTGTCATACGAAGTAGAAAGTGAAGGATATATTAAAAATATGGGATAAAAAAAAACATATTATTATTTGCCATTTAGTGTATAGATTTTATTACTCCCCTTTTGTATCGTTACACGATTAACTATATCGTCACTATACATTATAAAAGTGACATACCTATATTACTTACTACGTTAACCGCTTACCATGAAGCAGGCCATACGCTTGTTTGCTACCTTATACACACGGCTATATAAGTATAAGCTGACCTCTCATTGATGATGATGATGATGATGATGATGATGATGATTAGCACTACCCTCAGCCAGTACAACGACCGACCCATGTCCTATACAACCATTCAAGCATCAACCACCATGCAACTAACTTAGTTTATAATGACTGGTACCTGAATAGTTATATCGGAGTAACCATGGATAAACCAAGGGGTGCGTGGTATATAGGAGTGACACGCTCTGGGATGGGAGAGGACGGCCAGCCAACCGCAGCCAGCTGACCACAATCGACCGACTGTTCAGCCTATAGCCAATATTGGAAAGTGGGAAGACGGGTATCATAGAGAGGGATGAGCGTTGATGTATCTTGAGTGCTGGGGTTTTATTGTCTTCTTTCTTATTTTGATTTTTTGTTCCTGGGTTGGATTTTGTTATTTCTCTGTTTTCATTAAATTAACCTCCTCCATGCACGGGTATAGCTTCTATGGTTGAGAGGCTCCTTGTTCATTTCAGCTTCGGTATGTGCTTCAATATTTCTTGTTCTGCGTTATTATTCTAGAGTCAATTTGGTTTCCTCAGGCACAAAATTCAGCAAGATTTTTAGTATAGTAGTCAAAATATTCTATATCATGCGCCGATTGATTTTTAAAGTAAATATCTGTTTTCTGGGTTTCGATTTTGGTGTACTGTAGGGCCGTACGTAACATGGCCGTAATATATAGGACTGTAGTAATAACTATTTAGTAATCTGTGACTGTAGTCTATCAGATGTGTGCTTGGAAACTTAAGTATCTTGGTTAATGGGATGAGAAACATCCAGGATAACATATCTTTTGTGTTCCCGAAAGTATTTTTTGGTTTCCTGGGTGTATGAAGTTCCGTGATTTTAATCTGATCATGGATGAGCATTTTGTCCTGGTTTAATTAGTGTTATCAAGCATAATGTTATATATTATCATTTTGTCACGCTAGTTGATAATGTGATACAGAAATCCTTTACAATGCGAGATCAGCTTATACTGGAAATGTATAGCTTGATATGTAGCCGTGTGTACATAACATAGTATAACATATAAAAAACCATAAATAATGTCGGAATAAACGTGTAACTAACCACGCTCATAACACACTCAAAACCACGTCCAATCCTTCCACTTATACTCCATCGATAATCGTATTAAAAAAAGCGTGGTATATTCTTCTTGGGTGTTGAAAAAAGGCAAAACGCTTGCGATTTCTGAATGCACTATTATGTATGCGCGTTGCGAATTTACCCTGAAGTTGGTTTCCATTGTTGAATTTCAAAGTGGCGATAAGTGTGTAGGAGCACGTATTGTATTTGGGTTCTGTAGATTATTTTTGTACTGTATTTCATCGCAGAACATTAAAGTCTATTAATATGTTTTTAAGAATGGGGAAGGTTCAGAAACTCTACAGCTTTTTTAATCCATACTAATATTATAAATGCGAAAGTAACTCTGTTTGTATGTATTTTTGTTACGCTTTCACGCCTTAGCAGCTGAACCGATCGCCATGAAATTTGGCATGTATAAAGCCTATGGTATGGAAAAGGACATGGCTACTTTTTATCCCGGGAACGCGTGTGAAACCGCGGGGGACAGCTAGTACTGTATATATCATGATTTGAGTTGATGTGACTGAAGGTGGTAAGCACACAAGAGGCTAAAAAGAAACTGGCTCTCAATTATAGCTGTCTTAACACAGGTAGGGTACTTGACGACAGATCTTAAACTTGAAGACGGTATCCATTCAGGCGGGTACTACAAAGGAACACCATCGTGCTATGATTTCTTCACATATTCCTTCACCGAATGTTCAAGCTTTTCGGATTCGAATCCGTAACCTTCGCCTCAGCAGTCGGTGTCTAGCTCTGAGCTATCATCGCCTGCAATCATTCATTCGGAACTATAAAATTTACTAGCAATCCCGCGCGGTTTCACCCGCATTCCCGAGGGATCGTATGTTTTCCCGGGATAAAAAATATCCTATGTGTTAATCTAGAACATATTCCATATGTGTGCCAAATTTCATCGAAATCCGTTTTGTAGTTTTTGCGTGAAGGAGTAAGTAACAAACATCCATTCGTACAAACTTTCACGTTTATAATATTAGTAAGGATATCACCCATGTATGTACTCTGTACGATATTTTTCATTATTGTTTTTTATTTAAGGAACCCTAAAAATATAATAACCACTGTAAATCCATTGCATATTGTTATGGCCGGCGGTAAATAATAATTTTAACTTTTTTTTGTAGGTTTTGGTCAAAATGTTGGTGGTCGCTTATTGTTGTTTGACATGTATACATTTTTGTGATTATTTAGGATTTTATTGTATATTTTTTTTGTTTTGGTAATGTGCCACTTCGATTCGCAATGGGCCTGTTTAATGGAGGTTACGTTTGAGTAATTTTGAACCTTAGCAGTTATTTTATAAAGTTTTTTTTTACGCCAAATATGGAAACGTTCTTCGAGAATAAAAGTTCGTTGGCAGCGGTTTATAAATTGATGTTTTTTAATTCAATTATTTAAATGTTTTCTTGTTACTAACTACTGTATTATATTCTTAGATATTTTACTTACATAGTAGCTATATGAAATCACCTGTTGTCATGAATACACAACACAGAGAAGCATCACTAAATCACCTCTTCGTCATCTCATCGTTTTAAGTTAAAATTCCGAAGTCTTTATCTGACACGTGGCGTATGGTGATCGAAAGAGTGAGACGGAGGGCACTATAACACTGATTTAGTTAAAAAGCGATTATGAATAAAGGGGTAAGTAAGTATTTAATGAAAATATGAGTATTTAAAATGTAAGCAATCTCAGAAAAAAAGCAACGTTGAGTAACTATGAGATGTCTTGTGGTTGTGTTTCTTTTATTATTTATCCAAATTTAAATTAAATAAACATAACGTAGTTATTCAACGGTTTTTAACTGGAAATAAAATCACAAATATGTTAATGTCGACAGCCATTATAGATTCTTACCACGTAATCCAATTAAAACAGCCTCGCGGCCGCAACAGGAAGAAATAAATATTTCATTCTACCCTCAAATTTGAATAAACATAATTTATTAATATTGGGGTTGATGTTGGACATTGATGTTAATTGTAACACAGTTTGTCACCAATTCGGAATAATAAATACGGATTTTTATTTCATCATCATCATCATCAGCCTTTTTTAAGTCCACTGCTGGACATAGGTATTCTTCCTGTTTCGTGCCACCTGCATCCAGCTCAGTCCGGCCACTTTTTTGAGGTTGTCAGGATTTTTATTTGGTTAAGGCTCAGAGTATACGGGGTGTTGTTTTGGTCGGCGACAAGCAACCCAGGAGCGGTAGTACAAAATATATATTCCCCAAAAATGGATTTTATTCCATTAAATACTGTAAATAGGTTGAGAAATACCTTATTCAATTTGAAATAAAATTACCACAAAGTATGGTTACTAGGCACGTGCACAGACTAGAGCTAGGCGCAAGCCGCCATCGCCCCACCCCTTTACTCCCTCGTACTCCTGTTGAGTATTATGTCTACACTTTAGCTTATTACATGATTTTCAAAATTTTTATTCTTTTATTTTTATTATTAAAAAAAATAAAGTATTTTTTAATATTTTTCTTAGCACCAGTATCAGATGTATTATCGACCCTGAGTCGCTCGTCGCTGACCAAAACAACGACCTGTATAAATACTACGTACAAGTTAAGGCTAATTAGTGTTCTGAAGAATTGTTTGACCTGATGCCCACGGCTACCATCATCCATCGCAACCTTCGCCATCGACGGGGAGTCCTTCCTCACACATTGGATTATTACTTCTTATCCCGGGAACTTTTTAATTTCAGCTACCTTCAAATCAGCAGAAGTAATAACCAATGAACGACATCTGCCGACGTTTGATTGCATTAATTTTAATGTAAAATCGATTTCACGCCATCCGATATTTCGAATAAAATCGTTTAGCTGTATTCGTTATTCGATGTTTATGTAAATCGAATACCGGTGGGCGCAGCGTCATTTTCGAATCGATTTTATGGTTATTGCTCGGTTTTGGGGTTTAGTCGAGTATTAGTCGATTTATGGAGTGAGTGCTCAAATGAAATAGTGTTTTATTTCTAAATAAAAAGTTGATGAAAGCTTTTAAATTCAATAAAAACAATTTATTTTTGCAGTAACAATTAAAATGTCAATAAATAACAATATTCTACTCGTAACATTAATCTTCAATCAATGGAAACAAGCAAAATTTAGGGTTGCTGCTTCAAAATAAAGTAAAAATGATGTGGTACGAATCTAGTAACATCGAATAAGAAATCTATTAAACGTTTCTATTAATTCTTTAGAATGCGCTTTGTATAGGTCAGTAGCATATTAATACCCTTGGTATAGCTAATATCCATAGGTGAGGGTACCCACTTACCATCAGGTGGACCTGAATGATTGTCAGCCTAAAAATGAGCATGCTGATTTCTGTGAAGAATTGTGAAATTACGAAACCACTGAGGTAAAAAGTTATAAGTCTAACATCATTTAAATGACACAAGCAATTAACGATTATTCATAACAAGGTGGCAGCCCTGAGCTTGGTACCTACCGTAGGCGTCCGGCAGCCATTGCGATGATTCGCCCGATCTCGATGTAAATTGATGCCCATCTATTCGCTGATATTCCAATAAGATAACCGCAATAAAGACTCGCTTTGGGCGCGAATTCCACTTATATTCTTATTTTGAAATGTGGTGGCGTTTTGTTATGCCGAAGGGTAGAAATATTATAAAATTGTGGTTTTTAAATGAAGAACACTGACTTGAGTATATTTGAATGTATTTAAAATAAGTAGACTGTATATTTTATGGCATGAATATTATGTAATAGGTACATTAGAAGCAAGATTCTCAATTCGAATGTTCAAATAAGACGCTTGCTTGAAGAATCGAATCAGGCCCTGATTTATTTTCTGGTACGTTTTTTTTTTTAGTATATTATAAAATTCTTGAATTACTTGATTATACTTAAATTACATAACTGAAAAACATGTTCTCTGTTTAACTTTTCTGAGAACTGTCAAGTTCCAAGACCTTGATTATAACGAAGATCAGACCAAGAGATATGCAGAAAAAATACGATGTTCCAATTGAAAAATATAATTTATCGAAATTCGCCCATAGCGAGACAAGGACAGCTATACAATCTTCACAACGGCTGACGTTTGTGAAGAAATATCGCCTGAAATTATACGTTTTGAAAAGTGCAGTATTTTTTATAATGAGTGTTATTTACATGATCAGTAACAGTGCTGTGTTAGAGGTTGTTGATAGGTGTTTTAGCTTTGGCAGGATAATACTGTGCTTCTTTAGTGTGATTTGTTTATGATATTTTGTTTATGTTTACGTATACTTGATAGAGTGGTCGTGGTTATAAATCGACAGATTCCCGATTCATTAAAAAATCCGGCCAACTGCGAGTCAGACGCGGCGCACCGAGGGTTCCGTATAAACTTGTAGGTATGTAAATAGTTCGTTCATCACGGGAATCGAGTCTCACAGATATTTCCCCTTTATTCAGAATTGGTTATTTTTTTTGGGATGTTACTACAAATTTACGGTTTGCGGATTTCTTCCTCTGTTGTGCTACATAGCCTTCTTGCCAAATTTCATGATTCTAGGTCAAAGGGGGTACTTCCCTTTGACCTAGAATCATGAAATTATACATGGGCGTACCCAGCTTCTGACCCAGGGGGTTTTTTCTCTAATTAACTTCCTACTTTACTTGAAAACTAGATAACCGATATTTTGAAACTGATTTGTTGCGTAACAACTGCTTAGACGTTAGAACTTAGAAGTCAAGTCACTAAGGCTAACATGTAATACAAACTAAGTACTATTAACTTAAAAACAAAGAAATAGTTCGAAGTTTTCTAATAATATGTCAAAACCACTTAAACCAAAAGAAAATGGTTATGTTATGCATGAATATTGCAACTTAATCGGACGCGTAGCGTTTTTTAAAAAGTTTACGCATAATATAATATTGTAAATTAAGAACTTTTATTGAAAACAGTAGGTACGTAGACATATGAAATCCAGGGGGGGGCAGCTGCCCTTGATTTTTTCACTGCTCCAAGGGATTGCAAGCATTTGATATTCATTTCAGCATGTTACCTCTTCGTGTTTCTGAGAAAAAGTCTTGACAGACGGACAACAAAGTGATCCTATAAGGTTTCCGTTTTTTTCTTTTGATGTACGGTAACCTAAAAACAGTTATCGCAAATATATTTCAGTTCACATATCGTATGCGATGTGGTTACTAGGTTGTAAATGTATTAATCCTTTGACTGTTTGACGATCCGCGCGGGCGAGGAAAACAATAGAAATCTATTGTTATTTTTAACCGCAAGTCAAGACAGCAAAAAGTAACAATTCAAGATAACGGCACAGTTTACTAAATGTTTAATTTAAACATACTCAAGCATGTGTGTTATGAAAATAAAAACATTGTTTCTGGGCTTGTGTTCAATTGACAGTATCTTAATTAAAACAATAATGTTTTTTATGAGTCCCTGGGCCAGTAGACAAGATTGTTATCGACAATCGTCATCGTTAGTAAACGATCAACCTTTGTATGGGATTGACATAAGAGATTATTAAAAATCACGTGATATTTCGATTTGAAATGTCAATCCCATACAAAGGTTGATCGTTTATTGTCGTCAACCATCTTGTTTAGGGGGGCTGTAAATTTCATCTCACAACTAGCGACTGAATGCAATGGCTTCATCATCTGCCTGCCCTGTCTATTACTTAATCTGTGGTCCTCTTCCCAATAATTTACACAAACACAAACACAAACTATTTTCAAATTCAAAATCATTCATTCAAATAGACCTTCGCAGGCACTTATGAAAAGTCTGACTCTAATACCGGTTCGGAAGGTTGCATTTGCTGAGAAGAGCCGGCAATAAACTCAGCAATTACTCTTTTCAAAAGAAGCTTAGATTCATCACATAATATTTACATTCCAATCGCAATGACAACAATTGCGTGTCCCGGCGGCGTCAAAACTACAAAGTATACTGAATCTATATTTTAATATGTAAATAAATAAAAAACTAAAGCAGACCAGCCCCCACAAGCAGCACCTGTTCACAAGTATGACGCGTGTGGCAGCCATCGCCCTCCTCGCCATATTGGAGGGAAGAGAGCGACCAGTCACACGACGCCGCCGCAAGCAAAGGCCTTAAAGTGAGCATGACTTACTTAAGTCTGCCTTAGAAATTAAAAATTAAGAGTGTAGTCCTTGAAAACTGCCCAAACGACTGTTACGGTTTGTAAGAAAAATCTTCGATATCGTACGTTTAAAAACATTTAAAAAGCATTTTACAATCTTAAAAGGTATACCTACAATCTTATCACGTTATATTTGTGAAATAATCCTTCATTTCCAACAAAAAAACTCGATAAAATCTCTCAAAACCACAAAATATACCTTTTGCTGTTTGCAACATTTATAGTATTTCGAATGAATTGACTAAAATCTTAGTGGTTAAAAAAAAACACAAAAGGGTTGAACCCCAACGCTACCATATCAGTTTTTTACAATATCAATCCATAAAATATTAAAATATTCTTTGCTTTTGCATGAAAACCGTGCGCCATTTTCCATAGTAATTACTATGGAGCGGTTGTCATATTTTGAATTTGTATAAATTCGAATGCGCGCATAAAAATCATCCAGTGTCCTCCTCGAGTCCAAAGTGGGAGCACGTCGCTTTGATGCTCGCTGAAGGTCGCCACCGTCTTGTGTCATTGACATAAAGGTAGGTCGTGACTGCTGAGGTAAAATAAAGAAAGAAAATACATTTATTGATTTATCAAGGTACCAGATTTTATTTAATTTAGGTATTTGTACTAACTTATTCAATGTTTTTACATGTCTTATTAATTATTATTATTAAAGCCCGACCGGAAATATATGATGATACATAATAAAATTTTAAAAGGTATTTGATAGAACTCGGGATCACAAAACATGAATCTTCTCAAAATTTTGAAAACGTGTCCGCCATGTTGAACTTTTGAGACACTGCACCGATTGCTTTCAAAATCGATATTTGAGAGACCTTGGGGTCACAAAACAAGAATATTTTCTCAGAAGTTTGAAAAAGTGTCCGCCAATTTCAACTTTTTAGATACTGGTCCGACTGCTCTCAAAATCGATATTTGAGAGACATTGGGATCACAAAACAAGAATCTTTTCTCAAAATGTTGAAAAAGTGTCCGCCATGTTGAACTTTTTAGATACTGGTCCGATTGCTTTCAAAATCGATATTTGAGAGACCCTGGGGTCACAAAACAAGAATCTTTTCTTAGAATTTTGAAAAAGTGTCCGCCATGTTGAACTTTTTAGATACTGGTCCGATTGCTATCAAAATCAATATTTGAGAAACCTTGGCGTCACAAAACAAGAATCTCTTCTAAAAATTTTGAAAAAGTGTCCGCCATTTTCAACTTTTTAGATACTGGTCCGACTGCTCTCAAAATCAATATTTGAGAGACCTTGGGGTCACAAAACAAGAATCTTTTCTCATAATTTTGAAAAAATATCCGCCATGTTGAACTTTATAGATACTGTTCCGATTGCTATCAAAATCGATATTTGAGAAACCTTGGCGTCACAAAACAAGAATCTCTTCTCAAAATTTTTAAAAAGTGTCCGCCATTTTCAACTTTTTAGATACTGGTCCGACTGCTCTTTTTTATTATGATTAGGTGATTATTAAATTAGTAATCGCAACACTTGCCGATGCAATGTGGTGTTAATACTTTTTTCTTTTTAAGATTTTTTTACACGATTTGTTTACATGAAACTATAAATTTTAATAAAAACCGCGGCAGCGAAATTACAGCGGAGTGTGCAATACGAACTGAGAGCAGTTTGCTCAGAAGCCCCCAAAGCGGAGTGATATAAATTTGATGCTTTGGTAAACTCCACTATCCATCTGGGTAGAGGCACGATGTCCTATGAAAATATTTGATTAATCCTTATTTAATAACATAAGTTGCTTACGTTGGGCATTTAATGTTGATAAAGTTTGCTCTTTAATTAGGTACCAAAAATAGTATTCGCCATACCGTGCTCGTGCGGCGGGTGGGGCGACGCGCGTGCCATGTCACCACACAGCATAGTACCTAGTTACCTACATTGTACGCGTGTGAAGCCGAGACGGGTCGCTAGTAAGTTATAAGAATAATCTGTGGCAAAAATTTCAAGATTCTGGACCTTACGATCTAGCTGTATGTGGATCAGTCATTACGCCATTTTCTCTTTATATATACCTATATGGATTTAAGTAAGTAAAGGTAAAGTAGTTGTTAAGATTGATATTAAAATTACAAAGTTAATCAATATTCTCAATAATGAAAAAAATATCAAGAATGATCCGGTACTGCTTACCTAATTAGCACGAATCACGCGAACACTGTGGCTCTAACCTTTTCTATTGCCAATATTGCCATCTCTTTTACCACGGCTACTCGCAAACTGCGGGGCGGCGAGTGAATAGCTAATACATTGCGCTGTTTCTATAACATGCTTACTAATCTTACAGGCGTGAACTCGCACTGTATAAATAATTATTCCATTGCGCCGTAAATCATAGTTGTCTGTCACAAAGCAATGTGTAATATAACTGTGAGACGCATCTGTGTAGGCAGAATGTGTCGATGTGTGAGCTCTATGAGAAATTACCACGCTCGAGGACTAGGCTCTTAAACTAAATGGAAACTACTAAACACACAATAACTATTCACAGACTATATAAAATGTCGTCTCTCTTGTTTCAGCGGCAATAGAGTCTCTCCACGCGCCGACAGGGGGCGACGTACAACTGCCCTGTGACGTCACACCAGCTCTAGCTGATGACAGGATGGGGCTCGTCATCTGGTACAAGCAGGGGCATAACACGCCGATATACTCGTAAGTAAATGTTCTATATACTGTATTTAAACAACTTGTGATAACATCGATTCATAATTTCCAGTCACGGAATGAAAAGGTTCGTCACTCTAAGAGTCAGTTTTCGCCTGGGGACCGTTCAAGTATTACGTAAGCACTCTAGGGGGCAGGGGGTCTATGCTTTGCTTATTTTTGATGACATTCTAGATGGTGATTACGTCAGCAGTAATTATTTACTTTTTTACACACATGACAATCCACACATTGTCTATGCTTGAAAACGAAACGCATATTCGGGGATTCCCACAAATAATGAATATACGGTTCTCAAGATGTTTGTTTTGTTCGTAATATTACTTATTTGTTTCTTACTATATGTTGAATACCGTGTCAATAAAGTTTGTTTAAATGAATAATATATTATATGCGTTGAAGTCCTCTATCTTAAGCTTATTTTCTTATTTCTAGAATTATAATTGCTGCTCATGAATCAATAAAGAAAACAGAATCTTCTCTTCTTCCTCCTTGCCTTATGCCATTATTTGAGGTCGGCTCTCCTCGTTCTCATGCGCCAGAATGGTCTGTCCTGGGTTGTCCGTACTGTGAGTTGGGCCAGTTCCAAGTCGCGGGTTACTGTAGACCACCATGTGGCTAGGGGTCTTCCTCTTTTCTTTTTTGAGTTCGGTAGGGCCAGAGCCTGCCGAACCACGTGGTCTTCAGGACGTCTCATTACGTGGCCATACCAACGAAGCCTACTTTCTGTAAGTTTTTCTGAGATGGTCGCGACTTTATAACTACCTCTGATGTGTTCATTTCGCACTTTATCAAGTCTGGTTGCACCTGCTGCCGCTGCTGCTGCTGCTGCTGAAGTTTTTGTTCATGCGCCTTTTTTATGGCCCAGCATTCGGCACCGTACATCATTGTACGGTTGGACGGGCCAATAGGCGCAGTTGGTTCAGGTTCACCTTACGCGCCGCAGGTCGTGGGTTCGATTCCCACACAGGACATACATTTGTGTGCATGAACATGTCTGTATGTCCTGAGTCTGGGTGTAATTATGTATATTAAGTATGTATTTACAAACAAAAAGTAGTATATGTATTATATCAGTTATCTGGTTTCCTTAGTACAAGCTCTGCTTAGTTTGGGATCAGATGACCGTGTGTGAGGAATGTCCCAGGATATTTATTTATTTATTTATTTATTGCAGGTATTACAGCTGTTTTTTAAATTTTTCCCTTCACTTTGATCGGCATTCTTGTGTCGCAGAGGACACCCGAGAGAGCTATCCATCTTTGCCAAGCAACGTTGACTCTGTGGGTGACGTCGGTTTCAATGTTACCATCAGCCGTCAGCATCGCTCCGAGATATTTGAACTGGGATACCTTTTGGAATTGGATCTCCCTCGATATAGATCGTGTTTGAGATGATGGTATCGCCGCCAAAATTGCATTCCAGATGTTCGCAATAAAAAAACAGAATACTTACATTAAAAGAAAAAATCATATACCAATGTTTACGTAAGCATGGGAGAGGGGGAAAGAGCTTTGCTTACTTTTGCTGTCGGGTGGGGGGGGGTAATAATTGTAATAAATCTGCTTACGTAATACTTGAACGGCCCCTTGCACCAGATTGCAAGAATCATTTTGATTATACCAACAAGAAGGTTTAGGTAGGCAGAGCGTGCCAAAGAATGCCACACATACATACATGCACTCGAAAAAGTACATACAAAGATATATCTTCACGTACAGTACATAAATATTAAGTATACATAGATAGTATAGTGTAGAATGTATATTAATACCGTATTAATATACGAAGTCAAATCTCGAGACTGTATTAGACAGACATCTCAATCTAGTATCAATCGGCGTACATCAAAAGGCTATATTCAAACCGGCTCATTACATACACCTGCCGTCTTAGGGAGGTCGATGTCTTCGGGATTAAGTTTTGTTTTTTTTTTATTTTGCTTTAGGTTATTTTGAGTAAATTTTTGTTTTTGATTACTTTTCAAAGCTTTGTTCTTTAATAAGGACTAATATTTATTGTAACTCTCAATGTTAACAACTTTATTTAACGAAAAACACTTTCTTTTTAATAAACTATGTGTAAACAAAGCAAATACAAATTCAAAAGCGAATACAAGGTATGAGTAATAAAAGAAGCCAAACATCAAAGATATTATAATAAAAAGAGGTAGATATCGCATTAACGCACGCTAATTGTTGCAGACAAATTCAGACAATTGTCGTAATTTTGCCTAGCGGCTATATATAGCTATCTCTTTCTGTACCATATGTTCCGTATTATCTATCGCATTCAACTTATTCAACAATAACTGAACGCCGCTTAGTATGAGGGTAGCATATCTCTATTATAATATCATTGCCAAACATAGTCAGATTGTCCAAAAAGTATTTAAAAAAATGAAGGTAACCTTGCCGAGTTCCGAACGGTGGTAACTTCAGTAAATGTGACCTTCATAAGTGCCCTTCTGGGATCTAAATTGAATAAATGGCTTTGACTTAGAGTTTTTCGATTTGCATATGCTTTTTTGACCTCACTCCCGTCACAGATTAAAGTTGCTCCCGTGTTCTGCGCGCTCTATCTACCTTTTGTTCTTTCATCTGAGCCTAGGTAATTTTTATTTAACGTTCTTAAACATCAAAAGATTTCTTTTTTATTATTTGCACTTTATTATAGGTACGTGCTTGTGTAAGTACAACATTTTAAGTGTTTTTATAAATTAGAAAAACAAAAACTCAATTAAGAGAGACAAAAATCTTTAAAATATCTATGTTTTCATTCACATTTGACATTTTACGTACACAAAATGCCACTCAATGAACTAATTATCAAATAAATTGCTATCCAAATACATAATTAAACCATAATCAACAAACGTAAATTAGGGTTGACGCTCTCTAATTCCGCTCCTACTCGCGGTGACAGCAACCTATTTAAGATAGGGTTAAATAACACTATCACGGTAAAGCGATACGTTACAGTGCTGTCGCGTCTCATGTCGTGCTAACGAGAGAGGCTAATGTTCGACGACGTGATGGATACCTATTAGTGTTGACAACCCTAACGTTGAGTGGTAAGACATACCGCTTTGATATATTAGCTGAGTAGGTATTTACTGGGAGGTCACGTCATTTTATCACATGTTCATTTTTAGACGGCAATTTTGGTGGACGGTTTAAGGCGATGATAGCTCAGTGGTAGTGACGTCGGATACCGAGACGAAGGTCCCGGGTTCGAATCCTACAATGAGCTTGAGCTTTCGGTGAAGGAAAACATCGTGAGGAAACCATAGCACGGTGGTAGGGTACTTTGTAGTACCCGTCTGGCTGGCTACAACCCTCAAGTTGAAAATCTGTCGCCAAGCACCTTTCAGTGTGTTTCGACAGCTGCACTTGAGAGCCAGCTCCTTCTAGGCTTTGTGTGCTTACCACCTTCGGCCGCATCATCACTTACCATGGTGAGATTGCGGTCAAACACAGGCCTATAAACAGTAAAAAAAAAAAAAAAAAATCAGTGCGTTGATGATTAGAAATAAACTGTTGGGTATATATATTTTTTTTTTTTTTTAATGTAAAATGGGCTTGCGTTTGACCTTCGACTGACCCCATTTTTTCATTTTTTATTTGACGGTTAGTAGACCGGGAGATACTGGTACAAATTTCCTTCGCCATACTGGTACAAATGAACAGGAAAGTGCCAGTATCTCCCGGTCTAGGTTACCCTTAGACCCCGTCTAGCAAGGACGAATTCGCGAATTCGTATCGGCGTATTTTAAATTGCGATGCATGTGGTATGTATTGGTGACGTACCTACCTCACCGTACGCGCGTAATGCATTCGCACGAGTGATTCGCGGCGAATTCGTCTTTTCTGGACGTGGACAAGATTAGTGAGTGCTGAGGCAAGGAATAGTAACTATCACTCATAGAGGCGACACTCACACCCCTCCGACCACACACCTCGACACCTATCGACCTATATGACGTCACCATTCGCTGGAGGCATTTCTGTGCGATTAAGTACAGAGTTTTTTTTTTATACGTCCAAATCGGCAAGCAAGCATATGGCCCGCCTGATGGTAAGTGGTTACCGTATCCATATGGATGCTTGCATCACACGAAGCATCGCTTAAGCGTTACCTACCTTTCCCCCTACCCAATGAGCTCTGGCGAGCTTACTCACGCGCAGGAACACAACTTTCCACAACATAAAGATATTTGGCTGCGGTATTCTGTAAGGTGGAGGTACATCCCCAGTCGAGCTGCTCTTTGAGCGAATAAACGCTACGCTCTACCTCTCTTAGTTCTAGCCATAGTAAAAAAATTGATGTTGTAAAGATTCCATCGTAAAGTATTATTATTATCCCGTAAAGTATAAGATCCCACGGGAACTTGAATGAGTTTGATATATTCAATCAAATGTACTAACGCATCATCTTTTTTTATTCACATATCCAGTATTGAACTTAAACCATCCGCGTCATGATGCTAAGCAGGTGCATTCCACGAGGAATGTTCAATCAATTTACAGTTATCAATCTAAAATCAATCAAACACTCCTTACTTCCCAAGCGTTGCCGAACAAAGCCGAAGAGCGAAGGATAAACCAGTATTAAATTAGTAAATCTGCCCTGATACATGCGCGCGCGCTTACCGTGCCGTCGCTCCTAATCCCTGATTGGCCCAATTTAGTTGAAAAACGCCGCGTGTATTAATAGACGTCACGTCACGTACCCATTAGGGCGTTTAGTTGTTTTAAAAATCGTGCGTTTCCATTGTTTTTTGTAACGTTACGATAGAATAGAATATTTTTATAAGTTTTTCTCAAATAGGTTTTAGCCACGTACTTTTAAAATATTTAACTCTCAAATTTGTTCACAATGTTTCTTATGCTGCGATGGGTTGTTAATACTAATAAAATTGTGAGACAGATGTTTTATGACAGTTACAACTAATAAAATAAGGACAACAATAGGCGTATTCTAAGCAACAATACACTAAACCCTAGATTTAGTCGAAATAATCAAAGCTTTGAAGCGGTGAAAAATCCTAAGGCCACTAATGTAAGATACAAGTAAAAAAATATCTCTTACAAAATAATTATTCTGATTCCGTGAGTATTAGTGGTACATTACCTCTACAATCGCTACAATACAAGTATGTTATTTATTATACCATAATTAATAACAGTAATGCAGTAATAATAATTTGAGAGAGGTAGAGCATAGCGTTTATTCGCTCAAAGAGCAGCTCGACTGGGGAAGTACCTCCACCTTACAGAATACCGCAGCCAAATAACTTTAAGTTGTGTTCCTGCGCGTGAGTAAGGTCGCCAGAGCTCATAGGGAGGGGGGAAAGGTCGGTAACGCGTGAGCGATACTTCTTGTGTTGCAAGCGTCCATATGGCTACGGTAACCGCTTTCCATCAGGCGGCCGTATGCTTATTTACCGATTTAGTAGTATAAAAAAAAATAAAAAATAAGACGAGGTTCTAAGCCTCGATAAAGTTGCTCGTTGACCTCAAGTAGTCATGCAATCAGAAGTGGGATTGCATCGTAACAAATATCAAAGAAATAGCTTATATATTCATAAGCCCACAAACTGCAACACAGTATGACAGACAGCTTAAATAAACTGTGCGAATAAATAAATATCAACTTACTGATGCAGACGTCTTTGGTCCCTATTTTGGTCTTCAATCAAAAAATAAGGTTTCTGATTTATTTTCGATTAAGGGTGCGTATAAAGCAAAATAACAATCTTAGAATTGAAATTTACCCAAGTAAATAGTATTTAAATGAAAAAATATTTTTATATGGGTATTTTTTATTATATACGCGATGGTTCTATCTGAGCAAAAACATAATGGAATGAAATTTCCTCGATAGAAAAAAATCACAAAGCTACCTCTACTAATAATGTATTTTCGGTTTTATTCGTTCATGGTAGATACACCATGAACGAATAAAACAAAAAATCGATAAATAATATCACTAACATAAGACCTAGGGCTGCTACTAACGATTTTTTAAAATATTCTATACTTTACGAGTTATTTAGAAAAGAAGCGCTTCGTTCATTTTTGTGCTCCATCTCATCTCCACGCGAACATTAGACATAAGTTTGTTTCATCTGACATTGACATATTTTTCTGGCTTGGTACGCACTCTTAACGAAGCTTGAGACATGACTTAAGATGTTCGATTCTCGTCTATAATAATGGACCTTAAAGTATCTTGTTATCTCATGACGTCCATTTTTAAAATGGCTGATCCTTCAGTAAATAATATAAATTGACAGCGCTCGTTGTGTAGCTTGATTTACCGTACTTAATCGACGGGCAAAGTTAGCTATCATGAGGACAGTCTTCATACTAACTTTGCCCGTCCGGATGGATAACATCGTGTTCGGTACCTAGATGGGTGACCTCTTCAACTGGAACATTTTCCGTGCATCAAAAGACACGTAATACCGGGTCCTGGCTATCACTTAGTTGTGTGTGATAGTTGTTAAGCTAGTTGGCAGCCTCCAAGGCGGCTTGAAAACTCCAACAGTAGGTTGACCACTAGCCTACCTCCACCAATCCGCAGTGGGCATGCGTGGGGGAGTATCGGCCTAATCCTTTTCACCCTCATGTGTGAAAAGAGGCGCGTACGATCTTGCTCCCATAAAATATAATAAAAAAAAAAAAAGTGTTGTGATCCTGGGGCAGTAATCATCGTCAGATTACCGTGAGGAGGCTGTGCTGGCAGTGTAGTACCCAGGATGAGACTAAATACCCTTCTGCTGCTGGGACAGCGATTTCCCTCAATCTCTTCAAACCTCTTGTGTGTGTGAAGGCAGTTGCAGGTTTGGCAACGCGTGAGTGATACCCCTGGTGTTACAAGCGTCTATAGGCTACGTTAACCGCTTACCATCAGGCAGGCTATATGCTTGTTTGCCTTAGTCGTATAGAAAAATATTGCTGCTACAATAAAGCGTGTCGTATGATCTAATGACGTGTCGTACATTGTAATGGGAATGGGTCTCGTGAACTGTTGAAGCATAGAGGCGCTGTCATTCAAGTCATACGATGGATTTTTGGTGAACAAAACATTACTCACACACGCCTCTAAAGACGTCATGCGATATTATTTTTATAATTTCATTGTTTTTAGTATAAACTATATTGTATTTACTCTTGAAAGGGTAACGACTAAGGATTCTGTTGAAGGTATATATTTTACTAGCCAATGCCTGTTATTTTTCTTTTACCTAAGAAGTTATACCTTTCAAAGTCAAAGTCAAAGCCATTTATTCAATTTTAGGCTCTAGGAGGGCACTTATGAAGTTCAAAGCTACTGAAGTTACCACCAGTTCGTAAGTCGGCCTTCAACTGAGAAGAACAGGCAAGAAACTTAGCACGGTTCATCATATCATCATCATCATATCAGCCCATGGATGTCCACTGCTACACATAGGCCTCCCCCATTGTTCCATAGCTCGCTGAGTGACTCTGAGCTTATTTATGCGGCCAGCAGTAAAAGACCACGTCTCTGTTCCGTATGTTATCATTTATAACTGGTAACACGCACTGATTGAAGACCTTTGTCTTCAGACAGAGTTACATTTTTTTTATATTTTTTTGGACTATCTGACTATGTTGGCTATTTTTTCCAAAACATTATACATACATACTTAATTTTACAAAATAAAATACACAAGCATAAAAACGTTTAAAAAACCAACATACAACATTTAGGCTATAACATGTGAACGGACCTTATTTTTAAAATGTATAGGTACTTTTTATACACACTGACATACATCTTTCACACACACTCACTCAAATACACTATACAGGTTGTTGTTTTGGTCAGCGAAGAGCGACTCAGGGTCGATAATACAACTGATACTGGTGCTAAGAAAAATATTTAAAATATACTTTATTTTTTTATAATAATAAAAATAAAAATAATAATATTTTGAAAATCATGTAATAAGCTAAAATATAGACGTAATACTCAACGGGAGTGCGAGGGAGTAAAGGGGTGGGGCAATGGCGGCTTGCGCCTAGCTCTAGTCTGTGCACGTGGCTAGTGACCATACTTTACGGTAATTTTATTTCAAATTGAATAAGGCATTTCTCAACGCATTTACAGTATTTAATGGAATTAAGTCCATTTTTGGAAAATGTATTTTTTGTACTACCGCTCCTGGGTCGCTTGTCGCTGACCAAAAAAACACCCTATATTATAATAACAACACATATTATTTTCTGTAATACTTAATAATCACTAAAAAGTGAAAAGGCTTAGTTTGTGAAAACCTTTATTGGATTAAATTGATGTAATTTTCTTGCTTTACTTATGGCTGTTTTTTATTTTCTTAAATAAAAATAAATTGTATCAACACATTTGGCTTAGATTTTTATTTCTAGTGTACCAAAAATTATTAAGTGCTTAAAAAGAAATAAATAAAACCGTCAACACCTATGAAGAGAATCTAATTCACACATCTAAAAAGCTATATACTTCAAAGATAACTCTATTACATTAAATGAGATTGGATGCACGCTGTATTAATTTCTTGAGGACGCCAGGTCATGAAAACATGGAGATATTTCAAAGGATAGTGTCGTTGAAAAATGATGGTGCTTTGAAATGAGTGAAATTAAATAAATAAATATAGTTTGGTTTTAGTTTATGATATGTAATTAATTATTGGTTATTAGATACAAATATAATATATAGTTTTTTTTTTCCCTCGGATTATTTTTCTAATATTATTTTTTGATTACTGATTGACCTATTGACTGATTGACCTATACATACATTCATCCCTCAAGAGGAAGTTCACTTATTTATTAGGACCTTATATAATATGTATAGGCTAAGCTTGAAAAATAGCAATGACATAATCATACTTAGGGTATTTTAGGCAGGCGTATTTGCCTATTTTTGTATTTATATATTCATAACTTAAAACTATAAAGGTACATTATTAAGATGTAACATAAACTCATTCGAGTTTGACCGTATACCAGATGGTTTTTCGTCTTTAATATATATAAAGTAATCACCGCCACAAGCGCCATCTTTTTTTAAATACATACTTTTATGATAACCAACTTTTGCCCGCGACTTCGTCCGCGTAGAGTATTTCTTGTCTTCTAGATATGAATTATTGTAACAATATAGAGCTTTGTTCATGGCTATTGCCCGCCATTATTTGTGCTATCTAACAAAAGTTCACGTAGATTAGTAGATTGAGAGATTATAAAAATATATTTGCTCTTGGCAGACAGACAGACGAATAGACGGGCGGAGATCTGTCCACAAGTTCAAGTCTCTACGTCTAGCTGTTTGGGCTGTTCGTTGATATATCAACAATCAATCTATATACAGATAACAGTAGATATTTTTTGCAAATTATTTTAACTCCTCCATCCAAAGGTGGCCTGGTAGAGATCACTTTTAGTGATAAGGCCGCCCATTGTAACACTTTATTATTTTTAAGTTTTGTTTGTAATACTTAATATTTTTTGGTGTAACAATAAAGAATTATCTATCTATCTATCTATAACACCCAGATTCAAAACAAGCAGACATATTCATGCAATTGGCCCGTCAATATAAAATCTTACTCACCTCCTTGTATTTTATGTTCTGTATACGTCTATGATGGGTCCCTTATCTATTGAGACGTGTCGCTTAATAGGATTTTAGGAGAGTGTCTTATGTGGTCTAAGTGCACTTATTTATATAATAATATAATACTCTCTTAGTAAGGGGTAAGGAGCGAAGACCCAAGGCTTTTGTTCAACCTAATGATGGCAATTTTATTCATATTCTGTTACGTTGTGAAACAGATATAACAGGTGGAGATTTCGAGATGGCATATTTTCGAAACCTATGTTGGGTTAGTCATGCTGAACAACTTTTACTATGGGACCAATAGTGAATACTCATTTTTTTTTTACTTTTCTTACAAAATGTCAACCTTCCTCAATCATAATGTACGAAAAGTAAAAAAAATCTTTTGAGAATTCAGTGTTATTCCCATAGTAAAAGTTGTTCAGCATGACTAACCCAACATAAGTTTCGAAAATATACCATCTCAAAATCTCCACCCGGTATAGGCTATTATAGAAATTAATATTTTAGGTAAAGCATATTGTATAACTGATTTAGTACATTATGATACATGTGTGCAAAGTTGATTATTAACACTCCAGGCGGTATTTAGCGCGTGAGCCGAGAGGGTAATAATTAATAATCAATGCACACGCGTGTTCATACGACGTTATTCAACACACATGCGAGGAAAAAAACAGACTTGTTTTTTGCAATAAATGACACTTTACGAGCGAGTGTGTTGTATTATACACGTAGGTACATACAAGTAAATGCTCAGTGGTTATAAGTGAATATTCTAATAGGGATGTTGCCTGGGTAAAAATATAATAATTCTAATTAGTCCGTCAGTTAGATTATCAAAAAATATTGGACACGTATTTTTTGCTTTACCAAATCATTAACAATTGACGAAGATAAAGCGCGACTAAGTTCGGGAGTGGGGGCTCGTGACGTCACTTGTTACTAAAAAGTGTACCACACCGTGACGTCACGCGGAACTTCAACACACGATATCTTCGTATTTTTTTGTTTAATTGACAAAAGAAAAAATACGTGTCTAATATTTTATGATAATGTAAATGACGGACTAATTAGTTTTTTTCAGGAAAGTAGCCTATGTGGTGTTTGCGTGTGTGCGTCATTCTTATTACATACACATTTTATTATCCAAGAAAATACCAAAAATTATACCGAGTATCTACCAGTATAATATGAAGCAATAAAGGAGAACGCTAGAAGAGCAATCTCAACAAATTGAAAACTTGAAACTATAAAAAGTTTTAACATAAAGAGAAAATAGTGCGTGGTTTTATTAGAGCTTGGAAACTAGTGTTGTAGCTCGCCATAGAATGAGCTAGTGTCTTGAAGTAGGTTTTTAGAGCACTGTAATAGTGCATAAGACTTGTCATAAATGAGGTATTATGCTTGAAATACGCTAACTGTAATTTTAATAAAAATCTTTAATAGTCTAGCTTTATGTTTTAAGTAACTTATCTCGGTTTTTATAGTTTTACTTATGATTTTTTTACCGAGTATTCAGTATGGTCTCCGTAAAGACGTTTTTGTATGGCAGCCCCATGGAAAATTATCGGAAAGCTATTATGGCGCCATTATGACGCTATTGTATTAGTAAACAAACAAAACTGTAAAATGCGTCAATTTTGAGAAGTATTCCCATTTGCGCACCGATTTTTTGAGCACCGATCCTATTCCCATTTCAGCACCGATAAATATTTTGGATCGGTGCTCAAATGGGAACAAAAATTAAATACGAAATCATTCCCTTTTGAGCACCGACGGTTTTGTAGCTTCTAGTGTTGTGGTGTTGTGGAATTGACCAGTATAACAGAAGCTCGAAGGAGCTCCCCCTATTAACAAAACAACATATATTACATATTCTTTCCAAAAAATGTATACTTATGAAAAAATGTACCAGGATAGCATAAGATCGAAGGAGCTCTCTCCAAAAAAGTACTAATAAAATATATCGATAATAAAATAGTAAATTATGTTTCATAATTAGTCAGTACCTAGGTAATATAAATAACATTAAGTATATTTTGTTCAGCAATTGACAACCAACCTAACAAATTGATCAGAGCTCAAAGCGGAATAGTTTTGAGCTCTAACGATAATACTTTTTACTTTTTATAATAAAAATGGTGATTTTTATCGATAGGTTTTATTAAACACCACAACACTAGAAGCTACAAAACCGTCGGTGCTCAAAAGGGAATGATTTCGTATTTAATTTTTGTTCCCATTTGAGCACCGATCCAAAATATTTATCGGTGCTGAAAAGGGAATAGGATCGGTGCTCAAAAAATCGGTGCTCAAAAAATCGGTGCGCAAATGGGAATACTTCAATTTTGACACCACTGATAGATAGTTCATTGGAACACAATTGTAATAGCAGACTTGGGCCCCAGGTCGTCAGTACACCTTATGGTACCTTTCCAGTAAGTAATCGCCTTCTTAGATTGATTTACTATAAACAATATCCTTATTAAAAATAAAGTTTAAGTCAAGTCTTGTGAGACCTAGGTTTTAAGATAACCCCATCTGTTTTTGTTCTATGACGTTAGAAATTGACGGATACACAAAACTCGTTGACAATGCCGCAAATAAAGGACTTCTCAAGTTTTTTTTTTTTTTTTTACTGTTTATAGTCCTGTGTTTGACCGCAATCTCACCATGGTAAGCACACAAAGCCTAGAAGGAGCTGGCTCTCAAGTGCAGCTGTCGGAACATACCGAAAGGTGCTTGGCGACAGATTTTCAATTTGAGGGTGGTAGCCAGCCAGACGGGTACTACAAAGTACCCTACCACCGTGCTATGGTTTCCTCACGATGTTTTCCTTCACCGAAAGCTCAAGCTCATTGTAGGATTCGAACCCGGGACCTTCGTCTCGGTATCCGACGTCACTACCACTGAGCTATCATCGCCTTAAAATACGTGATTTCTTCGTAAATGAGAGACAGCATAGTGACACAGATTCATCATGTTTGTGATATAATTATCCCTCTGGGGGGTACAAGCATAAAGTATTATATACTCAGTTGTACAAGGTCCGGCTCAATAGTAAATAATAAGCCAATCACAAGAAACGGAGCGAAATTAGGTTGTTTTTCCGAGTCAACAAGAAGTACCCTTATTAGGGCGCTCATTTCGTTTTTGAAGGGTACAGGGAAACAATATACAGTATATTACTGTTTAGGGTCTGGGTTGGAGATAAAAAAAAAATTTGAGAGTATTTTGGGTGTGTTGAAAATTATAAAATTGGTCTTCTTGGCGCTCGTCCGTGCAACAAACAAAACAAAACTACGACAAATATGAGATTGTACTACGAGTTATTACACTTTTTCCATAGGTAATTAAAAATTATTTTTGACGTTTAAGAATGCCGAAGAAAATTCAACTTTTTCACTTAACAATAAGATTTATCTGTTAAAAATATGGTTAGTATGATAATACTTATTAACTTTATTATAAAGCAAAAAGTTCTTTTACGTGAACTAGAAATTTAAATAACGGACAATGGTGCCGATTCTTTTGGAAATCGCACTAAACTAATTTTAGTCACATCACATCTCTTTTTTACAAACATTATTGAAAAAGGATAGAACATATTTAAATTGTCAAATTAGTCTTTGCCGTTTTTATTTGCGGGTATTTAGACGTAACCGCGATAGATGGCGACTAAATTTATATTGAAAATAATTGGACTGTTTTACAAAAACCTTAAATCGACTTCAAAGTATACTAAGAAGTAATCAAATCCTGATCTGATGACAATGGGACCAAACGGGAAGTGTACCCTTTCAAATAAAAAAAGAATTTTCCAAATCGGTTAATAAATGACGGAGTTATGCGGTAACAAACATAAAAAAATACAATCGAATTGAGAACCTCCTCCTTTTTTTGAAGTCGGTTAACAAACATTGGACTAATTTGACAGGACCAAATTTCTTACATCCTTTTCTTATGTTCTTTGTTAGAAAGAGACATAGTGAGACTAAAATTAGTTTAGTCGTAAACAACAGAATCAGGGCCACTGGTGCCGATTCTGTTGTAAATCGCACTAAACTAATTTTAGTTACATCTCATCTCTTTCTTACGAACATGATTGAAAAAGGATAGAACATATTTTATGTTGTCAAATTAATCTTTGCCGTCTTATTTTGCGTGTATTTAGGCGTAACTGCGATAGATGGCGACTAAATTTATATTAAAAACAAGCATTGGAGTAATTTGACAGGACTAAATTTCTTACATCCTTTTCTTATGTTCTTTGTTATTGAGAGACATAGTGACATTAAAATTAGTTTAGTTGTGAACAACAGAATCAGGGCCATTGTTAACCTTACAGAATTTTTTAAATAATTAATATTTTTATAGCAACATCAATGTTTTCTACATGTAATTCATCATATTGCGATGAAACCTAGCAACTAAATAATATACGGACAAAGTTTCCAGAAGGCGACGGTACCTCAAAGCCTTTATTCACTTTAGGCCCTAGGAGGGCACTTATGAAGATCAAAGCTTCTGAAGTCACCTCGTTGACTAACAAAGTTATATCACGGGCGATGGAGGCGTCAGTTTTTTGATCACCCGCGGGGTTATTACGTAACTTTTTTACAATCAGTTTCAATTGGTGGTTAGGCTCAATTTAGTTTTTGTTAGTTAGTTTTGATAATAACATAAATTGTGAAATCAGTGTTGTTACGTGGGTACGGGCTAACCGTGTTCTACTGAGTCACTGACCATTTTTGAAGTCACACAACATTACAATTTCCCTACATTTTTTTTACTAAGCCTTCCCTGTCCGTCCGTACCCCTTTCGGCCGGGTTTACACAAGCACTGTTTCAAATTGAAACTGATTGCAACAAAGTTACGTAATCAGCATACCGTTAGGTAAGTTAACATTCGGTTTATTTAAAAATTAACTTTTAACAAAAACAAAGCTGACTTCAAAGTGGATTTGCATAAAACGTATAAAATAATAATGTACAAGTAAACACTTATTTAACTGTTTTGCTGTCAAAAAGAATATCCAAAATTAGTCCACTATCTTTAGAGATAGGTACTGAGTAACGTACATAAAACTGATAACTTCCTCTTTTTTGTAAAGTTGGTTAAAATAGCTCACAAGCTTTTCTTTCGTCACGTTGCACGCATAAATACACTAACGAGGCAAAGTATTTTTTAAACTCCAAATATTAGCGCGAGTGTAAACTCAGCATAATATCTAAGTAGAACGTGTTTACTATATACGTTCGAGCTCTTTGATGTATTCTCGTTTTTTTGTTTACAATAATAAAACTAATTATAGTTATCTATTAACTTCCGTATTGTGATTATGGACTTGGAACATCTGTTGGGCATCTTTATTTCACTCCTGCGTCCACAGACATAAATCTAGCTACCTAGATAACGCAAGTCCCTGCATACGTATGAAAAGCAAGCGTGTCACTTTTTTGTACCTACCATAATGTCACAAGATTGATTTAGGTTGGCATTTGATTTTTACCGTGAAAATGAAGCTATCCTATTTTGTCCTTTTCTTATTCGTTTTTTAGGGTTCCATACCCAAATGGTGCCAAACGGGACCCTGTTCATAAGACTCCACTGTCTGTTCGTCCGTCGACGGCTGTATCTCATGAACCGTTATAGGTAGACACTTGAAATTTTCACACAATATGTATTTCTATTGCCGCTATACCAACAAATAATAAAAATGAATTAAAATAAAAAATTAAAGGGCGGCCCCCGTACAAGAAACGTCTTCTTTTTGTTACGCCTACTATTAATATCATAGTCAATTTGAGTAAGTTAATATTATTATTGTACGGAACCCTCCATGTGCGAGTCCGAATCGCACTTAGCCGGTTTTTTGTCTAGGTTGTAAAATGGTGGCGTTAAAACTTTACAGAAATAAATAAAAACTTTCAAAGCCATATAGTGTCCTTGATTAAGACTACCATTTATTTTTACTAAAACTTGAACCTGTATTTACATACTAGGGTCGCACCGCACGGTATCGATATTATCTTAATAATCTGTCTTCTAGTTTCATCGCAGAGACGTCGGCTCTGGCGGCTGTCAGTTTGACGTTTTTTTTTTGTAATCGAAGCTTAGAGTCAGTTTCGTGATGAAGAGATTTACGAACGGATGCCGTGACAAGATCTTAGTGTGATGTAAGGGGCGTATTATACTTAGTTGTTTGTTTATTTTGAAAACCATTGAGCAAAAATTTATTGCGATAGGTTTAATAGGTGTTATTTTATGCCTCATTGTGCAAAAAAAAATTTTCGTTACAAAAATATTTAATGCAAGCTTTTTTTGTTGACTCAACTTGCATTGTCATCCAATATACTAATGTATATCAAATAAAGTCAATCCGACCTCTGGAAGTGGGTGAAATTCGACTTGCAAGATTCCACCCGAACAAACATAGTTACATACATACATTGCAAGTTAAATAAATGCTTGTAAAAATACATACGCGTCGAACATAGAACACAATTTTTTTGATGTCGGTTAAAATGTATAATATTATAAGGTTTTTTGTATATAACGGATGATTAAACGTAGAAAGATCTAAGCGAAGGTTTTCTATATTTTATTTATTGTATTACAAAAAATCCTAATCAAAAATAAAAATATTAGCCAAGGTCAGATCGATTACAGAAAATTACTTCAATTAAGGAGGGGAGGAAGTTGGAGAGGCTATTGCCTTTTTATGTAGGTTATTTTGTGAACAACGATTATTATAATTAATGTTTGAATGGATGATAAGTTCCTTATTTTTGTTTTATTTTTATTGCAGAAAGTCAGTAAACTAAAGTTTAATAATTATATTGACAAGATTTAAAATTAAAATCTGTTTAAATGCTAATATAAATGTGGGATTATAAATAATCTCTTTTATAATGAAGCGGAAGATTTTTTTGTTTATTTAAACGAGCTAATCACTGGAACTACCAGGTGGATTCGAAAAATTCTTTTACTAATAGGAACTTAGGAAGCTACATTATCCAAAATCAAAATCGGTTCAACTGTTAGGGAGAAGAGCTCGAACAAATAAACGGGCAGACAGATAAAAAAATTTAAAACCATGTTTCGATTTTGCTTATTTTTTCTCGTTTTATTACAGAGCCTTAAATAAAGAGTAGTGCCTACTCTAAATTCATGATACATAAAATTTAAATTATGTGACATTATTACATCGATGGAAGGTACGATTTTATCACCGTCTTAATCAGAAAAAAGCAACAATAACGAAACGCGACATTATTCGTTTAACCGCCATTTAAAACGCATTAACTTAAATAAGTTATTTCAAAAAGTCATTCGAATTAAATTCATGTAAATGCGTCTGTCCGTAACCGATTAACATATTATTTTTACGATCCTTTCAGTGTGCGGTGAACTTTATCTATATAAAATATTTTCGTCGGCCCGTTTGTACTTTTGTATGGGGTGTTGATTACTGAATAGACAGTCTGTGCATTGGTTTTATACAGAGTGTTTATTATACAAGTTTTTTGGGTATTTCTGAATGAAATCTCGTTTGGGTATGATTGGTTAAATTGTAGGTGAAATTCCTTCTACAATTCAACTATTAATGCCCGGTATCAATAAACAAAAACGAATCGTTTTGCTTACCAACGGTAGGTTTTTTTATGGCCAAACTGGGCATATAGATAGATCAATTCGTAAGCAAATTTTACCTGTGATAGTACTACTTACATATGGGAGGGTCTGCAATGCAAAGCTTTGAGGTCTTTGCTTCATTATTAGTAAAGATATAAGAGTCTTACTTTTAATAAATATTAACCGATACCGGTCCGTAAATTATTGAAACCGGGCCTAAAACAGACATATCCTTTAGTAGGTAGTTTAATTATGTATCCAATCCTTTTGTTCCATAAAAAAATCCCGATTTTTTTTTACTTTGTCTAGGCCTGTCTTTGACCAAAATCTCACCATGGTAAGTGATGATGTGGCCGAAGGTGGTGGACACACAAAGCCTAGAAGGAACTGGCTCTCAAGTGCAGCTGTCGGAACACACCGATAGGTGCTTGGCGACAGATTTTCAACTTGAGGGTGGTAGCCGGCCAGATGGGTACTACAAAAGTACCCTACCACCGTGCTATGGTGTCCTCACTATGTTTTCCTTCACCGAAAGCTCAAGCTCATTGTAGGATTCAAACCTGGGGGTAACTTCAGTAGCTTGTATCTATACTGCTCTCCTTTTATCTGAACTGCAATACTTTGGACTTTGTATAACCATATCTTATTGCCCACAGATTCGATACCCGGGAAGGTGTGACGTCACATTGGTCCGATCCCGGCACCCTGGGAGTACGGGCAACTTTCAACGGTGATACCAGGCCAGCTGTTCTTGTACTCACTAAGCTAAGGTACCTGAAATCATAGCTTTTACTAGACTTGATTTTGACCTCAATCTCATCATGGTCAGTGATTATGAAGAGGAAAAGATGGCTGCATTGCTGTCGCGCTGTGCCCGAGCTATCCCGCCCGAGGGCGATAGAGACAACTACAGCTTGGACTGATTATACCTATTTAAATTAGACGAAATCGCTATTTCGTAATCCCCGATTATATACTCCAAAACAGGATCGATTTAAAAAAAAATCAAGAATCATAATAAGAAGGGCTTTGGCTATATCTGTCGGTTTTCCTTTTTTTTTATATTCTTAAAATTTGTTCCCTGGACGTCTGATAAGGGCGTTAAAAATGGTAAGTTTTTGTGATATTAGAAGGCTCCTAATTCTTATAATAATTAATTTATGGAGAAAACACAACCGAGAGACATACAGTGGTACCTACACATTGCATGGTAAAATAGTCATTGCTCTAGTGTCATTATCCAGAGAGGAAACTTACGTTTGTATGCAACAAACGCCATCAGCATTTCCTCTTAAAAAGTCATCACTCAAAAGAAAACATCACAAAAAGTTCTATGCTTTACTTACATAGAATTTTTTGCTCAAAGATCTTCTCTCAAACAAGAATCTTCTCTCAGACAAGAATCTTCTTCTCAGCAAATGCAATCATCCGAATGTCTTAAGAGGAAATGGTAATCCTCAGTTTCCTCTCTGGATAATGACACTAGAGCAATGATTATTTTACCATGCAATCTGTAGGTACCACTCTATGTCCCTCGGCTGTGTTTTTCTCCATAAATTAATTATTATATGATTTAGGAGCCTTCTAAAATCATAAAAACTTACCATTTTTAACGCTCTTATCAGACGTTCAGCGAACAAATTTGACGAATATAAAAAAGCAAAGGAAAACTGACAGACATAGCCAAAGCCCTTCTTATTATGATTCTTGTTTTTTAAATCGATCCAGTATTGGGTGAGAAAATCGGGGATTAAGAAATAGCGATTTCATCTTATTTAAATATGTATAATCGGTCCAAGCTGTAGTTGTCTCTATCGCCCTCGGGCGGGACAGCTCGGGCACAGCGCCACAGCAATAGATATGTTAAAAAACTATTTTTCAAATTTCTTGCAGCCATCCTTTCCTCTTAAAAAGTGCCGTGGTTTCTATATTTCTATACAAATTAAGTTAAGCTTACATTTTTTGTTATTACTAATTCGGCAACAAAGGTTACAAACCACCTAGCGGTAAGCGGTTACCGTAGCCCTATGAACGCATGTGATGCGAAGGGTGTTGCATACTCACGCGTTGCTTACCCTTCCCCCCACCCAAATGAGCTCTGGCAACCTTACTCACGCGCAGGAACTCAACATAATGTTATTTGGCTGCGATATTCTGTAAGGTGGAGGTACTTCAACAGTCGAGCTGCTCTTTGAGCGAATAAATGGTATTCCTTTCAAATTCAATGTCAAAGCCATTTATTCAATTTTAGGCTCTAGTAGGGCATTTATGAAGTTCAAAGCTACTGAAGCTACCACCAGTTCGTAAGTCGGCCTTCAACTGAGAAGAACAGGTAAGAAATTCAGCAAGGCTACATTTTTTAATTTTCCTTTCTTAATAAGGTTTGTGAGAAATAAAGGTGATATGTATATGTTCTATTTGCAACAGGATAATCACCAGTTGCAGATAATACTGATCAAAATAAAACCAATTGTCAGATGTTTAATTGCAATCTCTTTCTAGGCCTGAAGACAGCGGGCAGTATCGATGCAGAGTTGACTTCATAAAATCACCAACTAAGAACACCAGACTCAACTTAACTGTGCTTAGTAAGTAGCTAATTATTTAACAAGAAAATTATCGTCTAATAACAAATGAGTCAAAGCAGACATGTTTTTTTTAGCTTGACTTAAATAACTTTTTGTTTTAAATATTTATTTTTCTTGTATACTGATTGTTTGCTGCCAAAAACAGAAAAAGGTGTTTTTAATCTCAAAAATCAATTATAACTTTTGTACAGTAGTACCCAACTGATATGACTTACCGATGTACCTGCGGAGAAGATACTTTTTGTACATTTTCAAAGCGCGGGAAACCGCTATTGGTCGGCAGCTGCCGCCATGTTAGCGCGCGCCGTGCGGAGGGGCGTGACTTGCGAGTGAGACGGAACTAACAGCTGCAGTGTATTATGAACCTTATAATAGTGATCTAAGGTTGATTGCAAGTTTTAAGCATTCTTTCGTTAATCTTCGGGGCCGTACTTTCTTTTCTGAGCGAACGACGATTCACGACGCGCCTTATCAGTTGGTCAATTTTAACTTTAGAATAAGATTTCCTTTTAGAATCAATGTTCTTATCACGTAGTAAACTTACTATAACCTCAGAGTATATAAATACTACGTACTATAAATACTACGTACAACAGAGAGACAGCGCCCATACTTCAAAAGTTACCACCGTAACTCGCGCAAGTACAGCGACGGTGGCGAGATTGGGGTACTAATTCCTATTCTGGGTTTCTAAGTGACTACAGCAATGTTTGTTTTTCAGTAAATGACAACAGATGACACTGTTGAAAGAATTTAATTTTAAAGAACAATGAGCACATTTGTATTTTTTTTTGTTTTTGTGTAAGAGAGGTAGAGCGTAGCATTTACTATATACTTTTGTTCAAAAAAGATAAGAATTCCATACATTAAGTCCTAAACTAATCCAAAGAATTATTACTATGTTATTCAATTCTAAAAATACTGATTTTAAGTTGCATATTACCCCACGGTTAATTGAGCCAATTCCCAAAATACTCTAGCTATTGTTCATCAACAATGAAGAATTTTCACTAATTCTGAATGTTAGCTCATTGTATTTTCTGTAGAAAATAAAAAAATATATGTGAAAGAATTATTTAAATACGACAATTACATTCCGAGATATAGAATTTTTAAATGAGCGCGCGACGCGCGATTCGCTCGGTACTCGATGCGTGTGACGTCATGTTCCAACGCTCGCTCAGTCCGTCGCGCTCTTTTCCCTTGAAAAATCTCATTCCTTGGGTTTATAAATTTGAAACTTAGCACTATTACTTATCGTTCAGCAAGTCCAATAAAAGTTGTTTCTTCCATTGGACCCACTGAAAAATAATCCTCGTCATCCAAAATAAATTTATCCGCTTTCTTTTCAGTTTCTTTTATTTATATCCATTCAACAAATGACTACGGAAAACAGACCTAATGCATTGCGTTACGGCTATAGAAGAAATTAAATAAAAGGCATTGGTGTGAAATCTTTAGAATAAGTGCAAATTGAGTTGGTGACCGTAATTTATTTTACAATAGTGAACATTGTCATCATATAGTGAGAAGGAACATAATGTACAGATGAAAGAGAAAGAAAAAAAAAATATTGTATTGGTTGATTTTATTTTCTCGCAATCGTAGTGAAAAATAGAATGTTACACACGGCGCTAAAATCCCATTAATTAGAATTGAGCCTTGAATTAACTGCCAAGGGAAGCAAGTGCAGACAGGCTACTTCAATACATCCTTGTCGTCAATGTAATTGCTGGGTAAGCTCTCTAACTAGGAAATAGTCGAATAATGAATGAGTTATTCGGCTACAGATGGAATAAATGTTGAGTAGTTGCTACGTAGTACCCACAATATAGTGTAAAAGCTTTTATTACGACTTTTTAGCATTTTTTAACTTTAAGTGCTTTAACCGTGTTGTGGAAACGTTTACTCGATATTCTTATAGTACATTTATTCAATAGTCGTATAGTAGCTACCATTTCTCGTTTATACCACACATGAGTGCAGTAATAGAGTTGTCGATTCCCAAGTTTCATGTTTAAGAAGCTACTATATAGCTGCTACTCGACATTACTATATTAGAGCAAATTCGCCGAGTAAAAGCTGTCTATTTACTGAAAAGTACCTTAATATCTGTAATTGTAATCTAAGCTATTTTGTTGAATAAATTAAACCACTATAACTTTTTCCTTGCACGCGATACATACTTAAATATGCCCATACTAACAAATGTAATACTCATGGAGACCTTTCATATGACATAGATTTCATTTGATATGATAAGGTTTACAACACAAAGTACGACACCGCCCATTATCCTTTAAAAAAAATCGTAAATTGACGCGCGACGCGTAGGCCATCTATGTAAGGTCGTAAGATTTAAGTAAAATTACATAAATTGCAAATATTTAAGATACGAGTTTTACATATGAATTTAATAAATTATTAAACCTCAAATTATATTCCCTTGCAACAAAGCTTCATCAAAAGTGATTTAGTACCGTTTTGACTAAGAATTAATTCTCAATCAGTCCAAACGATGTTTGTAGCGATATCTATACGTGTAAATTCTACACTAATTATAAAATGTATGTGATTGACCAGACATGCTATAACTAATCGTTTATTTGTCTTCAGTACCCCCAGAAAGGCTGATAATCCTCAACCACGAAGGTGATGAGATCAGGAACAGGATCCTCGGACCCTATGATGAAGGAACCGAAGTCAACCTTACATGCATTGCTGTTGGAGGTAAGAGATTATCCACATTTAATTAGATAAAATTAGCGGCGGAAAATAAGACATAATCGTATGAAATTAGTGTAATTATGTGTTCAGTATGTATTTACAAACAAAAAGTACTTAGATGTAGTATATCAGTTACCTGGTTTCCATAGTACAAGCTCTGCTTAGTTTGGGATCAGATGACCGTGTGTGAGGAATGTCCCAGGATATTAATTTCTTTAAAAAAGGTTTTTATTAAAATAGTCGAATGCAAAAATAATGCGAAGCGAAAGCGAATTATTCTCAGTGGTAGAAAATTCGAATGCTCTGAGGTAAGTCGACGTTTGGAATCTGAGCTGGAGTTTTCGGGGAAGGAAAATTAGTACCCACTTTACAATTCTCGACTGGCAGCCACCATCAAGTACCGGTAGTTGCTGCAAACATCGGTGTAGAGCGAAAGCTGCACTTGAGAGCTCTTCTTGGCTTTGTGTGCCACCTTAAGCCATATCATCACAGCTTTAATACATGTAAAAATAAACTTCAAACTTCAAATAATCTTCGACCTTCATAAGTACTCCTGTGGCTTACTATCTGGCGCTTATGATCGCAAATTTAGTAAGGTCATGAGAGTGTTTAGTAACTATTGACCGGCCACCAGCTGACTCTGTGAAAGCCTCATGCGTCTACCTTTCATTGAAATAAACTCCCCATTTTCGCCCCTCTTTCATTCAATCAACGTGACGGGTGTATATTTCATTTAATCGCTTTGTTTTTGACGTGTGGAGAGAACATTCGAGAATTTAACCCCTATCAAAAGTCGCCGGGTCTCGTCAGCCATGTTTCTGTGGGGTGTTTAGGCGAAAAATGTCCAATTCATGCGCACGGCTTTGATTTGGGGCGAGTGACGAGAGGAAGCGGTGGTGGAGTTTTTAGAAAAATAAAATTTATTCGTAGGTAATGCAAGTTATAGTTTAGTTGGTGGGTTATTGAAAATATAATTTTATTGTTTTTAATACACACAAAAACAATGGTATCAACGAAGATTTCGTCGTAAGATAGACTACACCATAAGTATATCAAAAAAATATATATTAACAATAATTGGACTGTTTTACAAAAAACTTAAACCGACATCAAAGTACACTAAGAAGTAATCAAATCCTGATCTGATGACAATGGGACCAAACGGGAAGTGTACCCTTCCAAATTGGTTAATAAATGACCGAGTTATTAGGTAATAAACATAAAAAAAAAAAACAAAAATACAACCGAATTGAGAACCTCCTTTTTTTGAAGTCGGTTAAAAATGTATAAAATTTTATCATTCATACTTTTAACATCTTATAGATTAAAATAAAAACAAGAAACTCACAACAAAATCGTTTTTAACGTTAAAAATGGCACTTACTACTTTAAAATAATGCCCCTAATAAATAAAGTGCAACTGCCCCGCTACCTCTCCTGCCTCAACCGTCCCGGGGCGTCACTGACAAGGGTCGTCCTACCGCGGAACCCTTTTGTTTTACACATTTTTTGCGCCTACCCTCATCGGTGGCTTCCGTCCGTTGTTTTAGTATTTTATATTTGAGTTTCCGTTGTTTTCGCGGTTGCCTAACAATTGTAGAGCTTTGTTAGCGGTACGATTTATACGAGCGCCATAGAAATTTAATTAACTACTTGAAGTCTTTCTCAAATTTTGTATTAATGGTCACATTGTTTGGAAATGACAGCTGGGTGGTCGATAAATTCGTGACCAATGACAAACTTCACGTGCCGACGGTAGGCAGAGGTTTAGAACTGCCTTATTATAAAACGAGAACCAATACTACGTCAAGTCTCAAGAATAGATTGTGTTAATTGAAAATAAAAATTATGTCAAAGGTCCAGGTTCCAAATTGCTTTATTCTTGGCTCAAAAGTTGACTTGAACTTTGTTGACGTTCTAAAGTATAGACTGAAGGTGCAGCGCAGACGACAGACTTTTTGTGCGACGGAGTCTGCAGCACACAAAAAAGTCCGTCACGGATTTTTCACAGATTCAAAGCACACAACGTACATCTTCGATCATTCTGCCGGTGGAACTGTAGAAAGTAAACATGAAAATGTAGAGATTGCGATGTATTATTTTGTACAACCAATCACCAAGAGAAAAAGAAGAAGAAATAGAGTATTTTGAATACATTCTTTCGCAGGCTTTTTGCGCGCCGTGTGGGTTATTACTTAGAGTATAGGTTCTATTAGAGTATAGTATCTATTATTTTAACAGATTGAAAAGTGTGGCACGGATAGTCTGTGTCTGTGCTGCACCTTCGAATCACATTATAGTTGGTTTATATTTAAAATATGAATTGTTAACCAACGTGCCATTTCTACGCGCGCAGTTAATACAACTATGCCACTTTTAAAACTATTAACATATTTAGATTTCTATGAAGCTTAACGAGAATTGCAGTGGGCCGGTATTTTTGGCTCTTTTTTGTCCCTGGGAGGGTTTTAGTGGTCAGTATATACGAGTGGAAAATGGAATAGTAATAATGAGATGTTGACTTTTTGTGCTCTTTGTTTCGTCTGAAAATATTTAATACTCTTTGTTTTAAAATAAACTTGTTTTTTTGTCTGTTTGGTTTCGCAAAGTAGAAAATACTATTACTACGTTAAAACATGACACTCTCAAGTCACACCACCGCGATTTTGATTTTAACCGACTTCAAAAAAGAGGAGGTTCTATGTTCGACTGTATGAATTTTTTTTGTATGTTCACCGATTACTCGAAAACGGCTTATGCAATTTGGATGGTTTAAACTGTAATATGTCAAGGTGTCGAAGGTGTAGATTTCGTGAAGTTAGGGCTAAGGCTAAGGCTAAGTTAGAGTTAGGGCGTGTACAGTTATAAGCTTGGCTCTACACGAGATTTGATAACTTTTTGACAGTGCAAGCCATATGGTCTCGTCTTGGCAACATTTTACATAAAAATGTTTTCAGATAGTTTTAGTTGTATGTTGGTTTTTGTCTCCAGGCCGACCGACTGCCCGCGTGTCCTGGTGGAAGTCAAACGCTCTCCTGGCTAACTCTGAAGCCAGGGCGACGGCCTCCTTCAAGCTGCAGAGATCTGACTATGGGACTTTAGTTACTTGCCAGGTAAAAAAGAATGCAATCTATTCGTAAAATCGTGATTATTTTGATTAAATATATGGAACATTTTTTGTTGTGGCATAAAAATCTATTGGTTTAAAAAAAAACATTTTCTCAATAATAAATTGTGTAGTGTGTTTTTATCACAGACTATATCGGACATATTCTCGCTAACAAAAAACTGTGTCTATGAGAGTCGGCCACCTCTCACGCACACATTAGTTGGCTATTCCGCAGGAAACGAGACTGCCGCCGTTTACACAAAGCCGTTTACCCGCACTCGACTTATGTGTGAATATGTGCATGCCGACTTGTACCACAGCGAAAGGTGGCCGACTTGAGCGACACAGTTTTTTGTTAGCGAGAATATATCCGATTTTTTTTAAGATCCTTAGTTTTTTTATACTATTTATCAACGTATATTTGAAAAATAATCTGGGGCACAGTTTTTTGTTGGCGAGAATATATCCGATTTTTTTTAAGATCCTTAGTTTTTTTATACTATTTATCAACGTATATTTGAAAAATAATCCGGGGCACAGTTTTTTGTTAGCGAGAATATATCCGATTTTTTTTAAGATCCTTGGTTTTTTTATACTATTTATCAACGTATATTTGAAAAATAATCTGGGGGCACGGAAGTGCCCCCCGCCAAGACAGCCAAGCGAAGCGAAAGGACCTACCTTTTCTCGAAGCGCTTCGTTGTTTTTTTGAACCCTCATAACTTGGGTTTGGCCGTTTCACTACTACAAGAACTATTGAATAACAAAAAAGTAATGAACAGTGAATACATTTTTCATCTTACTCCCATGTGACGGTAGCGAAACGGCCAAGCCACATATTTTGACTACGGTGTGTAGAGTTTGTGAAGTTAGGGCTTGTAGAGTAAGTGCATGTAGAGTTATAAGCTTGGCTCTACATGAGATCTGATAACTTTTTGACAGTACGAACCATGTCTTGGCGGCTACATTTTACATAAAAATGTTTTTGGTGGGATAATCCTTTCTTAAGAAACGGACAATCTAACGCAGACATTTTCAAATCGGACTTGTAATTACTGAGATTAGTATATTGAACCATACAAACTCTTCAGCTTTATAATATTAGAATCGAGTACATTGTTATTTTTTTCGACAGGCCGTGACGGATCCGATGATTGCACCAGTATCTGAAAATATCTCTATAGATGTCAACTGTAAGTACATTACTGATATATTCTTTGTAATCTACCATTTTTTTATACTGTTTATAGGCCTATGTTTGACCACAATCTCACCATGATAAGTGATGATGCGACCGAAGGTGGTAAGTACACAAAGCCTAGAAGGAACTGGCTCTCAAGTGCAGCTGTCGGAACACACAGATAGGTGCTTGGCGACAGATTTTCAACTTGTGGGTGGTAGCCAGTCAGATGGGTACTACAAAGTACTCTACCACCGTGCTATGGTTTCCTCACGATGTTTTCCTTCACCGAAAACTCAAGCTCATTGTAGGATTCGAACCCGAGACCTTCGTCTCGGTATCCGACGTCACTACAGAGCTATCATCGCCTTAAAAAGACATTCTTTGTGTTTTGTATCCAAAGGGTTGAAATGGAACCCTATTGTGACAACTCTTGTTTTGTCCGCGTAAGGGTTTGGAAGCCATCAGAGGCGAACATGGCTATTTCATTAAAAAACTGCCTGTATGTCGCAGACAGTCAGGTATCTAACTTAATTATAAAGCTGTGACCATGTAGTTAGTTTTTCTACTACCAATGCACTATAAAGTTGAGTTAGAGAGCCAAAAATTAAATCAAACAAAATTTGACTGCGTAAGTCTGACTCGCCCTTTGCCGGGTTTTTTCATTTTTAACCTACTTCAAAAAAAGGAGGAGGTTCTCAATTCGAATGTATTTTTTTTAATGTTTGTTACCTCTTAACTCCGTCATTTATTAACCGATTTAGAAAATTCTTTGAAAGGGTACACTTCCCGTTTGGTCCCATTGTCATCAGATCAGGATTTGATTACTTCTTAGTGTACTTTGAAGTCGGTTTAAGTTTTTTGTAAAACAGTCCAATTATAGATGACTCTGGTTAAGATTCCACCTATCATGCCGCAGGTCGTGGGTTCGATTCCCACACAGGATATGCATTTGTGTGCATAACATGTCTGCATGTCCTGAGTCTGGGTGTAATTATGTATATTAAGTATGTATTTACAAACAAAAAGTAGTATATGTAGTATATCAGTTGTCTGGTTTCCATAATACAAGCTCTGCTTAGTTTGGGATCAGATGACCGTGTGCGAGGAATGTCCCAGGATTTTTACACGCAAACTTTCGCATTTTACAGTATAAAGTAAGATTAAGCTATCTTGTATCTATCACTAAGTAAATTCTTGAAAGAAACTAACCTTGGATCTGAAAGAACAATCTAAAAAGCTTTGCCGACATAACGAGCGAGCACGCTGGAGCATTTTAAATAAAATCCCCTAACTTATCCGTTAAAGGCAAAACAAACTCACAAAGTCTAGGGAGAACCCGCTAGTGCTGGGCTCATGAAATCTCAGATGTTTGTCTATGTTATCTCGGAATTGACACACAAAGTTTGTATAGAAGGTCGTCATGTTTTAGTCACAGATTACGGAGCACATATTCTCGCTAACAAAAAACTGTGTCTATGGAGTCGGCCACCTCTCACGCACACCTTAGTTGGCGATTCCGCGGGAAATATGACTCTGTCGCCGTTTACACAGAGTCGATAACTCGCGCTCAACTAATGTGTGAATGTGTGCGTGCCGGCTTGTACGTACAGCGTGGTGGCCGACTTGAGTGACACAGTTTTTTGTTAGCGAGAATATATCCGACTTTTTTTAATATCTGTGGTTTTAGTTATTTTTCATGATAGAATAGGGATGTTGCCTGGGTAAAAATCCGTCAGTTAGATTATCAAAAAATATTGGACACGTATTTTTTGCTTTACCAAATCATTAACAATTGACGAAGATAAAGCGCGACTAAGTTCGGGAGTGGGGGCTCGTGACGTCACTTGTTACTAAAAAGTGTACCACACCGTGACGTCACGCGTAACTTCATCACACGATATCTTCGTATTTTTTTGTTTAATTGACAAAAGAAGAAATACGTGTCTAACACTTTTTGATAATGTAAATGACGGAATAATTAGTTTTTTTTAGGAAAATAGTCTATTATGGATTTGGTGGTTAGGTTAGGTTAGCTTTCGTTTATAAGTAAATGTAAGTTGTAACTGTATTTTCGGAAATAAGAGATCAAAATTTGTATTGAAAGTGCGTTATTACTTTTATTTAAATTGCAATGTATGTAAGATGTATGTATGCAAGATTCCACCCGAACAAACGTAGTAGTTAACGGGTGGAATCTTGCTAGTCAAATTTCACCCACTTTCCGTGGTCGGATAGACTTGATATTTAGTATACACTGGAAGACAATGCAAGTACAGTCACCGAAAAAAGTATGTATTAAAAATGTTTTTTTTAACAAAAACTTATTTTTGTAATTAGAAACGTGGAGATTGGTCTAAATCACGTTACAGAGTTGTTTGCAAGAAAATATCGAGGTATGACGACTTCAATAACCATGAAAAAATTAATCATTACATTTTTGTACGCGTTCTATATCAAACCAACTTGAAAAGGTTATTACACAATATAAATTATAGTAGAATTAAGTACAACCACACACAAATGTCTTCAAACTAAAATTATTTTTCCCTCAACTGAGCTCCACAGCACATCACTTCACAGGGTGATGTTTAATCCTTCTTACCGAGACAAGGTAACATACTTACTTTGAAACGTCGTGATTCTATGAAATACTAACTACGTTAAGCTTCCTTCGTGTTCACTTGTTAAACATTAATTAAGTGAAACTTGCCAAAGTTAGTATGAATTAAGTTAGCACTGGAACTTTATGTCTTTGTTTTAATTTGGTGAAAGGATGGCTTATTTAGTTGCGTTTTTATTTTTTGTTAGGTGAATGAGAGTTTAGTTGCGACATGAAATTAATTTTGAGGGTGGTGGTAGAATGAGCGCTACAGGAGGTGAGTAGTTTGATTGGATTAAAATCATTTTCAAAAAAACTTGTATTTTTAGGGTCCGAACCAAAAAGGTTAAAAAGGAACCCTTAGGGTCCGCTCACATAGGTCGGCTCGGAAAGAAGAGAAAAATAGATTTTAGGTTAATTGAAATAAGGTTTATTTTTACAAGCTTTTTTTAACCATGTTTGTTGGAGTGGAATCTTGGAAGACGAATTTCACCCACTTCCAGTCGTCGGATTGACTTGATATTTGGTATGCATTAGTATATTGGACAATAATGCAAGTACAGATAACAAAAAGTACAGTCACCAAAAAATCACATCACAGCGGAGAAACGTCCTAAAAAAACGCACTAAAAAAGAAGTGAAATGTAAAATAAACCATATTTCAAGTACCTAAAGCTCTAATTTAATCGCGATAAATATTGGCTCTCCTCTCCGAGCTGGTCTGTGCGAACGGACCCTTATGGTGTGACTCCGTCCATCTGTTTGTCCATCTGTCCCTCCGTATGTCTGTCTGTCTGTCTGCCCGTTTTTCTGTCCGTTTATCACAGCGCATTATCACTACTTTAAATATTACTATCCTACCTTTTTAGGTAAGCAATATTTAAAAAAAGTAGCAGAAATATTTGTTAAACATTTATTGATTGATTATAACCAAAATGGCAACAGGATAATTATATTTGTGTCGAAGAAAGCTTTGACAAATATAAGTAAGGTGCACCACTATTTTTGTGAAGGTACCTTTGATTGCTGTCCAAAGCCTTTCAAACAATCCTAACTAATATTATAAATGCGAAAGTAACTCTGTCTGTCTGTCTGTTAAGCTTTCCCGCTTAAACCGCTGAACCGATCGCGATGAAATTTGGCATGCATATAGCCTATGGTATGGAGAAGGACATAGGCTACTTTTTATCCCGGGAACGCGGGTGAAACCGCGGGGGACAGCTAGTTTTTTATAAAATAATAACATTATTTTTATAACAATTCCAATATATAATTATTTCAGTAATAAAATTTTTGTGACTGCCAGTACTTTTGATTAAAAATCGCTTTGACATAAATTTATGATATCGAAATAAAATCGGGTGTAAACCGAACGGGTGAGAACCGGAACGGGGGAGTAACGAACTGACCCGTTAAATCAGCCTGATTTTTATTTTTCTCTTGTTTAGCAGATCCTGGAATTTTATTTCGTTTCATTATATGGTTTCAAATAAATTCCCGTGCCAACGTGGTTAACGAAACTAGGTGTTTTTTTTTTTCATTTTTTATCACGAACTAAAAGGTGTTAAGGTGATTTCTTTGCGATTCTTATTTATCTATGGAATTCGATAATAGTTCACCGAATTGAAATTAATAATGGCTTGTTTTTCATTCGTGCGGATCCCTAAAACCAACCTTATTACTACTATGGTGCGTTATTATAAGACGTAACTCACATTATCGGTGCTCATCAGGCGTCACTTTGAGTGACGCATCGTTACCGACTTGGGATATATTCGAGGATGACTTGCACATATTTGCTTTGTTATATATCCGTCTCTCTCATTCTGTGTCTATTTATGCGTCTGTCCCTTTCTATCAATTTGGTCAGATTATCGCGCCGATATTTAGATGATGGTAATAATAGTTTGATTGGTAATGGTAGGAAGAAAGTCGCTTCAGACTTATCCGTAAACATTTGTATGATAATTTTATAATGATGAAACTTTTTACTCTTTTATTAACTTCATTCAATCAATGTTACCTATCAGATATTTTTAACGGAAAAGTTAAACTACAAAAATAAATTTAGTAATTATTTGTATTTATTAATAACTAATAATAAAGACCTCTTTAGTAGCTGTGAAAAAAAAAAAAAAATAAAAATAATTGACGAAAAATAAAGACTGAAACAATAAAAATTCTAAAATAATTCCATAACAACATAAAATATTTTCAAACATTAAACCAAAAGTTTAAGTGCCAACTAAACCGAGCGAAGCTATATCCAGATGTCCATATCTTAGATATAACAAACAAGCTACCTTATTATAATCTGTTTCTCAAAAAACATTCATAAAAAAAGAAGAAAAACACATCTCGAGCGTGAAATACGGGATAACCGGCAAATTGAGTGCGTTCATAAATCACAAAAAACCGAAAAAGCCGTCGCCGAAGGAAACAGCGATATAATCACCCTATACATAACATAGCGAGATGTTAATCTAAAGAAGTCGCTAATTGACAGCTTGATATACTTTTGTGCGCGAATGTACCGACTGGCGTGGAGGTAGGAATTGAATCGAAATGGACGCGGCATTGGGTAACTGAGTTGTAATAAGATTTCGATTCAAACATACTTACGAAATAAGAATGCGTGATTCCATTTGACTAAAAAAATATTTTTATGGACGGTGACTGACAATGAGGCCTATGTGGAAGTGGTTTATTGTGACTAGAAAATATAATATAACTCGACACTGGCAAAAATAAGACCTAATTAAGATTTTGTTTCCAAACTTAAAATTAAGAATAAGATAGTTATGATAGTACTTATAAATATTATATGTATGTGTGATAGTATTTTTAGGGACATTTGACACAAACTAGTGTATGTAAAAGAAGAAACTGATTGATTAACAGTTTTTTGACAGCTCAAACAGCTGCGTCAGGAAATAGAAAATTTTGGACATCAGGTTCCTTTTGTATCTACAAAACATCGAGGAATTCCGCAACTAGTAAGTGCTTTTGCACTGATATAACAGTACCGACCAATCACTGCATGGTTTATGTTTAGTGTGTCCTTGACTTAGCCAATCAGAGCACATTGTCGATGGGGGATTTCAAACAAAATGAACGTCATTTCGCTTCTTTGGGTTTTTCAAATTCCGCCACGCACGGGATTGCGGGTGAAAATTATACAATACAAAGTATCCTATATTATAATCCATGGTATCATCTATTTACGTGCCAAAAATCATCCAAATCCGTTCAGCCATTACAGAGTGGTTGATCAGCAAATATTCACACTTATAATAGGAGTAAAATATAATCGCCAAGTTTTATAAATCGCAGCCGCACATATTTTATGTTTCCATGAATGCTCCCATTAGTTTTATGTCGGTTTAACGAGAAAGTTCGCGACAGGACGTGGGACATTGCTTTTTGGGTCGCCCATGTGTCTCATGGGATATGAACCCACTATATTATGTTGAAATAGCTCCTGAGATTATGTCGTATAAGTAATTTGTAACGTTAAATTGTAGCTACTTCTGTTTATGTAAATAAATAAAAGAAAAATAAGTAATAAACATCATAGGGGAAACTTTGTTGGATTATTGACTGACTGTGGAGTTCTCTTATTCTAGACATTGCAATTGTATATATAGGTCTTTGTAATTCTTAGATAGACTAGGCTGTCTAGCTATCTCATGTGACTGTCATTCTAGTCTAAACTCTCTGTCATTTTAGTATTATTTGAACCTTTTTTCACGTTATATTGGCAATAATTTTTAACGGCCATTTGGCGTGGTTGGTTACGTACGATTCCACCTATCACGACGCAGTTCTTGTATTCGATTCCCTCCGAGGACATGCATTTGTGTGTACGGCTGTATGTCCAGAGTCTGGATGAAATTATTTACAAAAAAAACTAGTATATCAGTTATTTGGTTTCAATAGTACAAGCTCTGCTTAGTTTGGGTACAGATTACTAAATAGTTACTAAGTTTTTTTTTTTTATACCACTTAGGTGGCAAACAAGCATACGGCCTGCCTGATGGTAAGCAGTTAAAGTAGCCTATGGACGCATGCAACACCAGGGGTATCACTCGCGCGTTGCCGACCCTGAAGAAACCTCTTCACACCCTTTTTGAAGAACCCCATGCTGTACTCCATTGGGAAAACCACGGCAGGGAGCTCATTCCACAGTCCGAGCGTCCGCGGAAGAAAACTCCTTTTAGCCCGCACAGTTCCAAACAATTCTGGTTTCAATGTGTGTGGATGGACTCCCTGTCGATGGCGAGAGTTTGGGATCAGATATGGCCGTTTGTGCAGCATGACTCGGGATATTTATTATTATTTAACTAGCTGTCTCGCGCGGTTTTACGTGCTTTCCCGTAGTAAAAAGTGACAAGGGACAAACCTAACTAACTAGACTAAGTATGTATTTTTGTATATCTGGGGGCACGGAAGTACCCCCCGCCAAGACAGCCAAGCGAAGCGCAAGGGCACTACCTACCATTTATCGAAGCGCTTCGTCGTTTTTTTGAACCCTCATAACTTGGGTTTGGATTATACCAGATAAACAAAATTCTCAGGAAATTATGTCAACAGTGAACTTATTAAACATATTAAGTTTCAATAACATAGCTTTTATACTTTAGATTTTATTGATATCTAAAAAAACCCCGATTTCGTCATTGACTCACTGATGATCATCAAAACTCATAGGGTACTTCCTGAAGTCCTAGAAAGCTGAAATTTGGTATGTAAGCTTGTATTAGTACACAAACAACAAAAAAATTATAAATATTGGAAATTAAAAAAAAACATACAACTTACAAAAAGAAGTGTAGAGTTTGTGAAGTTAGGGCTTGTAGAGTAAGTGCATGTAGAGTTATAAGCTTGGCTCTACATGAGATCTAATAACTTTTTAACAGTGCGAGCCATATGTCTTGGCAACATTTTACATAAAAATGTTTTTGGTGAGATTTATTTCCGACTGCAATACATTATAAAATTCAAGTTATATTCAAAATTCTATAGATTAAAGAGCTTGTTTTTCTCTTTTCAGTTATTTTCTGTTTTACCCAGTCGGGTTTTTTGTTTCTTTTAATAATTGACATAAGAAAAAATACGTATCTAATATTATCTATACATATAAAATGCTTTGTCCTGAATGACTGACTGACAGATATATCAACGCACAGCCTAAACCGTTGGTCGTAGAGACATGAAATTTAGAGGGTATATTCTTTGTGAAGAGTAGGTATCCACTAAGAAAGGGTTTTTCGAAATTCCACCCCTAAGTACATAAAATAGGGGATGAAAGTTTGTTTGAAAGTCCGTCAGTTTCGAAGTTAGGATCTTCAAATTTTTTGTTTAGGCTGAAGATTGAAAATTAATTCATACGTGTCTCAGCGTTTTTAATAATTCCACCCTCCAAGCGGGATGAAGTTGTTTTGTTTTCTTTTATTGTTGTAGAAAAATATGTCATTTGTAGGCCACGCGGGCGAAGCCGCGAGCAGATGCTAGTTTGATATAAATGACGGACTAAATATAATTTCTCAGTCATCTAGCCTATTGAGTTATCTAATACATATAGAATTTACAATAGAGCGCTTCTATTTTGTATAACAACATCTAAATTTATCAAAGATCCCAAAGTTGTTAGAGTGTATGAAATATGATCCAACTATATACTAGGGCTGCTACTTCTGAGAAATCAAAGTAATCTTATAATATACTGACTAATTACAAAAGTGAAGTAATCTGTTTGTTACGGCTTAACTATTGAATTGATTTTGATGATATTTGTCTGGGGAGAATTTGGACGAAATTTTGAGATAAGTTTTTTTATCACATTCTAAAATCATTACCGCTAAGCAAGGTGAAAGCGCTAGTCTCAAGTTAGTTAAAACATTTAATAACAAAAAAGTTCTTGCATATAATTAAACTTAAACCGCGCACTAAAGTTAGACTTAGCGTTGCAAATGAGTTCATTAAAGTATTTTATGTACTGTTTGTGCTTTTTACAAAGTGAATGTAGGGTCATTGCGCTGGTTTTTGTCCAATTATCGGAGTTGCCAGCTTTGTGATCCGAAATGAATATCTTGAAGTACCCTTACTTAAATGTATAATATTTTTTGTGTGTGCTTAATTAGTCTTCTTTAGGTTAATGTTAAGAGAAAATAAATCATTTTCACATCTCTTTTTATAAAAAAATATTTTATCAAAAGTAGGGTTTTTGCTAGTTTTCGTCCAAAAAAATTGGTTTTCGTCCTAGTGTGAGCTAGATTTCGACCACTATGTAGAAAAAGGAGTGCAGGTGAATTATCAAGTTAAAAAGCAATTATAATATACTTTTATTTAATCAACAACGTAATATATCTACTATTTAATAGCCTTACTGTCATTTTTCTCTTTTTATTTCTTTTATTAGCTATAATTAAAGAAATTAAGAAAATAAATCAATCATGCGTATTACAATGACAATCACAGCACAAGCACAGCAACTCAATAGTGGAACAACGTATCGTAGCCGTGTTTGAAGTCATTGAAATTGTCGTTAGATGAACATTAATCATGCATGGTTTTCAGGGTCTGATGATGGAGTAGGAGTATAGGCACTGGAACTCCATAGTGGAGCAACGTATCCTGACCGTGTTTGGGGTCGTTGGAATTGTATGGTGATTTTTGACCATATATGGTTTTTAGGGTCTGATGATGGAGTAGGAGGGTAGGAACTGGGACTCTATAGCGTAGCAACGTATTCTAGCCGTGTTTGGGGATGTTGGACTTGTCTTGAGATGAACTTAGACCATATATGATTTTCAGGTACTGATGACAGAGTAGGAGGGTAGGCACTGGAGCCCAATCTTATCTTATCTTATGGAGGGGCCGAGAAATAGCTCGGACACTTCGACCCATTGGGATCTATTGTTTTCCCCTAGATACCTTACTCCTCCCCAGTCTCGTTGAAAACTCTTTTCATGAGTTTTACAACTAGGCTAGGAGATATGAGCCTATAGTCTTCTGGTTTTGGATATCCGATCCCTAGTAGACTCATTCGCTTACCAGCCAGTGCATCGCATGCACAGAAGGTGCTCCATGCGTTCCGTATGTTCCCCATACAACCTGCACATGGGTGTCGCGGTTAGACCCATCTTCATGAGCATGTCGTTGGTTCCAAAGTGCCCAGTAAAGGCCCCAAGCAGGTAGCGGATTTGCCCCCTGCTCATATTCCAAATGCATTCCCGGGCTTTGAAATTAGAGCCTAGGAATTTCTTGGAGTGTTGTAGACCGGTATTAGACAGCCAATGTGTTCGTTGTCTTTGATCTGCAAACTCCCTAAATGTGGCCTTTACGAGGCACGTCGATATGCCTACACATGGTTCTGGACCCACAAAGTCACTTGCTGAGCCCTCTCTTGCCAGTTCATCTGCCACTTCGTTACCATGGATTCCTTTGTGCCCAGGGACCCAAATCAGTCTTACCCTGTTATGCTTCCCAAGCCTGTTTAGGGTTTGGACAGCATCCAGAATAAGTCTGGAGTCCACTTTGTAGGATGCCATGGCTTTGATTGCAGCCTGACTGTCACTGAGAATATAGATGGATTTACCTTTGGTTCCTCTATCTATATTCTCCTGAGCACAGGTTATTATGGCGTATGTTTCTGCTTGGAATACAGTTGCCATCTTCCCTAAGCTTTTGCTACATTTGTACGCCTTATTTTCCCAAATTGCAGTTAGAGCCTTTATTAAGGAATCTTCCGTGTACGCGGCGGATTTCTTTCTAGTTTTAAAGTAATTTTTTAAAATGACAAGGCTACTTTTTATCCTGGGAACGCGGGTGAAACCGCAGGGGAACAGCTAGTATACAAATAATATGTCTATGGACGAAAAATAATGCAAAAGAATATCTTTTTTTAATTTTCGTCCACCCGAGTGCTCGTTCATGGACGAAAACTAACACCACATTAAACGCTTTTTTTAGTTTTCGTCCACGTCCTATAAATATTTTTTATTCCCGCAACACTGACAAAGGAGTGGACGGAAACTAACATGTTTAAACTCATTGCAATAAAGATCATTATTGGGAGATAATTCATTATTTTATAGGTCCGTTGAAGTAAAATGACCATTACAAATATTCACATAGCTATTTGGGTTTCCGTCCACGTGGACGAAAACCAAATATTTTGCTAAATTGGTATGCTAGTATTAGTCCACTAAATTTTACTAAGATTTCCATAAAAAAAACTATAATAAACACTTAAATTTGTGTTAAATATGGTGTTAAATAGACATACTTGCCAAAAACATTACGTAAACTAGCTAAAACAGTTATTAAACTTACCATGAACTTTTCCTACCGGTATAATTTTTTTTAGGCGCGTTGACTTCTGCAAGACAGGGATGCGAAGCGGTCACTGACGTTAATATTTTTGAAGTCACTACTCGTCAAATCACATTTTCATGTTGATAGAACTGTTGCCTAGACATTATGGATTGCAAAAAGTCCAAACTTGCGCGGGAAGGTACGTTTGTATTCAAATTTTACGCATGTGTTTGTAGTACCTCAGTCAAATGGACGAAAAGTGGTACTGGACGGCAAACCAGCGCAATGACCCTATAGTTTCTCTTTTTTTTTTGTTTTTCATTTTAATATTGGTGAAGGAAAACGGGCTATCCTTCGAAGGGAAACTTTAAATATTGAAAATTATTTTACTGACAAAATACCATTTTATTTACAACTGCATTAAAAGATTTTTATTCAAAATCAAAAGTGAAATTTCACATTCAAATTCTGATGATTCCACTCACAGGTTGTACTTACAATAGTGGTAAAAAAAAAACTATAAATGTAAACATGGCTGATGTGAACATTGTAAATAGAAAATGTCTTATAAAACTCAATTTCTCGAAAGAGCTCATACAGATAATACCAGTGTAAAACCTTCGACTAAAACCTAATTGTTTTATAGTAATAATAATCCATTTATTTCAGACTACAGACCAACATAGATATATATTAAAACATTTTTTAACACTTAAGCCTATGTTAGTAAACACTAACCCCCTTACTCATAAAACGTTATTTAACTAATAAGCTGATTAAGTGGTCACCTAAATAACGTCAAATTGTTTGACAATGACAGCAAGGTGACGTTATTTATTTGACCATTTATTCAGTAGATTAAGTTAAATAGCGTTTACGAGTAAGGCCGAATGTCTTTGTGCGATCGTGTGGCACTTGTCCGCGAAAGCGACAAGCTGATAAACAAGCGTACGACCCGCCTGATGGTAAGCGGTTACTGTAGCCGTATGGACGCTTGCCCAATGCGCTCTGGCGACCTTACTGACGCACAGGAACAAAACATAACGTTATTTGGCTGCGGTATTCTGTAAGGTGGAGGTACTTCCCCAGTCGAGCTGCTCTTTGAGCGAATAAACGCTACGCTCTATCTGTATCAAAGTCCTTTGCAAAAAAAAACATAGATTTTTGAAGCTTTTTTCTTTCCTCTGAATCCCTCTTTATTTAAGAGTACATCGTGGCATTTTTATTTTAAGCATGGTAATATTCCAATACACAGCGTGCTTCGCAATCTTTTTTTTTCGTGCCTTACTCGTGTAGCCATAATATCTCTTTCATGATAGTGCCAACCCTGATCCCAAGCCTTCAACCCTGTAACGCTTTAACAAAGTTTGCTGAACTTGTACAATATTTCATTTATACATAGGATAGCACGCGGGTTCGATCGCTGACCTACTCCATGTTTTACTGAAGGAAGGATGAAACTTTGTTTCAAGATGTATACATTTGTCCGTCACGATATTATGTTATACTTATGTGAGAAGAAGACCGCATAGTAATTCATCCAATATTCGCTTTATTTATTCGAATTGACGGGCCAGTTGGCGCAGTTGGTTAAGGTTCGCCTTACGCGCCGTAGGTCGTGGGTTCGATTCCCACACAGGACATGCATTTGTGTGCATGAACATGTATGTATGTCCTGAGTCTGGGTGTAATTATGTATATTAAGTATGTATTTACAAACAAAAAAGTAGTATATGTATTATATCAGTTATCTGGTTTCCATAGTACAAGCTCTGCTTTTGTTTAGTTTGGGATCAGATGACCGTGTGTGAGGAATGTCCCAGGATATTTATTTATTTAATTACAATTTTTTTTTTTTTACCGCTGATATATTTTTGACCACAACCTCACCATGGTAAGTGATGATGTGTCCGAAGGTGGTAAGCACACAAAGCCTAGAACGAACTGGCTCTCAAGTGCAGCTGTCAGAACACACCGATAGGTGCTTGGCAGATTTTCAACGTGAGGGTGGTAGCCAGCCAGATGGGTACTACAAAGTACCCTACCACCGTGCTATGGTTTCCTCACGATGTTTTCCTTCACCGAAAGTTCAAGCTCATTGTAGGATTCGAACCCGGGACCTTCGTCTCGGTGTCCGACGTCACTACCGAGCTATCATCGCCTTTAAAAATCCATCCATTGGTGAAAACCGAATGAAAATCGCTTCAATAGTTTTTGAGTTATCGCGTTGATACAGACAGACACGGTGGGGAGACCTACATATTTAATTTAAGGATGGGTACGTTTATAATTCTTTCTTAATAAATGCGAACGTGTGTTTGTTAGTCACCTCGTGACACGACCAGTTTGTTTGCCGCCTCAACGACATGACCAGAAGTGATGAAATTTAGCACACGGGTAGATCATAACGTGGAATAACATATAGGGTACTTATTATCCCGGGAAAACATAATATCCCTCGGGGAGATGGGTAAAACCGCGATACGAAAACTAGTATACGAATAAACAAAATTTATTATTCAGTGGTGTATTACCTACCACTTTATTTTAAAATTCACTCTATAATAAAACCCTGTTCATTTAAAATTACACCTTTGTACCCTTATCTTAAAAATTATAATAGCCCTTATATGAAAGAGCGAAAAATCTCACACTTCAAAAACTCGCACTTATGAACGCTCAACATAAAGCATCAAAGTAAAATCAATTTTAAATGTGAAATTCAAGGTATAAAATGCAGCGTGGTTTACTTTGATAAAAAAAATCTGGATTGGCTCGCAAAATTATTAATTGAATTTTTTTATTATATATGGGATTCCGTATGAATATTTTATATGTAATATTTACCATTTGACTATTATATGCAGCATAAGGACTTGATTATTATATTATTTTGAGAGAATTTTGGTTATTGTAATTAACAAAGCACTAATCATAAACGTACCTATTAGAAAAACATACCCCTCCTTCCGGGTCAGTCGGGTAAAAACATGTTAAAAATTAGCAATCATTCAGTTCAGCCATTAATATTCTTTCTATTTGCTAAGGAATTTTAGCTGTCATTTTGGTCAATTTGTCCCAATCTTAGTATGATTGATAGATTTTTAGTACATAGTTCTGTCAGATATCCATATTTATCTCGTGGATAAGTAATTATAATCCGCTATCTACAGAATATCTTTCCACCGAGTTAATTTTTATATTTCCCCGACATTACAAAAATGTAAGCAAAAAAGCTAAACAAACTTTCACCAATCATAAATTTACGGAAATAAATACAATGAACGGTTTCCGCTTCCACCGCAACGGAACCCTAAAAAGGGGTAGTCACACAAAAAAGCGCCGCTTTAATTGTCTTAAGTGGTCTTAATAAAAAAAGGGATCAAAAAAGCCCTTTCGTTAGGTTTAAACCTTTTGTTAAGATTAAGTAGGGCATTGTTAAGGGTCACACAATAAGTGATTAAAAAAGGGACCCCTCGTTTTTGTTTGAAAAACCAAACTTACTGTTACCGTTTCCTAAATTTATTGCAGTCTTTGTTGGATTGATTTAAGGTTTATTTTTGTTTAAATATTTATTTACTGATTACTATTTTTAACACATGCAGCCAAATCAAAGTAGGTTAATGATCATGCATATTAGGCGTAGGCAAGAAAGTTTTACATTATTTATGAAAAGAGGGAGTTTTATCAAGATCTTGAAACTACTGATAGGTAGCGTAATAGTATGTGTGTTTGACAATGTTTGACATATTTAACGGTATTAAATTTCGTGCGTGCGTGGTTGGGAGCCCAGTGGGGCGATTACGTAACTAAATTTCAATCATTTTTGAATTGAAATCGGTTCAATATAGTGGTTTTCTGATAACTTTTTTACATTCTGATAATTTGTTTACGTTCTGATAACTGCAAATACAAACAGTGGTTCATTAAAAATGGAACCATTTCCGATTTTGTAATATTTCTACCGATTCAGAGGTTATTTCAATCTGTATTTCATTGAAATAAAGTTACGTAATCCCCGTACTGATTGCACACAAGGGGGCCAACCACCATCATTTAAAACAATATTATTACTACTTGTCTTTTGTCCTGTTTTGACATCCGACGTCAAAAAAGAACAAAAGCCAAGTAAGGTTATAATAATATTGTTTTAAGAGATGGTGGTTGGCCCACTGATGCCATTAACAGATTCAATGCATCATGTAATGTATCACGTAATTAAAGAATTTGCCGTCCAAATTGATGCAATGCAACCCGCAAAATAATGCTCGTTGAAACGAATAGTGCGAGCACGAAACGCGCCTCGGTCACGGACGCTACGAGTATTGCATGGCGTGCGCGGAATGGTCCATTATTTGCCGGATTTTGAGAATAGTCTCCTTTACCCATCTATTTTACTTATATCAAATTTAGTAAGTACCTATATAAAATATGTCGCAAGTGGGTCGGCAAAAATAACCCTGTCCAAACTATGTTTTTTTTATTAATAAATAACATAAAATGATACGGTATACACGCGTGTGGGACAATTAAAAGAAAACAGAAATTAAAAATTAACTTTATTTCTTTATTATCTGTATTTTTCACTCAACTGTACAAACATTAAAAAAGTAACTGAATTAACCATTTTAACCGATACTCGTTTCCAATTAATACAAATTAATTACTTTGATTAATTGTTTTTTTGATATGCTTATAATTATGATTCCTTTTATATTCATTAATGAACCGGTGAGCACACTGTGAAGTTTTGTTAATTTAAATACTTAAAAAAAAATCAAATTCATTGAGTGCGGTCTTTTTATCGAGGGCCAAAGTAGTTTTTATTGAAAAAAATATATTATCGTCTCCTAGTTTCGAAGTATTCCCATTTGCGCACTGATTTTTTGAGCACCGATTTTTTGAGCACCGATTCTATTCCCTTTTCAGCACCGACTCATATTTTGGATCGGTGCTTAAATGAGAATAAAGTTTAATACGAAATCATTCCCTTTTGAGCACCGACGGTTTTGTAGCTTCTAGTGTTGTGGTGTTTAATAAAACGTATCGATAAAAATTTACAGTTCATTATAAAAAGTAAAAAGTATTATCGTTAGAGAACCCATTTTTAGAGCATCAAAACTATTCCACTTTGAGTACTGATCAATATGTTAGGTTGGTTATCAATTGCTGAACAAAATATACTTACTGTTGTTGATATTACCTAGTAAAAATAATAAATTAATAATAAATTTATTTCTAAATAACTAATCTTAATTTATATATTTTTGGAAACTCCTTTTAAGCAAAGACTAGCTTGTGTTAGAAAACCTAGGTAATGACTAATTATGGAAACATAATGTACTCTCCATTTTACTTATATTAAATCTCTCTCTTAATACCTCAAAAAATGTATACTTATGAAAAAATGGTACCAGGATAGCATAAGCTCGAAGGAGATATCTCCAAAAAAAATTTAAAAACAAAACCTGGTACCATTTTTTCATAAGTATATATTTTGTGGAAAGAATATATAATATATGTTGTTTTGTAACTAGGGAGAGCTCCTTCAAGCTTCTGTTGTACTGGTACTATTGTGTATAAAACTGTGGTGTTTAAATAAAATATATCGATAAAAAATAGTTTTATTTTTTTCAGAATAATTTAATTTTTTATTATCAATTACAGATGAATATTAATTATTTATTACTTACCTAGACTTAAATTTTCTCAATTCGATTAAAACACAAACAATACAAGTCACCATACGTTTTTTATTATTATGAAGAGCTTAGGTAAAATGATCTGTGATGATTTTAGAGCATCAGCTAATATTTTAAATTGTACCAGTATAACAGAAGTTTGAAGGAGCTCTCTCTAGTAAAAAAACAACATATATATTCTTTTAACTTATGAAAAAGAAGAGAGCTCCTTCGAGCTTATGTTATACTGGTACAATTTAAAATATTAACTGATGCTCTAGAATCGGTGCTCTAATGGGAATATTCAATAAAATAACATAAGTACTAAGTCTTGGTACCATTTTTTCTTTAATTACCAAGTATAATTTTTGGAGGTATTTAGAGAGAGATCAAAACACCACAACACTAGAAGCTACAAAACCGTCGGTGCTCAAAAGGGAATGATTTCGTATTAAACTTTTGTTCCCATTTAAGCACCGATCCAAAATATGAATCGGTGCTGAAAAGGGAATAGAATCGGTGCTCAAAAAATCGGTGCGCAAATGGGAATACTTCCTTGTTTCCACCTGGTTTAACTCGCGTTCCCAGGATAGAAGTAGCCTAAGTCCTTTCTATCTGCGTGCCATATTCCATCAAAAACTCACATTTGCATCAAGTTTTTATTTTGTTTTATTTTAATAGTGAACTAGATTATTTATTAAATGTAGTAACTGTTTATTATTAGTATTTTATTCACAACAAATATGTAAAAAAAAACCATCATTATATAAAAAAATCCTAGTCTGCCACTGCTACCGATTAACGGCAAGGTTCCCAGAAGGCTGGCAGCGTTTCCTCTTTGGATAGCCGAGCTGATGCGTTGACGGAAAAAGCTGCCTGTCCGTCTCTTCTAAAAATATACGAAAAGAATACAAAATAGGCCCGTAGGATAAATAATGTATATCGTACTACGTACCAATTACTTTAACCGTAAGCTGTTTAAATGTTTTTGCTAACAGGATATACCTAGGTACTAATAAGTTTTTGTTAAAAAAAAAAACATTTTTATATAAGTTTTTTTTTGTGACTGTACTTGCATTGACATCTAATATATAATGTATACCAAATATCACGTGAAATTCGACTTGCAAGATTCCACCCGAAAAAACATATAGTTACATACATACAAGTTAAATAAAAGCTTGTAAAAACAGACACCAATTAAGCTTGTCTTACTATGTGGTTTAAGTTATGCCGCATAATGGCACTTAAAGCCTTTGTGTGTTTACCATCTTCGGCCATGAGAAGACCATGGTGATTTTTTGATCCACAAGCTCAAAAATTATTATATACCTGTGTAATAATTCAATGTATATACCATTGTTCGCAGTACGACCACTCTGGGTGCGACTTCAAGGCGGAAAGCGACCTCTAGTGGCGGGACAGACGACTGAGTTGGTCTGCCAAGCTATTGGAGCCAGACCCAAGCCAACAATATCCTGGTGGAAGGGAGGCACCAGGCTCAAGACTGTCAGGGAGACTGTAAGTTACTGATCTATTATATTTTGGTATTTAGATTTATAATATCTAGGATAAGAGGGTAGAGGTAGGCACCTCAGTCTGAGGAGAGACTTTGCCTCCTTATGTGTGTTCTACCGCTTGTACAACGGACAGTGTTCTGTAGAATTGTTTAAGATGATGCCCAAGGCCACCTTCTACCATCGCAACTCTCGCCATCGACAGGGAGTCCATCCTCACATATTGAAACCAGAATAATTTCGAATTGTGCGGTCTCAAAGGAGCTTCCTTCCGCGGACGCTCAGTTTGTGGAATGAGCTCCCTGCCTTGGTTTTCCCAATGGAGTACAGCATGGGGTTCTTCAAAAAGGGTGTGAAGAGATTTCTGTAGAGCCGGCAACGCGTGAGTAACACCCCTGGTGTTGCAAGCGTCCATAGGCTGCGGTAGCCGCTTACCATCAGGCGGGCCGCATGCTTGTTTGCTACCTAATTAGTATAAAAAAAAATAAGGATATTATAAAATGAAATGCCAATGTATGTCTGTCTGTCTGTGCGCCTATATTTAAATTCAAATTCAAAATCATTTATTCAAATTGACCTTCGTAGGCACTTATGAATAGTCTGACTCTAATACCGGTTCGGAAGGTTGCGTTTGCTGAGAAGAGCCGGCAATAAACTCAGCAATGGCTCTTTTCAAAACAAGCTTAGATTCATTACATAATATTTATATTATAATCGCACTGACAACAATTGCGTGCACGGCGGCAAAACTACAAAGACTAGTGTACTAGACTGAATCGAACTTAAGTAGACCAGCCCCCCCCCCCCCACAAGCAGCACCTGAAACACACTCGGATATCCAAGAAGCCGGAAATCTAAGAGCTACCTATACATAGATTTAAAAAAATAGTAAAACCTCAGAGTATATAAATACTACGTACAAGTAAAACAGAAGTTATGCAACAAAGGGTACTATAAAGTTTCTGATTTTGTAGATGTCAAGAATGCATTTGAATTAATTGTTTGCTTGGCAGGCTATTGTTATATATATTTTTTGTAAATTATAATACTTCTAAGAGTGCACATTAAAAAAAGGACTTGCTGAGTCTTGCCGGAGTCTTCTCAGTTCAAGTTGTATTTGGAACCGGTGTAGAGTCATTTTGTTAACGTTCATAAGTGCCTTATCAGGGCCTAAATTGAATAAATGCTTTCTGATGCCTTTTTAATAAAAAAAATCGCAAACATATAACGCTTTTTTTTTTTTTTACGCTTCCACGTTTTATGTTAATCGTAAGCCAGAATATGAGCGATTCAAATATATAAATGCATTATATTTATAGAAACAAAACTATTTAATGATAAAATCGTTTTGCACATCAAAACACTCCCTAATCGCGCCGACCCTATCAATCTCACTCGATTCAAACCGCTTATTACAGAAATATCGATTGTCGACAATCGACTACTAAGGCTCTATTCGATCTAATGACAGAGCTCTATTGTGCTGTCAATACAGAAGTCTAAACAGGCAATTGTACTTCGTTTTGTCAGAAGTAATTAGGTACGTTGACATCGCTTCGATATGACGGGAAAATATCGGCTTTTTATATTGACGCGATATTATTACAGTTACTAATAAAGTTGTTAAGAGTATGATTGATTTGATAAGGGTCTTTTTAGTCTATGTGTTATGTAATTTCTACTGTAATGGTAAATAACTAATTGCTTACGATTATTATAGCTTTATTTTTCAACTTAACGAATTGCTGATGCGATTATTTATTTAACCTAGTTTTTTTTTTTTTTTTTTTATACGACTAAGTCGGTAAACAAGCATACGGCCCGCCTGATGGTAAGCGGTTACCGTAGCCATATGGACGCTTGCAACACACGAAGCATCGCTCACGCGTTACAGACCTTTCCCCCCTCCCTATGAGCTCTGGCGACCTTACTCACGCGCAGGAACACAACTTTACACAACATAAAGTTATTTGGCTGCGGTATTCTATAAGGTGGAGGTACTTCCCCAGTCGAGCTGCTCTTTGAGCGAATAAACGCTATGCTCTACCTCTCTTAAAACCTAGCCTAGTTGACCGAGCTGGACAAAAAAAGGTTTGACTGGATCGAAATTTGAGTCGGAATTCTAACGCTTTGTCCACTGGACTATCTTGACGCTTATGAAATGAAATAACCGATCTTAAACGTAAGTGGGTGAGAGCTTTGCTCAAAAATGCGTTAGGTAGAGTAGAGATCAAGACCCTGTCCAGAAGGGGCGATTTCGGCGCGATTCTCTCGCGCGTATTACGAGTATGGGGAAGTGCACGCGATTTACGCGCGCAATGCTTGTGGACGCAATGTATTGGCTCCCAGTATCTTGCCAACACGCGTAACGCATTCGCGCGAGAGAATCGCGGCCATTACGCCCCTTCTGGACAGGGTCTAGATAGATCAATTTTTCGCCCGAAAACTCCTGCAATATAACAAATTTCATCTAAATCTTTAGAGCCGTTTTCAAGTTTTATATAGTTATATATCAATGCATTACGTAGTAATTTAACAGAACTTTATAGAATAGAAAAAAAGATTTAAAGACAATGTTCAATCATAAACAAAATAATTGGACTGTTTTACAAAAAACTTAAACCGACTTCAAAGTACACTAAGAAGTAATCAAATCCTGATCTGATGACAATGGGACCAAACGGGAAGTGTACCAAATAAAAAAAGAATTTTCCAAATCGGTTAATAAATATACATATAACAGATAAATGACGGAGTTATGAGGTAATAAACATAAAAAAAAAAAACGAATTGAGAACCTCCTCCAAGATACAAGAATAAAAATCTATTTTAAAGGTTCGATTGAGCGTAGTCGCCCAGTTTACTTATAATTGTATGCCAACGTATTTTGTTGGTTATTTTCAATTGACAAGGGATTTCTCGTTCATCAGCGTGCCGATAACGAACTTATAAATAGCCGACAACATTCATTGTTTAAAACGCCACTGTACACATGGCAATACAGATATTGCAGTTATTTTTTCTAAGCTTCATATAAACGAAGTGACGATATTTTAATTTGCATTATAAAGTTTTTCTTATCAGGCCAACTCAGTTGTGTAGGTATCAATTTTGTCAGGTCCCTATTTCTCATGAGAAAAATGCCGTTTGTGAAGAATTTCCCTACCTTTTAAGTTTTCCGCAACATTTTAGGAATGTTGGTAACGCAACGAATATTCACGGCTCCATGTAAGTTGCGGTGGATTTAAAAAATGCGAGTTATCATCCAAAGTCAAAGTCAAAGCCATTTATTCAATTTAGGCTCCAGTAGGGCACTTATGAAGGTCAAAGCTACTGAAATTACCATCAGTTCGTAAGTCGGCCTTCAACTGAGAAGAACAGGTAAGAAACTCAGCAAGAATACATTTGTTTTTATATTTTTTGGACAATCTGACTATATTGATAAAAAATACAACAATATACATTATTCTAGTAATATTTTTGGATGATACATTTGTTTAGAATTGCTGTATTTGGATAGTGATTTATGTATAGAGAAATCTATAGTGTACAGAGGATTTTTTTCATTTGTTTTACTATTATTATAATTTGTCAGTATAGTCAATACGTAATGGATATTTGGCTATTTTTCGAACCCATATTTTACTAGCTTTCCGCCTCGCGATTTCACCCCCTTAGGGGTGGAATTTCCTTTATGTGCTGTGTGTGTGTAAGGGCTGTGTGTTGATAGGTCAGTCAGTCAGGACAAGTCTTTTTATAGATGATGTTTATTATAGAATATCGGTGAGTAGGTACTATTCGTGGATAAGTAGTGAGGAAAAAATCTTGAGGAAACCATATCACGGTAGAGTAATTTGGTTTACCCATAAATTGTAAATCGCTAAGCAATTACCGGTAAGTTCCAACAAATACCCTTGAGAACCAGTCCCGCCTGGGCTTTGTGTGCTTACCACCTTCGGCCACATCATCACTTACCATGGTGAGATTGTAGTCAAACACAACTATAAAATAATAACTAGTTCTCGGCCACATCAAATTTGTTTTTTTTTTGGAAACAAAACTATTTAAACACACTTAATACGAGTAGCAACTTATGTGTCTGACTGTACAACGATGTGTATTTATTGTTGAGATCTGCATCTGGCATGTGATGAGATGGGACTGGGACATATAAACAGAGCTCGGCTCGTTATAGCGAACAGACTTTATTGTATTTAATAACAAACATTCTCAGGATACGGTATTTTAGATAATTGGGCATTGTTAATAACAACACTAGTATTTCTAGTTGCTTGTAAATGTATTTTAAAATAGGACATGAATTTGTTGTATTTCAATGAGTTATTTTGCTTTATGACTCGAGTTGATATTTGAGTTGACAAACAAAAGCGAACTGTAGTAGTTTTCGAGATGTAGGCGCACTAACAGACACAAAATGATGTTTTGTTTAATAACTTTACCTTTACCTATTCCTATATATTATAATACTGTTGAATTGAGGCGACTAGTATCGTGTTTACGTGTAAAGTAAGGCCAATGAGATGAGATAAGTTATGTAAACAAACTTTCAGGGGTACATAACATTTTTATTTAAAGAAATCCATACTATTACTATAAACGGGAATGTTTGTGTGTATGGATGTTTGTTACTCTTTCACGCGAAAACTACTGAACACATTATATTCTCCTCACAGACCTCAACGGATGGGAATATCACTAGCAGTATCTTAACATACGTGCCTGCCATCGATGATGCCGGCAGAGTTATGTCCTGCAGAGCTGTGCAGCCTTCACTGCCACATTCGACACACGAGGATGGGTGGAAAATGGAAATACAACGTGAGTTACTCGTTATAAGCTTAACCTTCACGCCTTATATAAAACGTTTGAATAGTGAAGTGGTTGAGAAGGGAGAATGTTCGTCAGGCTGGGTCATCGTGATTCTGCCCTAGCTGGGGCTTAGAAAAACAGCTACGGTGTTCCTCTGCCTGGCGTAAAAGGAGACTAAACGGGGCCTTTGGGATCGTAGACAATCTGCGCGAGGGTTTTGGTACCCAGAAGTGACCCCAAGGAGAACGATGAGTCGATGTGGTCACGACTCATCGTGCGATAGCACAGCGGGGGTGCTGGGAGGTATCGAACTTCCCCCGAGACGAGCTATCTAAGCACGAGAGCCCCCCCCCTCGCTACAGCGCTGATGGCGACCACCGTGGAGTTATAGCCGGTACAAGTACGGCATAACCTCGCTGCTACCCCCAAGGGAGGTCGGGTCATCGTGCCTGGGGAAGTCTATGTGTTGATGTTGGGAGTTTATAGCTCGTATTTATTTACTCCAGAATCTATTACTACAGAAATTGGCTCTCATTTACTAGTATCCAGTTATTTTTATAGGATACGGGAATCAAACGAGTCAATTAAGTCATCCATTAACTCGTCTTTTGCTCCGCTTGGTGCCAAACTAATTAATTCAAGGTGCCAATTTGATTGAAGTTCATTACCATTTTCTTTCGTCGTTCCCCTTTGTACGTGGAACAGTCATGGAAAATGACTGCGAATATTCGCAGAATCTCAACAGTAGAGATAAATAAATAAATATCCTGGGACATTCCTCACACACGGTTATCTGATACAAACTAAGCAGAGCTTGTACTATGGAAACCAGATAACTGATATAATACATATACTACTTTTTTGTTTATAAACACATACTTAATATACATAATGACACCCAGACTCAGGACATACAGACATGTTCATGCACACAAATGTATGTCCTGTGTGGGAATCGAACCCACGACCTGCGGCGCGTAAGGTGAACCTTAACCAACTGCGCCAACTGGCCCGTCGTGATGATAAGAGAGAAGCTGATAAGCTTTTCGCAAAATGGGATGGTTTGATAGAATTGAAAGTCACATTTAAAGTCAAAGCCATTTATTCAATTTTGGCCCTGCTAGGTCTCTTACGAAGGTCAATGCTGAAGTTACCACCAGGGGCCCAATTCTCACTTCCCTCGAACTAGCCTACGAATCGAACTTACGGTTCGAGTCCTATTCGACTGTAAAATTTCGAGGGGCGGAGTCAATTCGAACGGTCCCGACCAATCAACGCTCTAGCTGACTGGTTTCCCTTCTAAATATGCCGGCCTTGAAATTGCCAGAATAACGTAACGTTCGTAAATGTTAGAATTCGTGCTTTTTTCGATCGAGCGATCAGTTTCGATTGGGTGAGAATTGGGCCCCAGTTCTTAAGTCGGTCTTCAACTGAGAAGAACAGGCAAGAAACACATCAAGCCTATTTTTTTTTATGATCAGACCAGGATATTTATTCTCGGAACTGAACTATGAGGCCAGTTGAAAAAAGACAAGTGTGAGTCAGTCTTGCGCACGGAGGGTTCTATTCAATAATAATAACGCCAATAAATATTTTGGCCCTATAACTCTACTATGGAAAAAGAAAAGTTTATTGGTCACACACAGACAATTACAAAACATGGTTTAAAGTAAAACCACGTTTTAAAATAGCCTAGTCTCTTTTTATTATATGACGTTAGAATGTGACCGAATGACAGTAAAACCTGGGTTTGCTTTAAACCATGTTTTGTAATAAGGGGGTCAAAATATGACCCCCTTTAGAAACGATTAGTTTAAATACTCTATATGAACACATAATACATATATATACCCAGGAATTCTAAACAAGCTTTTTGTAATAAAAAATAAAATATATAGACCGTAGCATTTTTTTGAGATTAAAATGATAAAAAAGATTTTAGTATTCCACTCAATAGGCTCTAAACAATGACTTCCCAATGCAAGGAAGAAAAAATCTGCTTTTATGTGTTTACGGAACCCTAAAAATGCACAATTCAACAGATTTCAATCTCGAAGTCATTGTTGATGCATCGAGAATTTCCTATTTGTTTATTCTTCTTTCCAATCACTTTGGAACGACGCCAAAGTTTTCACAATCTTTTGCATCGAAGTTTCATGAACTTATTGAAGATACTCGTATATGGCTGCAGTCGCTCAGTGGCCAACTCTTTAAGAGTGCGTACCAGGCCAGTAAAATATGGCAATGTCAGATGAAACAAACTTATGTCTAATCTTCGCGTGGAGATGAGATGGAGATAGCGTATTTCGCGGAACAAAAATGAACTAAGCGCTTTTTATCTAAATAACTCGTAAAGTATAGAATATTTAAAAAAATCGTTAATAGCAGCCCTAGGTCATATGTTAGTGATATTATTTATCGAATTCTGATCTTAATTAGATACACCATGAACGAATAAAACCGAAAATTCATTATTATTAGAGGTAGCTTTGTGATTTTTTTCTATCGAGGAAATTTCATTCCATTATGTTTTTGCTCAGATAGAACCCTCGCGTATATAATGAAAATACAGTAGAACTCCAATTATCCGAACTCCGACTATCCGAATCGCCGATTATCCGAATCACAAAAAATTGACCAAAAACTGCTCACCGTCAAGCGAATGCATGACCTGGCTGCCCGAAAACGGTTGAAGACCGCAAAACAGCTTACATTGACGGAGATGTTTAAAAAACAATGATTTTTATTTCTAAACTTGTACATAAGTACATTTTATTTATATTTAAAACATGTGAAAATTTCATGTTTCTTTCATTTAATTCAATAAAAAAATAGTGCAATATCAAAACGTAGCTTTTATTCTCTCCAATGGCAATTTTTTTTAAAAAAATCCGATTATCCGAATATTTGATTATCCGAATGGGTCCCGGTCCCCATTAATTCGGATAATTGGAGTTCTACTGTACCCATATAAAAATATTTTTTCATTTAAATACTATTTACTTGGGTAAATTTCAATTCTAAGATTGTTATTTTGCTTTATACGCACTCTTGAGATGAAAGTGCAGGTGAAAACCACTGGCACGAATTTCCGAGTATTAAACATATGGATAGATTTATCATTGGTTATTGGAAATACTGTTAAGAAACCTGTAATTCCTTAAGATATCAAATTCTTAAAAACTCCGCCATTTCACACTGTGAATATAATGGCGCCATAATAATAACTATCCGATGATTTTCCACTGAAACTACAATCGTGCCACAATGATCTTTTAGTTGTCATTATCAGTTAATGTACACACGGCTACACATCAAGCTATACATTTCCAATATAAGCTGACCTCTTATTGTACGGAAATCCTATACAAAGCGAGATCAGCTTATACTCGAAATGTATAGCTTGATGTGTTGCCGTGTGTACTAAAATTATTTTCGTTCATTGGCCGTGATTCTGTTGTTTACAACTAAACTAATTTTAGAATCATTGGCCCTGATTCTGTTGTTCACAACTAAACTAATTTTAATCTCACTATGTCTCTTTCTAACAAAGAACATAACAAAAGGATGTAAGAAAGTTTGTCCTGTCAAATTAGTCCAATGCTTGCTTTCAATATAAATTTAGTCGCCATCTATCGCGGTTACGTCTAAATGCCCGCAAAAAAGACGGCAAAGACTAATTTGACAGCTTTAAATATGTTCTATTCTTTTTCAATAATGTTTGTAAGAAAGAGATGTCATGTGAATAAACTTAGTTTAGTGCGATTTACAACAGAATCGGCACCATTATGAGACCATTGTGAATTATTTTATTAGACTGTGCACATCGGCTCAATGATAATGGAATTGCAATAGTATCGTGTCAGTATGATACCCCTGGTGTTGCAGGCGTCCATAGGCTACGGAAACTGCTTACCATCAGGTGGGCCGTATGCTTGTTAGCCTCTTTAGTGGTATAAAAAAAATACATTTTAGCAGACTTGGCCCCCTGATATAAGCATGTTCAAAAACAAACTTTTCAGTTTTTCATGACACAAATGCTGCAACGTTTTTTGTCCGAACACTAACTCATACTTTTGTCTGCAGATCTGCCTGTGGTGAAACTTGAACTTGGAGCTAACCTGGATGCCGACAAGGTGGTGGAAGGGTCCGATGTGTATTTAGACTGCAGAGTACGAGCAAACCCGTGGCACAGTCATGTTTATTTTTCACACAATGTAAGTTCACAGTACCACGATTACTAACGCGTTTGCGTTAACTATAAATTGGTATGGGACAAATTAGTACCATGAGTATTCCGCTAGAGGCGCTGTGCCAATTCCTATAGAGAAGTGTCGTAAACGCAAACGCGGTAGTAAGCGTTTACTAACGTTAATTCTTTACACTCGGGGTACTGGTCAAGTGGTCAGTATTCACTTGTTTTCACCCGTGGCTTTACCTGAGATCCTGAGGATTTTAATGTCCTCTAGGGATAGTAATATCTATGATTTTTATACTACTCAAAGTCACAGTCATTTATTCAATTTAGGCTCTAGAAGGGCACTTATTAAGGTCACATTTACTAAAATCACCACAGGTTTGGAACTCGGTCGTCAACTGAAAAAAAACCAGAAACTCAGCAAGGTTACTTTTTTAATATTTTTTGGACAATCTGACTGTTTGGCTTTTTTTTTTTCAAATAAATTAACATAACAAGACATACCTAAGCAGAGATACAGACGATACAAGAACAAGACTACTACTAAGATCAAATGATGGTAAGCGGTTATCGTAGCATATACTAGACACTTAAAACAGGGGTATCACTCTAGATTTGCCGCCTTTTCTTGAAAAGAGGGGTTAATAGTAGGCAGTGTGCCGACAGAGGCTTAGGGACCACATTTGATTATTTCTACACTGTTCCCCACTGGCACATGAGCTCTGGCGACCTTACTCACCGCAGAAATACAACACCATAATAATGTAACTTTGTAAGGTGGAGACCCAAATTTTACACGGGAGAACCGCCATGGCCTCCCTTAATTATCCTGTTTGTCAACAGGGTGCGATAGTAAAACCCGGTCCAGGTGTACTACTAGCCAATCAGAGCTTGGTTCTCCAGCACGTGTCGAGGAAGGCGGCCGGCGCGTACGTGTGCTCCGCTCGGAACAGCCTCGGTGAAGGCACCAGTGACCATCTCATTTTGGACGTCAAATGTAAGTGAAGTTGTTTATTTGTTTGGTGGTAGGACCTGTACCAAACTAGTCCGTTAAAGGTTCTCTTTGTAGCTTCACTAGGGACGCTTGCAATACCATCCCCCTCCCCAATGAGCTCTGGCGATCTTATTCACGCGCAGGAATACAACATTGTTATTTGGCTGCGGTATTCTCAATTCTTACTTCCCCAGTTAAGCTATTTGAGCATTGATCAAAAATATGCTTTCTTTTTTCTACCTCTTTTCGGAATACCGGGGTTGCACTGCTTTAAGGGTTTAGTTTAAGAGCTTTAGGCTGAGGTATATTTAGACCGCGCAACACTCAAATTAGTTTATCATAATTATTTCTGTACCTTCATATTATTATATCAGTCGATATAAATGACTTATGTGTGAGTCGATATAAATTTCAGTAATAATTTCACTGTACCTAAGAATTTAATGTCGCCCGTGTCGTCGAGAGTCGTGTGGGGCAACGCGGCGTAGATACAACTGATATATTTAATTTTTGAAGAAAAAACGTGGGAATGCACCTTTATCAATCAAACCACCATATTTATTTGATATATTTCTATTTACGTTTTAATTATGTTAAATGCTTGGCAAAATGCTTTTGTTTTATGACATTATTATGTACACAGTTACTCCAACCTGCAAGTCATCACAGCCTGTGGTGATGAGAGCAGCGAGGGGCGAAATCATTGAAATTGAATGTGACCTCGAAGGAAATCCTAAGGTACGTAAGATTTTTTTTACTGTAGATAAGCGCGGAATATAGTAGGGGTTCATATGAACTTATATTAATATGGAGGTGCAAGGTGGATGACACCTCCATTTAAAAGGGAAGATCTTCCGTCAGGTCCAACTGTACATGTCGGACAGTTGTATATATGCAGATCGCCGAGAAATCTTCGCAAGCGCGATGCAGGATGTAGTGGGCTTGTATCCGCGATGTATGCGCGGTGGAGAATAATGTGGCGCCACGCCATCTATCTCTCGGCGTGTGAACTTCATTATGTAGTGGTTCGCTACAATTATACATAGTATAACTTGTTAAAATATTTCGAACATCAAGGCTCTTCGCAGGCTAGCAGTGTTTCCTTTTTGGATGACCAAGCCAATGTAAGGCGTTGGATGAATACATTATTGGCAAATTTCAAAGGTTTAGTGCGAAATATTTCCCCGTTAAGATCACTAATCATCGGATTACTCAGCGAACATACTTACATAAAATTAGTTTTCCGTATGTATTGTGGTAAATACAGTCCACTCAAACGCTCTCGGTTTGAGTGGACTGTATTTAGGTAGGGCAGCTGGCACTTCTTATGTGAAGAAGACAGGGTAGGAATGAGAGCGGTAAATTTATATGAAATTTACGGTGTCTTTTAATTTTCTTAAAAGATTGAAAATTAGGTAACATGGCTACTCTTAAAAAAATAACAGATTTCTAAAGTTTACTATACGCTCATCGCGTACTAAAATAAGCCCTTTCAAAAATACCAAAAAGGTTTTTCCAAGTTAAGATAATAAACAAAGAAAGCTCCACCTTGCCCTTGAGACTTTGCTATAGGAAGTTACTGAAGAGTAACGTAAACTGTCAAAGCGGTGGATAGTTAATGAATCTCTTAAACGCTTGTGAGAGAAAACAACAGATTTTGCTACTCAGCGTCTGAAATTCAGATTCAAAAGGTTTTGTACTTTAGAGAGCTTAGGCTAAAGAAATACATTTTTATTACAAGCTTTTATTTAGTTTCACCTGTCTGGTGTCTGTAATCGAATCTTGCAAGCTAAATTTGACACACTTCCCAGTGTCCGATTGAACTGAAATACGGTATACTGGCTGACAATGCAAGTACAGACAACAAAAAGTACAGTCCCCATAAAACGCTTAAATTAAAAATGATTTTTTGAAATCAGATTCCCGATAAGCAATAAAGTTTAAAAATTATGAGGAATCAAAAAGTCGCATGTTCTCGTTATTATAGGACGACGTTGTTTAACAACCATACGGCCCGCCTGATGGTAAGCAGTTACCGTATCCATATGAACGCTTACAACACACGATCTTTCCCGCGGTTTCCCCCGCATTCCCGAGGGACCTATTGTTTTCCCGGTATAAAAAGTATCATATGTGTTAATCCAGAACATATATCTGTGTGTCAAATTTCATCTATTTGTTTGTTTACTAAACGGGCTAATCTCTGGAACGACCACTTAGATTTAAAAAAAAAACTCTAATAGGTAGCTACATTATCCCCGAAGTACTGTTTGAAGCGCTCGTGGTGTGGCATGATTAGCCATTCGTAAAGTTAAGCTACCACCGTCGTGGTCAGTACCTGGATGGGTGACCGCCTAGTGGTATTTCAAATCGAGCGTTTCCGTACTTCGGAAGGCACGTAAAGCCGTTGGTCCCGGTTATCACTTAATTGTGATAGTCGATGCCTCCTAGGCGGCTTGAAAAATTCCAACAGTAAGTTGACTACTAGCCTACCTCCACCGATCCGCAGTGGGCACGCGTGGTGGAGTATTGCCCATTCCCTTTCACCCTCATTTGTGAAAGGAGGCCTGTGCTCAGCAGTGGGACATTATAGGCTGATGATGATGATGAGGATGACTGTTTATCCCGAGAACGTAGGTGAAACCGCATGGGACATAAGTTGTAAATATATAACAGGAACAAATCAAACGAAATAATCAACAGATGGTAATTAAAATTTTAATGTGTGTCACCGCCACGCGCCGCCTCTGGTCATGATTGTTTGTTTAAAATGATATCATTTATTTGCGAAGCTTTACAATCATTAGGTTAATTATCAAGAAGCTTACATACACCTGCATGTTGTAATAAAAGAAACAAAAAACCCGACTGCGTAAAACAAAATATAACTGAAAAGAGAAAAGCAAGCTATTTCATCTATAGAATTATGAATATAACTTGAATTTTATTAAGTACTAGCTTCTGCTCGCAGCTTCGCACGCGTCGCCTACAGGAAACAAATGACATATTTTTCTACAACAATAAAACAAAACAACTTCATCCCGCTTCGAGGGTGGAATTATTAAAAACGCTGAGACACGTATAAATCTTCAGCCTAAACACAAAATTTGAAGATCTCAACTTCGAAACTGACGGATTTTCATACAAACTTTCATCCCCTATTTTACCCCCTCTTCACAAGGAATATAACCTCTAAATTTCATGTCTCTAGGACCAGTGGTTTAGGCTGTACGTTGATATATCAGCCAGTCAGTCAGTCAGTCAGGACTTTGAATTTTATATATAGAGATAGATTGCAGTCGGGGATAAACCAATAACCTAAGTATGTATTTTAATGTATTATTTTTTTATTGTTTTTAGCACCAGTATAATTTGTATTATCAACCCTGAGTCGCTTGTCGCTGACCAAAACAACGACCTGTACATAGGAACACAACATAAAGTTATTCGGCTGCGGTTTTCTGTAAGGTGGAGGCACTTCCCCAGTCGAGCTGCTCTTAGAGCGAATAAACTTACTTACATTAGGTGTGAGCTGTGCATTCATATGTCAAACGATCAGTTTCTTATTTTATAATCATCATTTACCTGCCCTGTTCTCAATCATTTGTGGTCGGCGCAATATGTACGCTTCTTCCATTCGTCTCTTCTATCCGTCGTAACAACATCCACTCCTTTCTTACCCATATCATCTTTCACACAATCCATCCATCTCTTTTTCGGTCTTCCTCTTCCCGTATATCCATCCACTTTCATATTCATAACTCTATTAGTGACGTGGCTTTTATTTCTCCATCATAACATGTCCATACCACGCTAAACGGTTCTCTCAACTTTTCAGTCACTGGCGCTACTTTCAAGCTTCCCCTTATACACTCATTCCTTATCTTATCCATTCTTGTCACTCCACACATCCATCTCAACATCCTCATCTCAGCTGCATTCAATCTTCTTTCATCCGTCTTAAAAGATATTATTATTAAGGCTAGATTGTTAAAATATTATGTAACACTACCCAAGGTGTACCTTGGGAAATGAAAAAAAAACAAGATATGCAAAAAATAAATTCATATCCTCTCAGTTACTTAGCTGTTATGATGAGATATATGATATTCATGGAAAATACAAGCCATGGGATTTACGGTTGGCATACCGCATTTGGGATGATACAACGCCTCTCCGGGGACGGCATCCTATTTCAATATACTGGTATTAGATACAAGTTAGTTCTTGCTCCCGGAGTTTCTTTTGTTTTTACTATATGTTTTCCAAGCGATGATAGCTCAGTGTTAGTGACGAAGGTCCCAGGTTCGAATCCTACAATGAGCTTGAGCTTTCGGTAAAGAAAAACATCGTGAGGGAACCAGAGTACGGTGATAGGGTACTTTGTAGTACCCACCGGGCTACCACTATCAAGTTGAAAATCTGTCGCCAAGCACCTATCGGTGTGTTCCGATAGCTGCACTTGAGAGCCAGTTCCTTCTAGGATTTGTGTGCTTACCACCTTCGGCCGCATGATCACTTACCATGATGAGATGGCGGTCAAACACAGGCCTATTACCATAGTAAAAAAAAAACATAGTATACTTTTTATCCCGGGAAATGATATGATCCCTTCGGAACGCTGAGTGTTTCTTTTCTCCAAAAGTAGATTTAAGATATTGTTTGATGTCTGACCACTTTTCAAAGGTTTTCAAACAACAAGCAACTTGAGCCTTTCCTTCGAGTTGTGATACAATATATTTACACAAAAAATTCTGTTGATCTGTACTTGCCAAAGAGATAGCATTTTCACAGTTAGTTAAAAATGCTGGTAATGATTCGCGATCGCCCCTATATGGTTTTATGAACTTGGTAAGGACGGAAAGCGTAATTTTGTCAGACATTTTGGGTTTTTGTTTTTGTGACACTGAGCTTTGAGATGATGACGACAAATAACTATCTGAATCGTTTATTTCGAGTTTCTCCGATTTTAGTGACATTAATTATTTGTTTTACTCTTTATTGTTTAATGGAGTACAGATCATCAGACAAACACAATAGAAATAATGCACAAACAATGATATAAAAAGAAAATTGTAAAAGTTGTAAAAAAAAATTAAATAGTAAAAATAACTTATAGAAAAATATGATAGAATTAAGTACAAGTTCAAATCTTGTATTGGGGAATTTTACGAAATAAAGAGGACTATTCTTGAGGGGAAAAAGAAAATCACTTTCACTTTTTAAAATACTAAGAAGACAACTCACAGTAGCATCGCAGCACTCACACGCATGTTGGAAACGTGGAGTCGAGGGTGACGCGGCGATGACCTCAATTGCAGCGGCGCGGCAGCGGGTATCTGGCGACTCAGCAAGTCGTATTGCAGAATACTGGCGCTGACTTACACGTAGCGAAATCCACGGAGTCCACGTGGAGTTGATGGTGATGATGTCGATGTTGGTTCTTGATAATCTCGATGTCGGGTGTGATGCGGGCTCACGCTTAGCAGCGGAGACTTAGCGTCGATCACGGCAGCAACGGATGATGCGGGCTCACGCTCGAGAGCGGAGGCTTAGCGTCGATCAGCAAGGGGTGATGCGGGCTCACGCTACACAGCGGAGGCTTATCGTCGATCACGCAGCAGCGAGGACTTAGGCTTGTGGCCCAAGATTTACCACACTGATGTCCTTTCACTTGGACTTGACGGAGCCAACAAATAATGGTGCAGGGCGAGTTGAACGAATTCGCGACGGCCTACACCTATAGAATTCCAGTACTTATGTCGATTTCCTGGAAATCCACTTCTGACACCAAATTTGTTAGGATGGCGGTCCGTAGGTCCTTGTGAATAAAACACTTTTCTGCAGGGACACCGATTTATTCAAAAACTAAAACTAAAACTTAAACTGAACTAATTAAACTGAAAATGAATTGTTTGAAATAACTGATTTAACTAATTAAACTTGAATTGACTGATTGAACTGAACTGAGAAAATGCGTGATAATATCTATTTATAGCAATGTCGAATTGCGGTGGCGATGGGGGGTAATCGCTTACATTGCAGTTTAGCTTATTGACCTATTTGTGTCGACTTCTGTGACTGCAGTATTGTGAAACTAATTAAATTTATTTATAACAGAACGAAACCGCGGGGGACAGCTAGTATACTATATAAGTATGTTGTTGTATAAGGATGATTCCAAGGAAAAAAAATCTAATTGGTCATATAAATTATAAAAAAATATTGGACACGTATTTTTTGCTTTACCAAATCATTGAAAATTGACAAAGATAAAGCTAGTCAAAGTTCGGGAGTAAAAAGTGTACTCTAACGTGACGTCACGCGGAACTTCGTATTTTTTTATTTATTTGACAAAGGAAAATGTGATAATATAAAACACGGACTAAATAGTTATAGCCATCTAGCCCATTGTCTATCATTATGTCCCTTTTTATTATCACAATGCTTCCTAAAGAATATTTGACTATTACTTATATTGATTAGATAGAATCGTTCGTGGTGTAGCATGATTAGCCGTTCTTAATCGATCGGCAAAGTTAAGCTACCACCGTTGTGGTCGGTACCTGGATGGGTGACCGCCTAGTGGTATTTCAAATCGAGCGTTTCCGTGCTTCGGAAGGCACGTAAAGCTGTTGGTCCCGGTTATTACTTAATTGTGATAGTCGTTAAGCTATTTCGATGTCTCTTAGGCAGGCGGCTTGAAAAATTCCAACAGTAGGTTGACCACTAGCCTTCCTCCAGTGATCTGCAGTGGGCATGCGTGGTGGAGTATTGCCCATTCCCTTTCACCCTCATTTGTGAAAGGAGGCCTGTGCTCAGCAGTGGGACATATAGGCTGATGATGATGATGATGATGACTTATATTGATTATTATTATTTGATTACCCAATCATGCAAAGTAAATCAGGTTCCCTACTACGCATTTCTCTTCATTAGTATTGAAAATCACAACTTTCCAAAGCGTAGGCGAAAATTCGCGTGTCTTCAAACCTTGAGGGTTGAATGTACACGCGAATGTAGTATTTTGAGTTAGTTTACTTTTAACATTTTGAGGTATTAATATCGGCATTCACAGATTTTGAAAAACAAAACCGCGGCCACGTATGGTACAAAATATTACTGCTTACATATATAGGGTGACTGGTAATTAGTAAACGATACTTAGACACATGATTGTACTCATGATAAAAAACAACTTTCCCAAAGTAATTTTAATTTTTTATTTTACTTAGCACATGAGTCCATAATAGCTTTTATTAAATTTAGTTATTTATCCCTATTTGTTTCTTTGGGATAGTTGTTTGTTATCATGAGTACAATCATGTGTCTTAAGTATCATTTACTAATTACCAGTCACCTTATATTATATTTAAATGACCAATAAATATTATGTGTAACAAATAAAAGATAATCTTTTATATGTCGGGGGTTTTATAAAATTTTAATTTATTGCAATTTCAACTTTAAGGGGATGAAATTGCGAGCTGGATTTGCTCATAAATTATACCGCGAAATAACTAGAAACTAGCCTAACAATAACAGCTTTAAAATAATTTACTACAAATGTTTTACATTACTAAAAACATTTTTAGTATCATTGCGTGTCAGTAAAATTATGACTCGTATTATGGACATCGGTATGAACATTCGTTATTACTGTGATGTATTATATTTCCGCTGATTACCTGAGTAATTTTACATGCCACATTAATTTTCATTAAGAGGAAAATTGTATTCGTATTATTAAATTAATTAATAAAATAATAAAAAAATAAATTTATTTATTTCTCCCACAATAAGTTACAAATATAATACAATAGCTACACTTAAATTGCGGGAGACTGATGCCTAAACGAGGCAGAGCCTGTATTTCAGGACACCAGGTCTCCACCCCACGGTTGATGCAAATATATATGTTTTTTAAATCTCAAGTAACTATAAAAAAACAAGAAAGGTATGTGGGATAACATGACAATTTGTACATATTTTTTAATATTGATTATAAAAAAAAACTGAAGAACTACTGTGCAAGGAGTAAGTGTGTATTAGGTGTGTTTTAAAAGTGTGTAGAGGTGGGTGGGTGTTAATTGTCTTTTTAAGTAGGTACTTACTCTTAAAACGTTTTATTTTCTGTTGGGATTTTTTTCGGGATGAATTACCTACAGTCAAAATTACCGTCTAGTAAATCAGAATCCTATAAAAAATCCCTTTTAATTTTGCCCGGAGCAAACTTCACAACAAAAATAAAATTCCTACTAAAGTTGCCATAAAAAAATAATTGTATATTTTTACTACTGTCCGTAATTAACAGCGTCTGACATAAACAGAGTTATTCTCGTTACACACGCTGATTTCGACACTCGCACGTATTAATTGTGAAGCCATTTCCACTGATTCCGCTCGACTGGGTTGTTTCATTAACGTCGGAAATACATTTGCCTTGTTATTACCAACTGAGTGATGGAAAGACGCTCCCGTTATTGTATTTCTGATTATTTCAATTTGGATTTACAACGTCGAGCGATTTTAATGGTTTTGTATTTTTTTTTATTCTCATTATTTAAGTGGTTAATATGCGATGGACTTAATTAAAATGCGGGTAATTGCGATGGATGCATAAATTAATATTGCTTTCGAATTTAAAATACTTTTAATTTACTTTTTGCCTGCGTTCCCGAGCGACTTTATGTTTCTGGAATAAAACATATTTTTATGTTCTTCTAAGGTATGATCTGTCTAAGTGCCAAGTAACATCCAAATCCGATCAGCCATTTACTCGTGACTGAGCCACAGAAATTCAAATTGTCATTTTCTAGAGATCAGTTATTCTAGTCACTGATAGTGTCAACTAGCTGTCTCGCGCGGTTTCACCCGCGTTCCCGAGATAAAAAGTATATAGTAGTAAGCCTATAATACTCGGGGATAATGTAGCTTCCTATTAGTGAAAGAATTTTTCGAATCCGACTGGTACTTCCAGAGATTAGCACGTTTAAAAAAACAAACAAAATATCTTCCGCTTTATTATATTAGTATAGATTAATAAATGTAAAATACTTTTTAAATTTGCGCTCTATAAAAATATACCAACACAGCCGAAACCGCGGGGGTCAGCTAGTAAACTAATTAATTTGACACTAATGAGTACCTTTGTCAACAGGATTCGATGTCATATCATTGGTGGTTTAACAGCTCTACGCATAGCAAACACGAATTGACTACTTCAACCATGAATACAGGACAAAATATGCCTGGTAAGTACATTATAAAAAAGTCTAACGTGGAAAAGAGACGTCAAAATTCAAAATTCAAAATCATTTATTCAAATAGACCTTCGCAGGCACTTATGTAAAGTCTGAATCTAATACTGTAATATCGGTTCGGAAGGTTGCATTTGCTGAGAAGAGCCGGCAATAAACTCAGCAATTACTCTTTTCAAAACAAGCTTAGATTCATAATATTTACATTCTAATCGCACTGACAAGAATTGCGTGCCCCGGCGCAGCGGCAAAACTACAAATTAGACTGAATCTATATAATAAGTAAATAAATAAATGGCAAACTTAAGCAGACCAGCCCCCACAAGCAGCACCTGTTCACAAGTATGACACTTACGAGTGTAATCTTTGTCATGCTGAAGATTGGACTGCACAGTTTTGGTTTGCACAGTTATGACTTGAGCGTATGGGTAGTCTTTCAAGCCGCGCTTTAGTCCGGCAAAATTATTTTCGACGACACACTTATGTCAAAATATGTTATGTTAAACACTGAGGTTTGCACTAGCGATGGGCGATTGTTCCAAAAAAAGTTATCGAATGAATCGACAATTGTAAAACTGTATATTCGATTGTCGATTCATTCGTTCTAACGTAACAACAATCGAATAACAATCGACTTTTCGAATGAAAATTGATGCACGCAACGCAGGTTGCAATAGTATGCACTATCGACGGGCGAGCGCGGGGGATGCATCTCCATAGGTACCTAATTTGAAGTAATTTGAACGATTTTTTTAGTAGATTCTGCTCAATTGTATGCTAAGGTTGCATTCCGTGGCGGTTCGCGGATGTTTAACTTTTGAAACCAGTGCCTTTTATTATGCCTAAAGTAGTGCGCATGCGTACGTACCTGCGTCCTACGCAACGAACGAATAAATCGACCAGGCGAATAGATTCATTAATTCGGCGGACGGGCAGCCAGCGCACGGCTCAGGGGGGCTAAAAAGGAAGCTAAGGCAATATTGCTAACGCAATTAATTTTTTCGAAGGGGCAGGCCACGCGCGGCGCGCCACGCGAAGCGTATTATGAATGAACAATCGACGGACAATCGAAAGATGTCGATTGTTATTCGAATAACTTGAACAATCGAATAATTCGATTGTTTTTAGTAACAATCGCCCATCACTAGTTTGCACAGTCCAGCTTACCTGCACGTGTGGCCACTGTACCATGTTCCGTCTTTTGTACAGTCATGTCTACAGTTTTGGGACTGAGCATGCAAGACGGAGCGTGTAGCCGGGCGTTTACGTCAAATCATGTTCTGAGTTCTTACATCGTTATTTTATACTTTTTAGTGGAATACCACTTTGAAGTGTACTCACTGGAATAACAAGAGTTTCGGCTCCTCAAAACTTCTGCAGCAAACCAAAACTCTTATGTATTATAATTGTTGTAGGTACATTCTTGTATATGGTGAACACATCGGCTGACTACGGCTGGGTGCAATGTTCCGGAACTAACTCCGTGGGGCGGCAAGCCAAACCTTGCTTGTTTCACATACTGCCTGCAGGTACGCTTTAACTTTATAGCAGCTTAAATTCACGTTTCAGTTTTGTTGGGTTTCATGTTTATATGGGATTTATTCAAGTAATCTTTTGTTATTATTACTAAACTGAGCTTAAGTCACATTATTGCCTCGCCCTCGCGAGAACCAACGGATGGACGGACGGATGCTATTTGTTTTTTTTATCCAAAATTAAATTACTTTTATTCCTGCGAATTTAGATATTTATAACATACATTAGAAGAAAAATAATTCGTTGTTTGCAATGTTTCTTCTACTTCCATTTTAATCGCTTCTTTCAGTGTTCATTGAATCACTCTTAACACTTAACCACAACGAACACTATGGAATTTAAAGTCAATCCCTTCATATTTATGGTTAGAAATTCATCCATGGGTTATCGTTTTCAATATTTCTATAGTGATGACTTCCGTATCAAAGACATCTATGTCTATGTTTTAATCATCATTAAATAATAATATTGTTACAGACAAACCATCGTCAGTCAAAGCGTGTGAGATTACCAACGTGACGTACGACTCTCTAACCCTCAACTGTACGCCGGGACACGATGGCGGGATTCGGCAGTCCTTTCTGTTGCAAGTAAGTACTTTTTTTAGTGTTCATAACATCTTCATTATATCTTTCGAAAACAGAAATAATTATTTACATAAACTCTCATTCATTCCTATCTGTTTAATAATCGGGGGGCACGGCAGTGCCCCCGCCGAGTCGAGCGCGAAGCAAACACTGCCGTACCATCCTTTACTGGAACCATTTCGCCGCATTTTCAGGCCCCTATTTGAGAACCTCTGGATAAGACCCGAACGCAGATATTTTCGTCATCCAGTAAGCTATAATCACATACTTAAAATCCAAAATTTCAAGTCTGTAGGTCATTTAGTTCCGAAGTTAAGCGAAAGCAAAGTTTCACATTTATGAAACTCACTCACTCACTCACTCACTTATGATCATCAAAATAGAACTAGTACTTCCCATAAACTCAGAGAGCTGAAATTTGGTACAGAGTTAGGGTTTAATGACCACATAAAGGGAAAACTATAAAAACTAGGATAATCGAAGATCTGGAGTACCTGGTGACCCTGATTAGAAAACACAAGAGCCCAACCAAACTATTAGAGATCGGCATATACCGCCTTTACAAAAAATATTCAACTTGGTGGGCCGCTTCATTTTCTACAAAAAGAAGTGAAATCCCATCAAAAACATTCTGTAAAAAACTAGCCAAGAAGGTTCCTTACTGCGATTTATTTATTATTATAGTTAATGTTGTGTGACTTGGCCGTTGAAGGGAACACAAGGGTACAAAACCAGGTGTTCCACGACACCATTGCACCAATCTGTACTTGTACCCACTAACGTATAAAGAATGTTCAACGGCCAAGTCACACAACATTAACTATAATAATAAAGAAATCGCAGTAAGGAACCTTAGACTTGGCACGACTTTGTCTAGATTTCATTACTTTTTAGAGATAAACAAGCAGCTCCATCGAGACTTGGCTAGTTTTTTACAGAATGTTTTTGATGGGATATAATATTACGTCATTTAATTCCCAAAATTCTAACCATGATGCCCGAAATTCGGTCTCCGATCGCTAAAACAACTCGACCAACCGAAGCGTACAGTTTCGATTAGTAACTCCCTATATCTGCAATAAATGAGCACCAATTATTCGATTACCAGTCATATTTGGGCATCCATGAGAATTAAGCAATTATTCCATACCAAGCTCTTTCGCTTAATTAACACGATTCAATGTACTTATCAAAGGATTAGTTAAATAATAAACGAGTCGACAAATTAGAATTTGAAATTAAAGTAATATTTATTCTAATTTAGACTTTAGAGTCTGATGATTAAAGTCAGGAGTCGATTGATGTAAGAATAATCTTCTTTATTGTCTATCCATCTTACTAGTGGACTGTTTGCCTCTAATAGCCACGATTTCACTTTGATCCGTGAAAATTTTACGTAAGATGACCTATGCTAGCGAATTTATTACTTATCAGGATACATGACACGTTCATACACATAGGATCGACCCGAAACTTAAACCAAAAACGGGTCTGGAATATCTAGACCTTGATTCTCATCCAACCAAACATTTGTGTGCGTAAACATGTATGTTTCTTTTGAGTCAATAATGTAGTTATTTGGTTTCCATAGCACATGTTCTGCTTATTTTAGGATCTGGGGGCCTACCACAAGCTCTTAAAACAAGATTAAAATAACCTTATTTGTCTTTTGTCCTGTTTTGACGTCGGATGTCAAAGAAAGACAAAGTCAAATAAGGTTATTTTAACCTTGTTTTAAGAGCTTGTGGTTCGCCCTCAGATGGTGTGTAAAGAATGTCCCAGGGTTTATTTTTCCTCACAAGCAACATAATTTTTTTTTTGTGATATTTTTTTTTTGTATAAGTTTAAAAGTTAATATTTTTTTACCAAAATTGTTTTTTTTTCTATCCAGGTATTCGACATGGCAACAGGCCTGCTCCTCCGTAACGTGAGCAACGATGACCCAGAGTTCGAAGTGTCAGGGTTATCAGCCAGTAACTCCCTTGCTGTGTCAGTGAGGGCGTATAATAGGAAAGGGTCGAGTGAGCCCCTCACGCTAACTTCGAGTCTGCTGAAATATCCTCAGCGGCATACGGGTTAGTGTTGTTTACTTATGTGTATATTATTTTATTGATTTGTTCCACTTATCTAAAGTAGCGGCACGCTATGATGCCCTTTTGGTATGTGGGTGTCTCTCTTTGTCTCGATAAATGTGTCTCTTTTTAAACGACTTAAAAAAAGAGATTATCAATTCGACACGTATGTATGTAATATTATTGGAACTGCAATATATTTACATATAATACTCTATTAGGGCTTCCAAATAGATATACAAAATTTCATAGGTGTATGTATGTATGTTTGTCCACGCATAATCTCCGAAGATATTAATCGGATTGTAACCATTCTTTATTCATTTACTTCAACTTAGGGAACAGTGCATCGAAAGTTTCATCGAAATCGGTTCAGTAGTTTTCAAGATATGGACAAATAAGTGTGAAAGCCTGGCTTATTGATACGAGCTACGGGTGTGGTGTCAAAGGAAAAACATCTCAAACCCTATAATAGTAATTTTAAAAAAAATTATCGACTTCAGAATACACTAAAAAGTATGAAAAATCAGCGAAATATTTTCAATGGAATACGTCTTGCTCTTACGCTGACTTCAAATCAGTGTCAGATTAAAGTTATTTCATACTTTTTAGTGTATTTTGAAGTCGATTTAAAAAAAAAATACTTTTTTGTTATACATATACAAAGTGTGAATTAGCACCATTATACAAGATTGTTTCTGTAGAACACTAACAATCTTCCCGGACTGTTTTACTAACATCATAAACACAACTTTGGTTCTACGACTCTTTACAGTTTTTACAAAACGATACATTGACCAAAAACAAATTTCAAGATATCGTTGTACTACAACTATCTTGTGTTAATATGTTCAACGTGCCAGCTTCACTTAGCCAACCAGACATGCTACGCGTAGAGTTCGTAACATTTAGACCGTTGATTTTAAATATTTTTATTTTGTAAAAAGTCTGATGAATTATTAAAAGTAATAGAACAAAAGTTATTGTTTATGATATTAATAATTTAATCATGAGTGGTTGTTAGTGTTTTACCAATAACCCTGTATATAAGGTGTAACGGGAAGGGTATATACATCAGGTACAGACTCTCTATAAAAATTTTCAGCTCAAAATACATAACTAAAAAATTCTAACCAAATTTTTTAATTCAAGTTTTTTGAATTAAAATCATAACCAACATGTCACCGGTCAATGAGGGTCATTGTCATTTTGCGTCCCTTACTAATATTAATATAAATTTTTATCTTCCGCGATCTGTGCACCTCGTACCAAAAAAGTGGATTACTGTAATGTATATACAGTTTCCGTTACACCCTGTATATATCGGTCATTTCCACATGAGTTGTAACTGTTATTACTAAGCCAATATTATAGTGGGGAGATATATCACTAACGCGACACATAAATTGGACGTTCCGTCACAACATGTCCAAATTGTTCAATACTGGTACGTTGATGGTTGAGCAAACAAACAGAAAAGAAGTTAATTATTACATATCATATTTTTTTAAGGTTTTAATTGTAGGAACACACCAGATAAAGATAGATTTTTAACTTGGTAAAAATTACTTTTGAGCATAAATTTTAAGCAAATGATTTTAAGCAACTTAACTAAACTTAACTAATTAAAATACAGTATCCGATCGAGTTTTTGATTTCTGAAAATATAATTATTCTTGTTCTTAGTCGTGCATTCTTGGCAGTGGTCATGGTCATGGATTGTCAACAAATTTAAATATCATTCAATGTATTTACCTACCTAATAGGTAAAAAAATGGCGTACTTAGGTATATTATGTGCATTTGTGAAAGAGTTTTTTTTTATTATTATTATTTAATACGGTTTTTAGTGATAAGGTAAATGCTAAACCCCATAAAAAATGATCTGCGGTAAAACTAACGAAGAAAAATTAGAGAAACACTGTGCCCCCTCCCCACTTAATGAACAGAAAAATAAATGATTCGTTATTTCCTACGGTTACTAGAAAAATACAACGTTTTATTTCTCATCCCCATTCCACGCAAACAACGCTGCAGGCAGAAGCTAATAAACTTGTTTTATCCGACTGTTTTTGTCCACAGCTCAAGTACCAGTTAAAGTCGAACTGACAACAGTTCTAATAATTGTTTTGGGTGCTGTCGGCGTGATCGCTGCCATGACTGCTGTATCAGGAGTCGTATTCTGTTGCAGATATTGTAATAAGAGAGACAGTAAGTGAATTTTTATATTTAAAAATAATGGTAATTATCGGTAAAAATCAAAATTATAGGTAACTTTAAAAATCAATATCAAATTCTAATGTTCAAAATCAACTATATTTTAAATGAAAGTTTTTTTATATCTGTATTCGTTTTTAAATTGTTTTTGTATATTTATTTTAGATAAAAATGAGAAAGACAAACGCCAACAAGATGAAACATCCAATATACCGTTGACAGGAACAAAGGAATCTGAAAGTGTTGATAGTTTGGGTATGTTAAACTTATCTCATTCATTTTCACTCACGAACCAATCTAGTATCTTAGTACATACTATAATGTAGTTGTGTTCTTGTTTGAGTAAATATAAGAAAATATCAAGTAATATAGACTCATAAAGATGATGAAGTTCGTTAGACGTAGGGTTGCTACATTAAAAATATACTCATAATATATTGTTTTTAATTATGATTTACTTCTCTTACTTATTCAAATTGTTGATAGATACCATTTTTAACTTACATATACCTATGTTATAGTAAAAACAACATATTATGGTTTAAAATTCATAACTGACTCTCTTCGTATCAAAAATATGTACAAAAACTATGTTGTAGCAACCCTATGCGGAAGACGGCAAACCGTGTATTAACTCTCACAATATTTTCACTAATTATCCGCAACGTTTCGGATATTCGATCCTACACAGTATCCGCAATATCCCAAAAGACACGCACAAATACACCAATAACTAATATCTTGTTACTGGCCCCTAAACTAAAAGTAATTTGAACATTGTTTGCCGATATACCCAGACCAAGTATGCTTTAGTGGAGATTGAATATCTTCAGTAATACGATACTTGTACGGACCTTGAAGCGGTACAACCTTGGGTCTTTAGGAGGCTTACGGCTTCAAAGTATTTTCTGAGTTAATGGGTCAAGGTAAAAATTAATTCATCGCTATTTTTTAATATTTTATCAATTATATATTTCACTAGACTCCGAGTTTTGTGTTCGTTTCATAAAGTAATAATTATATATTTTTTTATTTATTTACGAAACAATTACTTTCACTAAATAAATGTAACACTTCAGACGAGACCTAGCAAGTAAATTACAATTCAATTTAAATCTTTACAGATAAGAATCCAAGTAAATTACAATTCAATTTAAATCTTTACAGATAAGAATCCAGATATAATACCACTGGATGGGAAAATAAGTGACAGCTGTTCAAACAAGTCGTCTACAACGGACTACAGCTCAATAAGGCCGCTTATATCCAAAACGCCATCGGACAAATACGACATACCGCCAAATTGCGACAGATTTTACGACCACAACATCGATCCTTGCAACCAATACATACAAGTCCGGCCAATGGACTATCGAGTACGGCCAACGTATCAGCCAATGGCGATGGCAAACCTAGGGCCGAGTATACAAAGCCTTGGGCCAATGAGCAGTTTGCATATGCCAAATGTTGGGCCAAATGATTGTCATAGGCCGTACGATAAGGTTTATGAAGATTGGTTGAAGTATAAAAATGCTTTGCCTTTGAATACTAGTGGTTTGGTGAGTAGGATTCTCTTTTTTTATAAATAATTTTGAGCTCCTAAATATTGTATTTTTTTACGTTTCGTAATATTATCTAAATTATTTCAAACTTTTTTAAAATATATATAAAAACATATATAAAATATATTTAAAAACTATTTTATTTTTCAAAAATATTATTTATATTTTGTACAATGTATTTTTTTCTAATTTATTTTTCTGATTTTAGCTACCAGCAGAACAGCTAATGCCTCCAGAGCTCTACGCCACTCCCCCTCCATCACTCTACAGTAATCCAAACAGGAACCCATTAAACCTAGCCCAAATGCCAGAACTGGAACCTAGATACCACTTAGAACCTAGGTCTATGGCCATGGACTCCAGGAGCTGTTCCAATTCACCACCAGTGAGATTTAACCCTGAGAATAATAGTGTTTACTTCAGTAAAGGGGTTTCAGACAGATCTACAAACACTTTGCCACATTTAAAATCTAGGATTAATGGTAAGTACTTTCCCGTTATTTTTTATCTTAAAAAATATATTAGATATATTTTTGTCTTAAAAATTTAATTTTACTATAAATAAAACATCCTTAATACATCCTAAGAAGCGCTCGTGGTGTAGCTTGATTAGCCGTTCTTAATCGATCGGCAAAGTTAAGCTACGCCTGTCGTGGTCGGTACCTGGATGGGTGACCGCCTAGTGGTATTTCAAATCGAGCGTTTCCGTGCTTCGGAAGGCACGTAAAGCCGTTGGTCCCGGTTATCACTTAACTGTGATAGTCGTTAAGCTAGTTGGATGCCTTACTAGGCGACTTGAAAAATTCCAACAGTAGGTTGACCACTAGCCTACCTCCACCGATCCGCAGTGGGCACGCGTGGTGGAGTATTGCCCATTCCCTTTCACCTTCATTTGTGAAAGGAGGCCTGTGCTCAGCAGTGGGACATTATAGGCTGATGATGATGATGATGACTACATCCTATCCTAACTAATATTATAAATTTGAAAGTGAGTTTGTTTGTTTGTTTGTTTGTTACGCCTTCACTCCTCAACTACTCAACATAGGAAATAGGCTACTTTTTATCCAGAAAACGCGGGCGAAACCACTGGGGACAGCTAGTAATATTATAAACGCGAAAGTTTGTATGTATGAAGAAGAAAGGAGAAAAATATTTTATTTCTGCACGTCATTCGAAGCATAAAAAAACATTAGAAAAAAAAATTCACATGTGAAGAAAATTTCACAGTACAATAAAAAAATGATAAAAAGTAAAAATCACGATCATAATGATGTTGCCAACTTTAGCTACATTTTAGCAATCTTAGCTGCCGTTACAATTGTTCAGTTGTGTATGGATGATTGTTACTTTTTTACGCAAAAACTACTGAACGGATTTGGATGAAATTGGGCACATAGATAGAATATGTTCTGGATTAACATATAGGATACTTTTTATCCCGGGAAAATATACAATCCCTTGGGAATGCGGGTGAAACCGCGCGGGACAGCTAGTAAATAATGTAATTAGTGTTGTAGTCATAAATTTAAAATTGTTTAATAAAAAAGCTTTTAATTTTGCAAAAAAATGAATTATACTTTATTCCCAATCGGTGTTCCATAATATAAAATTTTGGTTGAAATCATGAACGCAATTTCAATCTCAACTTTGCCGACCGAGGCACTTTATTTTGGTCGCTCCATCCGCACTGATCTAAAATGGACAGTACTTTGAAAGCGTTAATTTTTAATTATTTCTAACCAAACTCTTGTGTTTCAGGAAATTCGACCAATCAAATGGCGAATGAACCAAAATCTAGTGCAACGAAATCAACCGAAACTAATTCAGAACATGTTAAAATACCAAATTTGGAATGTGATTGAACCGCACTTTAAAATTAACATACGTGGTAGCAAAAGTTTTTGACATTTTACCATCATGGTAAACCAGTGTAAAGTGTAAAAATAGTGTTTAAATTCGGTAATAGCCGTGTATTTGGACCCGTCCGGCAATTGGTTTCTGCGACTATTTTTAAATGTACAGTGATCGTTTAGATTTGTTTAGTTTTTAGATAATAATTATTAAAAAATAAGTAATGTTTAATTATTTTTTATTAACTTTCATTGACATAATAATGACACCAGTATTTAATTGAATCTTTTTCTATGTTACTTATTAATCGTACTTAATTTTGTTTTTTTTTTCTGTCAATTTATTATTTTATTTTTTAATTTTGTAGAAGTACCCAATTATTGAAAACACTAAAAATATTTTTGCTTACGGGAAGTATTATACTTCCTTATATTACTGTAAATGTCAATTTGTTGAATAATAAAAATAAATGGTAAAAATAGTTCTGCACATCTTACGTAAGATGTTTAAGACTGAATTTGTATAGCTACAGAAAACTTAGATAAAAATATTATTAGTGTCTGCTGTCCAATTGTGCCTAAATATTATCCTGAATCAACATGAAAAATTTTAAAAAAATTACCTAAAAAAATACCGCATCTGGTAGATTTTTATGTAATTTTTAAGGGTAAGGACTATCTGTGCCGCACTTTTTAGTCTGTGAAAATAGAACTTATACAATTTTAAGCAGTTATGCATACGACTCGCAAAAAGTACTGCGGAAAACCCTTTTTACCACACAGAGTATTTGTGTCACAAAAAGTCTGTCATCTGTGCTGCACTTAAATATTACCAAAAAAATTGGTTTCGTATTTGCTAAAGCACTGTGTATAGTACTCGCCTGTACTTGAAGCCAAGTTAAAAATCTGTTGCGAAGCACCTTGCAGTGGGTTCTGGCAATAGGACTTGAGTGCCGTAAATGTCAGCAACATATCGGCAATCCCCCTGCAATGATAAAGTCCATTTACGACGGTAGACACTTAGCGTTAGGTGGACTGCCTGCCTGCTTGTCATCGTTCTGATATAAAAGAACGCATTGTTGTTAAACTATGAAAAAATATATAATTATTTTATTTATATGTTTTGTAACTAGTATCACTGATATACAAGTTGTTTTAATTGGATGGTTAAACTACGAAAAATTTAAATATCATTAATTAAAAAAAAATAAGTTTTTGTAGATAGTTTAATTACTTCCTAGTAATATTTGCCATTTATTTTTTCAGTATATTTTTATTAAAAACAATCGGACGTGCAGACTTTATAATAACGTAATTTTATTATGTAAATATTGTAAATAAATTTATATAAGTATGTTATACGAACAGTTGCCATACTAGATAAATATAAATAAACATACCCAATAATGAATCATCTAATCTATTATTAATAATTGTGGAATGAATCGAGCTTTTATGTTATGAAAAAATATTTAATTTTTAGTTTTAAAAATGAAAATACGATTTTAAAAGTGACACTTTAAAAGTGGAAATGGCGCTTCTTTCACACGATACATCAGACTACATAAATGTCTTATTTTGAAACTAATTTAAATATTTAAAAAAAATTAAGTCGTGTCGTGTGAAGGTTTGTTTAAATGAAAATTATATTTAAAAAGTATGTATGTTATTGATTCTTGGATTGTTAAAAGAAATATTTCAGAATATTGAAGCTTACTCGTGGAGGATAAAGGTGACCGTTGTTTTAAACGATCGTCAACAACATAAAAAAAAAGATTTTTTCGATCGACTACAAACAAAAGTCACTTTTTAAAGCGGTGTTGTTTAAATGTAAATTATATTTAACATTAAGTATTTAATGTGATAACATGGTATTTCAAACATTGGTATATCACAGCCAAGGTCGGAATATTTGACAAATTTTTGCGATAATCTATGGCCTAATTTAACATATGTAAATATTTTGTTCCTGATTTAACCAATGACTTTTGATGCCGAGGCAACGAAATTATTTTCCTCTGGTAATATGATTTTCTCTTCAATAGTAAACTTTCTTTTACGCTAAAGCAATTTTTTCATACATTTTATATTTACATTTAGTCGTTATATTCGTCTGACCCGTCGTGACTACACTAAGGGTGACCTACTATGTACAATCGATAGCAAAGTTGAATTAAGTTTAAAAGATTTTTTTTTAAACACTGAAGATTAATCGAGAAAAGGGTATATATGTCTAAATTACTTGGATATTTTAATTTACTGCACAATCATTTTATGTCATAATATTTCGAAGATACTTGTTAAAAAATAGGAACAACTTTTTAATTTGATTGTATTTTACTGAAAAAAATATTAATTATCTAAAATGAACGTTACTAAATATATTTTTACATCTGTGTCAGAGATTGTACAATACTATTTCACCTGTAAACCTTTTACTTTAATCTCAAGATTTCATTTAATAACACTAAAAGCATAATTTTTTAAGAAAAACATTTTGTTTTAAGATGTAAAGAAAATCGTTCGAGAAATAAATAAATGTGAGTTTTTAACGTGATTTTGTTTTTTTTATTTCTATTCAATTAATTCCCCGTTTATTTTATTCAAGGCATTTCGACTCACCTTAAAAATTCAGTACGAAGGTAAAAGCTACTGAAGTAAGTACTACTACTACTGCCATGATTCGGAAATCAGCTTTCAGTTAAAAAGAACTGTCAAGAAACACAGCAAGGATGCATTGTTTATACAGCTTATAATATTAAATATTTTTTGAGCGCACACAATTTCAATATCTCGGCAAACTATGCGATTCTGCAGAATCATGAGCTAAAATTCTTGTTTTCGTTACAATTTCAATTACACCCTGTGTATAACTTTCTTACTCATTTATTAAATGCGAAACTGGAGTTTGTTTTTTGTTTGTTCGTTTGATATTAGCCCATACTACATCTCGGGTTTGGTGGATTTCGGGCCTTGGGGTTCCTTGAACCCAAAAGAAAAAACCCTTAGTAAACTTACACCGCCGTTCGGTCAGTTGGTTGAAATTAAAAATATATTGCGCCTCTCGTGTCAAAAAGTACAAAACTTAATAAACTCTCAAAAATTACGCAATAAGACTTAATTGAAAATATTTTATTTTTTGTACTCTTTTTGCTAAAACCACTAACATTTTAGTGATTACAGCCATAATATCTCAATTAATCACAAAATACACGTTTGCTTCTGTCAGTGATCCAATTTCACGATCAATATGTGTATGAGATTAAAGAATCCATAATTCGATGGTTAACTTTCATGTTTATCGATCAACAGACACCTTCAGTACTTTGAAGTAGAATTACGAAAATTGACGTTGAAATACACAAAGCGCCTCAAGAAACAATTTTGTGCTTGTTTGTAGTGATTTAGTAAAATTGCCAAGTAATTTTGTATTGATTGAGACGGTTTAAAGTAAAAACTTTATCATGAAAACGGGTTGGAGCATTTTTGACCTTGAGTTATAAAATCAGATGATTAAAAAATTGTGTGTATGGAGCGGCCTTTATGTTTGTTTGTTTTTAACTGACATGTATTTCCTTATAAAAAAGTAAATATATTGTAAATATCTCTGAAAAAAACTGCAATATTTTTATTATGCAAATTATTATTGCTATATTTTTAATTTATAATTTCTAGCTTATTTTCATTACATTTAATAATAATGAGTAAATTCTTGGGTTACCAAGTTTTCTTCTATATGAGTTTATTTCCCAGAATCTCACAATACATTATTCAAGAGTTAAACAATCTTTATTTGTTCACGAGATATTGTGATGAGCTCTTTATATTACTTTACATCGCGTTAAAGAAAATGTTAACGTAATTTTTGCAACATTAACTCAAAATACTGTTTAATGATTTAATACGAAATATGAGGATCTCAAAATATAACGTGACGTGTTTGCCCACAATCTCGCCAGGGTTACTGATGAAGGTAAATACTCAAGAGCTAGAAGTGTCAAGGGCAGCCGCCAGATCACAGCGGTATGTGCTTGGGGGTAGTAGCCAGCCAGCCGGGTATTCAAAAGTACCCTACCACCGTGCTATGGTTTACTCACGACGTTTTCCTTCACTGAAAATATCATTGTAGGATTTGAATTTGAACACACGGTATTTGAAGCAGACTTATCATACCCTTAAAAGATTGCATCAAAGATCTTTTATCTGAACCCAGACAAATACCTTTTCAACAAAATTACTCACTAACTGCACTAAAATAAAAGATAAGTTTCGTAACTGCATTAAATTTTAATGTATTGCGACAAGGAATTTTTTTACGGAAACCGCCTGAAATTGTCAATTTTGTTTTTCTACAAAAAGCTTAGATTTATAGGGTTAATTCTGGCAAATGGCCAACTTAAAATTGGGTAAAAATGTATTGGAGACGGGAAATAAAAAGACAATGTTATTTTGGTGAATTTTAAGAATTATATACATATACTTCCTCAAAAGGTTCGTACTTACATTTAAATATGTTTAAAAAAATGTAATAGCTCAATGGACGTCACATCACATGCTGCAATGCGAAGGCCGCATATTCGAATACTACAAAACACCGCGAAGAAATTATAGCAGGGTGTGTTCCGACAGATGCATATGAGAGCCACATCACTGACGGTGAGATTGTGGTCATCATTTAAAATGAAATAATAATGGAAATATTCCCGTTTGAGCACCTATTTTTTGATCACCAATGCACAGAGTACCAAAAATATTCCCATTAGCGCACAAGTCAATATTTTAGCTAAGTGCTATCTGCTTTCTATACAATCAAAGTTTTTTTTTTTACTACTTAGGTAGCAAACAAGCATACGGCCCGCCTGATGGTAAGCGGTTACCGTAGCCTATGGACGCTACCAAAAATGTATGTTTGACATCTGTAAATAATGTCCTGTAATATACTGGGTGGAGATTTCGAGATGGCAGATTTTCGAAACCTATGTTGGGTTAGTCATGCTGAACAACTTTTACAATGTGACCAATGGTGAATTCTCAAAATTCAATTCAAACAATTCAAAGAATTTTTTACTCTTCATAGTAAATGTCAACCTTGCTCGATCATAATGTATGAAAAGTAAACATTTTTTTAATGAGAATTCAGTGTTGGTCCCATACTAAAAGTTGTTCAGCATGACTAACCCAACATAGGTTTCGAAAATATGCCATCTCGAAATCTTCACCTGTTTAGGGTGACTGTTAATAAGTAAAAGGTCTAGGTATCGTTTACTAATTACCAGTCACCCTATATATCTAAAATAAAATAAATCCAAATTATATTTATTTCCTGTAAGGTAAGAATACCTACCTACCGTTGATATCACCACTGGTTGGATAAATCTGAATCAGAAACCAGGCGTTAAATTTTAATAGCTACAATAATTTTAATACAACAGTCTTACCGCCTGACTACCATTGGTTATTACGTAAAATAATAGTCATAATTTACAATTAAAATCACGAAACCGTACTAAAACTATCCAACCGCCAAAAACTGTGACTCCGAGTTATCTCAGAAATATAGGTTACACCATTTTGTTTGGAGAAACATTGCCAGCGCAGAAAATTACCCGAGGCTCGGGTAATATAGAAATACTGGAGATAAGATAATGTTATCTGATGTTATTTATATATGCGGTGGGTAGATTGGGGATTAATGTTGTCAAGTCCTTTTGTCTCTGGTACTTAACCGTTGCGAGCTTTTGTTCTGTACATTTGTTTGTGATTTTGGAAAATTGGGATTTTATTGTAGACTAGCCGTTCAGCATGGTTTCACCCGCGTTATCTGTATGCCAAATTTCATCGTGATGGGTCCTTTAGATTTTGAGTGATGCTTGAAGAAACAAATAGACAAATATACAGACAAAAAAATTTTTTTTCTTTTTTATATTAGTCTTTACCTATGAAATTGCCGTTTTGTATGAAAAAATTTAAACGATTTTTTTTCATGTATTTTTTATTTGTATTAATCGAATTAATCATCCATGCAATCAATGCATCTTTGCCAACGCAGTGGCAGTTTATTGATGCCCTTCTTAAAGAAATCAGCTGGACGGGAGGCAACAAATTCTTCAAAGGCATTTTGTACTGCCTCTCGGGTATTGAATTTTTTTCCCGCCAAGAAGATGTCCAAATTCTGGAAAAAGTAGTAGTCTGTAGGCGCAAGGTCTGGTGAGTAGGGCGGATGACGGAGAACTTCCAAACCCAGTTTTTGCAACTTGGAGACCGTCTGCTGTGCAGTATGAGGTCGCGCGTTATCGTGCAGGAGCAGCGGAGACGAGCGATTGCCCAATGCTGGTTGGAGATGTGCCAGCTTCTCCATCATTGTGTTCAGTTCTTCTCAGTACACATCTGCAGTAATGCTCACCCCGTTTGGTAAGAAGCTGTGATGAATCACACCGGCGCTAGACCACCAAACAGTGACCATTACTTTTCTAGGGGTAAGTTTTCCTTTTAGGGCATTTTTTAGGTGCTGAACCAGGATCCAACCAACTTGCTGAGCGCTTGCGGTTATCAAACAGAATCCATCGCAGGTAACAATGCGGTTCAAAATTCCTTCATTTGTGTGTCTGTTGAGCAGTGCAAGGCACGTTTCGACGCGTACTTCGCGCTGGCGATCATTGAGTTCGTGGGGCACCCATTTGACCAGCTTTTTTACCTTGCCAATTTGACGCAAATGGACCAATATTGTTTTGACGCTAACGTCGAAAGCTGCTGCTAATTCAGCTGTCAATTGTGTATCATCATCAGCTTCCACAATCGCCTTTAATTCCTCATTGTCGACCAAAGTCTTCGGACGACCGCGAGGTTCATTTTTCAGGTTGAAATTCCCAGAACGGAAGCGAGCAAACCAATAACAGGTGGTGCGTTGGTTTGTAGTGCAAGGTACTCATATTCCATAATTACTCGAATTTTTAACGTATCCATGATGACGAAAACGATTGAAATGCGATGAAAATGTAACACTACAATCAATAAACAAATGACTACTTTTGGAAAAAGAATTCCATGTTTTTAAAATAAAATTAATTTGAAATTAGAATTCTTAGCCAAACAAAAATTATTTTGATTTGAAATGGCGAAGTACTGCAGAACGGCAATTTCATAGGTAAAGACCTATTATAATTTTAAAACATTTCGCTTCCTTGCGATTTTATTATAATGTACCTATAGTCAATATAGAACTTTCGGATACAGTTTCAGTGATTTCAAGGGATCTAATGATTTCCCAGGATAAAACGAATTCCGTTTTATTTAGGGAAATGATGTAACTGCCAAGTTTCATCTAAATTCATATAGAATTATTCCGACTTATTGTTCCGAATTATTGAGATACAAACATCCACTCAAAAATAAGTACGTATTGGTTTTTTTACTGATTTTTGGTATAAACGTTCATAATAACTATTGTTTACAGTCGAACACTTTTAAATCCTTCAAATCATAGGCCAAGCTGGGTTCATAATGTCAGCGATAAGGTGAAAGCGGAAATGAAAACTATAAGCGGATAACGTCTTAGGTAAGTAAAGCAGGGTTCCTTCTGCGGACGCGCGGACTGTGGAATGAGCTCCCCGCCGTGGTTTCCCAATGGAATACAGCATGAGGTTCTTAAAAAAGGGTGTGAAGAGATTTCTGCAGGGTCGGCAACGCGCGCGTTATATCTCTGGTTTTGCAAGCGTCCATTGGCTACTGTAACCGCTTACCACAAGGCGGTATGCTTGTTTACCACCTAAGTGGTATAAAACGATCTAATAGTTAATCCCGTAGTGTAAATGGTATATGTTAGGATGGTAAGTTATGCAAGGTTGCTAGAAATGCTAGTCTAGAAGTTCTACGAATGGGATATCCATTTCAAACAGATATCCAAATATCATCTTCTCAGCCAGGTATAGTAAGAAAATATCGAAATAAAACAATACAGGTCGTTTTTTTAATAATGAATAATTTTATGCCGCAACTTTGTGCAAAATTATTTAAATCATCAATACCTTTATCGTATTAAAAACCATCTAATAAATACTATGCTATAATTTAATTACTAACAATTATATTTTTACTATGTAGGTTTTAGTCTGGAGTTTGTCCACAATAAGCATAAAAGGGAATTGACTCGCAAGTGTACCTATGGGTACTCATTTGTAGGATTTTGACGAAAAATTCTCAACTTGAAGGTGACGGAAGACCTTTCACGATCTTTTCCTTTAGCAAAAGCTCAACCGCATTGCAGGACTCGAACCCGTGACATTTCACATCATTACCACTAATCTATCATCGGCTGATAACTTCAATTCGTATCTTATTTATTTAAATGCTTTAAAACGCTTCCTCCAGTAAATCCGCGCCGCTTTCACTCACACGGCAGCTTAACCTAACTTCTGACCTCCGCGGATTAACGTTTCCTACAGTTTTTACTCTTTTTTTATTTCCTTTTTTTACAGCTCGTTCTGCGAGACGATTTATTTTTTACCACTTTTAATATTTATGAAAGGATCGCTGTGCTTGATGGAATGGGGTTGCGCTGCTGTTGACTCTCCATTTTTTGTTATAGCCGTTAGGTGAAATATAAGCATACGGCCCGGCTGACGGTCTGATTACAGTCTTCTTTTTCTTCTTACTCTTGTTGAGTCACTGCTCCAGCAGCAGAAGGGCCATCAATTGTTACTAGTACTACCGCTGGCAGCCACAGATTGCCAGAACAGCACCTCTACCTCCCACATATAAAGTAACATATGTCTGCTGTCTCTATAGGGTGACTGGTAATTAGTAAAAGATACTAAGACACATGATTGTACTCATGATAACAAACAACTATTCCAAAGAAACTTTTTTTTTTAATTTACTTAGCACATGAGCCCATAATATTTGGTACCTAACAAGAATAAGAATACACCATCGAATTTTATATTATTTATCCCTATTTGTTTCTTTGGGAAAGTTGTTTGTTATCATGAGTACAATCATGTGTCTAAGTATCGTTTACTAATTACCAGTCACCCTATATACCATAGGCTACTAATTACCAGTCACCCTATTTATCTGAGTGCCATTTATTTGCGTAATTAATTTTAATTTAATTTACGATAGCGTTTTTAAATTGTATACCTATTAAAAACGCTCCATAAATAAAATGGGAATTCAAAAACAAATCTTAACACCAGACGCATAAGGTTCTCGGATAAAAGAAAGGTAAAGTCAGTAACATAACATAACATAACATAAATATACTTTATTTGTACACCACAAAAACAGTACACAAAAAGAAGAAAAACAAATACAAGAGGAAGTGATACAAAACAGGCGGTCTTATCGCTTAAGCGATCTCTTCCAGACAACCTTTGGGTCACAGGATATTTAACAATATTTTCAGGTGTAGTACATAATAATACACTAAAATAAATACATATAAAATCCTAATACACATAATAGATATAAATCCTAATACATAAGTAAGTAACATAACATAGTACGCAAATCTAAAAATAAAGCTGATAACAGACTATGTCAATAAAGAACTGTACGACGCGTGACATTGTATGACCTTTAGGAGACACAGCAAACAAGTGCTACAGTAAACTGTCGGGATACTATTGGAACTAGAAAAGTTCTCACGATTATATCGTTATGGAATATTAAGTAAATCATTATGAAAGTTCTTTTTACACGACAGCCAAAAAAGGAGTGTAATGTATTCACGGTTCATGTCTGTATGAGTTTCTTTACTCCATCATAACTTTGAATGTATAGAGCATCGGTAGAATCCTTACATCATCCCGAGTGACACTGGCTATATTTTTTTACTTTTTAGTTAGTTTTTTGGCAGAGCAATCGTGTCTTTTAGTAAATATTTTATGAATTTGCAATGGAAAGTAAGATATAAAATATTATAATGGTATTTTTAATTTAATCTTTATTTCTTTTTTGAATAGAATGCTACACTTCTTGGACTCCATAAGAGATGTGCCAGTAATGTATTCTAATCGTAGGACTACGAACCGGGTAAGAGACTCCACAGGTCGCGGGTTCGATTCTAATCCAGGATAGAAATAGTTTCCGTGCATGATCATATCTGTTGGTTCTGTAGATACCCAGATGGGTATAATTATCTATTTAAAAGTATATCAGTTATCTGGTTTCCGTAGTCAAAGTCAAAGGCATTTTTTTGCCAGTTCGTAAGTCGGCCTTCAACTGAGCAGGCAACAAACTCAGCAAAATTTAAATATTTTTTTGGACAATCTGAATATATTGGTAAAACATACATAGTAGGTACGTAACTGTGCAAAATGTCCCAGGATATTATCCTAACTTATATAATATAATATTATAAATGCAAAAGTGAGTTTGTTTGTTTGTTACGCCTTCACACCTCAACTACTCAACCAATCATCATGAAATTTGGCATGCAGATAGCCTATGGAATGGAAAAAAACATAGGCTACTTTTTATCCCGGGAACGCGGGTGTACCCTCGGGGGATAGCTAGTTATTAATATTCTTAAATAGCCTATTAAAATATTATCGTACGATAGAAGGACTTTATTCAATTTAATTTAAGTTTAGTCACATAATTATCACTTTATAACAATATTGGAGTGATAACCGAATGATAACCGAAACCCTTAGTAGTAGCACAAAAGTTGACATTACGTGAGACACTGGGTGGGACAATCATTCACACTGTCTCGGGTACAGGGTATTTCGCCTTAAAAGGGTATTAAATGAAAGAAAAAATATACAATTACATGGATCTTGTAAGAGATCGGCTGAGACAAAACATTGTACGATTTCAAAAAAGGAGGATTTTTTCTACCAATTTATGTTTTTGAGTTTTAACATAACAAATATATATGTAAATTAAGCGCTGTAGCAAAATAAGACGTTCTTAATCTATCGGCAATGTTAAGCTACCACGGTCGTGGTCAGTACCTGGATGGGTGACCGCCTAGTGGTATTTCAAATCGAGCGTTTCCGTGCCTCGGAAGGCACGTAAGTCCGTTGGTCCCGATCAAATCATTATGATAGTCGTTAAGCTAGTTGGAGGCCTACTAGGTGGCTTGAAAACTCCAACAGTAGGTTGACCACTAGCCTACCTCCACCGATCCGCAGTGGGCACGCGTAGTGGGGTATCTGAGCATTCCCTTTCACCCTCATTTGTGAAAGGAGGCCTGTGCTCAGCAGTGAGACATTAATAGGCTGATGATGATGATGTAAAAATATGAAGGTGTGTTAGTTGGTTTGTACTTCACTCACGCAGAAACGCATAGGCCTGTTTTTTTTTTGGGTACAGACAGGTTATGGATTAGAGAGTAACATAGGCTACTTTTTATCCCGGAAACATGTGTGAAACCACGGGGGACAACAAGTTCTAAATATTTGAAAAGTAAAGGTCATCGCTAACTATATCGCAGCACCGCTTGCCGTGAGGCCTCATTTTATCTAGTCATTGTAAAATTTGCTTTAACGCATACGATTTAAAGGCCTCACTTGGCGAGGTAAATGCGGAACAAAAACTTTTGCAATTCTTTTTCGTAATTCACAAATGCATAAAACTAAGTATTAATAAATAGCATAAGTAAGTGCTGTAGATTAACTTACATTGCGAGCGTTTTTCACTTACATAATATGAAATGCTTCAGCATAACTTTGGCCGGCTCTCACACCGTAACGAACGATAAGTGCTTGAGCAAAAGTGAAGCGAAAGTAAAATGAAAACGCTGTAATATAAAAAATGTTGCTGTTGTAATGGTTAAACAATAATTTAAGACATGCATGTTTATTGCACAGAAAGTTACCACTAAAAGTATTAAAAAAAAATACAAACAAAAATTTATAAAGAGATAAACAACCTCTATAATCTTTAAAATCTTGTTCGTATTTTTCGTTCGATACGTACTTAAGGATATATTAAAATATTGGTAATATCATATAAATAACATTTCAATGTTATCAGGTATTTACAACCGACTAAAAAGTTCATTAGGGAAATTTTCATGATGAAACAAAAATTATGAATGAATTTTGGATAATCTTTTCGATTGCTTACTCTACACACTAAAGAATATTTACGATACCTACACGTTTATTCAATTTAAGTTGAGAGACACTCGAATAATTACAACTTAGCAGTATTTGATATTACAATGAAAAAAATAAAATAAAGCATTAAAATAGAATTGCTGAATGGGCAAAACTATGAAACTTGGAAAATTCAAGTACAAGCTTTACTTGTCAAAAATCAGGTATGGAAATAACGTACCATTAAAAAGCCAACATCTAATGAGGCAGCGGAGACCTGGTCAGATAAGGACGAAATGGCAAAGGCTGACCTTATCATGGCGATGAATCCAGGTGAGTTGAAACATACTCGTGGGTGCGTGACGTCGCACGAAATTTGGATGAAGTTAGAAAGCGTATATGCTTCTAAAGGTCCCGTGAGGAAGGCAAATTTACTTAAAAAATTGATATTGAGCCGTATGAAAGAGACTGATGATGTGAAAAGACATCTTGGAGATTTCTTTGAAGCCTCAAATATCCTAAGCGATATGGGTGTAACGATACACGAGGATATGCTGTCAATTTTGCTACTATATAGCCTTCCGGAAAACTATGAGAATTTTAGATGCGCAATGGAAAGCAGAGATGAGTTACCGAATATAGAGATACTCAAGATTAAAATATTAGAAAAAGGTAATATTTTGAAATCAGATGAAACTACGAAAGTAGATGGAGCAATGTATGCGAAACATCAAGGACCAAAAAGGAACCAACCAACTCAGGTTCAAAAGGCACGACCGAGCAAAATTTACAAATGCTTCAAATGTCATAAACTAGGACATAAAGCTTCAGAATGCAGAACGAAGCGTGACAATTATGAATCCAGATGTGCAACAGAAATAAAGAACGAAGAGGACAGTAATTTTGAAATTCTTTTTAATTGTAATTCTAATTTTACAAATATTTGTGAGTCTATGGCAAATAACTGGATCCTCGATAGTGGCTCTACATCACATTTATGTAATGATAGAGATAAATTTACTGATAATTTCTGTGCTTTTCAGGATAAGCTGAATCTAGCGTCAAATCTGTCGACTGATGTGAAGGGCAAGGGTGATGTAAGGTTGTCAGCATCAGGCAAAAGGCGAATAACTTTTGGAAATACTTTGTATGTACCAGATCTTCGTAGTAATTTGATATCTGTGGCCAAAATTACTGATAATGGGTATGAAGTAAATTTCACTAAAGATAAAGCCTATATAAATGATGAGGTAGGTAAAACTGTGATGACAGCTGAACGTATTGGGAATCTTTATCATGTTAGGGACTTGAATGAACAGGTTAATATAGCTTTTAATTCAGTTGATATCCGTACGTGGCATGAACGTATGGGACATTTAAATGGTAGAGATCTCTCAAAATTACTAAACCATTGTGGTCATAACATAGAAGAGATAGATTTACGTGTTTTAGATAATTGCGATGTATGTTCTAGGGGGAAAATGAGTTCATTACCATTTTCAAGGTCGAACGGTCCGTGTAATGAAATATTAAGAATTGTACATTCAGATGTAGTAGGTCCGATGAAAACAGCATCAATGGGTGGTGCGAAATATTTTGTTACTTTCATTGACGACAGTTCTCGATGGTGTGAAGTTTATTTATTAGGGAAGAAAAGTGCAGTTTTCAGCGCATTTAAGGCATATAAAAATTTCGCAGAAAGGTTTACTGGGAAGAAAATTAAATTTCTTCAGAGTGACAACGGTGGCGAATATTGTAATCATGAATTCGATGAATTCCTAAAGAGTGAAGGTATTCAAAGAAGACTGACTATTCCTCATACACCTCAAATGAATGGCGTTAGTGAACGAATGAACAGAACTTTGCAGGAAATGGCAAGATGCATGTTATTATCCTCTGGTCTATCTGTAGGCTTTTGGGCGGACGCTGTTGTGACTGCATGCTATGTGCGCAACCGATGTCCAACTAGCAGCTTAAAAGGTGATATTCCGTTCGAGAAATGGACTAGAAATATTGTAGACCTTAATAATATGGTTAGCTTTGGAACTAAGTCATATGTTTTAGATAAGACCCCAGGAAAGGATAAGTTTGATGCACGTGCCAAAGAAGGAATATTCGTAGGATATCCTAGATCAACCAAAGGATATCGTATATGGATACCTAATGAACATAGAGTAATAGAAGCTCGAGATGTTAAATTCAAAAAAAAAAAAGAATCTGTCTATATTAATCGTACCGCATGACGTATTAACAAAATATTATTTATTATATTATATACCTGATTTACTGCGTTTACTTTGTATAGAAGAGGTCTCCCCTTCCAAGAGGTGAGTGAGATGTCAGATGTCACCGACTAGAATTTTAATTTAAAATTTTCTCTAAGAGAAATAATAATGAGAAAAAGTGTTTAAATCTTGCTAAATAGATATAAATATTTGTATGTATGAGTATATGGATGAATAAAAATGTTACCTATATAATTGAAAAATGTCCGAGCATATGCTATGTTTGGAAAATACCATTGTGCATAATTTATGCTGCTACTGAGTTTTTGGTTTCGAAGAATAAAATATTGCCGAAGTTCAAGCTTATAATAGCCATACCTTCTCAATTGTTACCTGATATTTCAATCATATACATCAAAATCAGCTGTGTGTGACGGAGCGCGATACACATTTCGGTTACCTAGGAGATGTCCCGGAGCACCCGGCTTGCGGCACCGTTCCAGCCTTTATGGTAACTTTATGGTATTACAGACTCTTTGACAACAATTTGACTGGTGGCCTTTCTAACCTGGTGTCATATGATAATTCAGAGAAGTGGAAAAATATATCTTCAAAGTTTTGAGTGTAATTTTAAATAATATGTATCATTCTTTATTTTTAGTTATTTTCCCAGTGACAAATTCGATATTTTGTTGTTTCTAAAGGTAATATTTACGTTATAATTGTATTTTCTAATTGTAGATATGTAATATCCTATTCTATTATATATATATATGTCGCAGACAAGTGCCAATCCTGGATGCCAGCCCCAAAGCGACAAATCTTTCTTACAATGTTCCCAGTGCTCCCAGCCACGGTTCTTTAAAGGGCAGAGGGGTCTGAACGTGCACATCGGTAAAGTGCATAGCACGAAATCAAACCGATGTGATCATTCAGACCCACCTAATTTATCAGCTCCCTTGCATCCCAACTCCCATAGCCAAAATAGTACTCCCATTTTACCTCACATAGAACTTTTGAGCTCACTAAAAATAAATTACCCTGTTATAAGAAGAATACCCCGTGGTGCTCGTATAAGTGTAGCTCAACATCTTTCAAAGACCATAAAAAAAGTTATTGAAGAAAATTCCATAGTTGCCTGGGAACATCTGCTAACTTTTTCATATAAAGTACTTCATGTCGAATCAGACCGCAGCGGCTCCCTTACCACTAATATAAAACAAAACTGCTACAATAATAACGACTATACCCAAATTACTACTTCTAGACGGAATAAAAATTTTAGTATTTTCCAAAAAGTTGAAACAAAAGTTTCTGATGGTGACCTAAGGGGAGCCGCTAATCTTCTTTTTTCAAATGATGTTGTCGCTCCAGACTCTCCGGAAACACTCTCGGCCCTCATTGAGAAACATCCAACTTCAGCTCCACTTCACCTCACTTGCTCCGAAACAAATAGTTTTATCACAAACAGTAAAGAAGTATATTCGGCAATAATGTCTTTCAAGAATGGCTCTGCCGGCGGACTAGATGGCCTTACTCCGCAGCATTTGAAAGATCTAGTGTGCAGTAACACTGGGGATGCCGGCAGGGCCCTTCTTGTGGACATAACAAACTTAGTAAATTTTATGCTTTCTGGTAAGATAAATAATAAAATTATCCATATATTTTACGGTGCCAACCTATGTGCCTTAAAAAAAAAAGATGGTGGTATAAGGCCCATAGCAGTTGGCACTACTCTCAGAAGAATCGTTTCCAAAATTTGCTGCAGACACATCCTCCCCGAACTATCTTCAAAATTTCAACCAATTCAACTTGGCTTTGGTTCCCGGGGTGGATGTGAGGCTGCAGTACATGCACTCCGGACTTATCTTCAAAAAAAAGATTGCGGTGAAGTGGTGCTGAAAGTGGATGTCAAAAACGCTTTCAACTCTGTTGACAGATCCGCACTTTTAAATGAAGCAAGAAATCACACCCCTGATATATTTAACTACCTTTTACAATGTTATGGCACACCAAGTACTCTATCTTATAAAAACCATGTTATTCATTCAGCAGTCGGTTGTCAACAAGGTGACCCACTTGGGCCGGCTGTGTTTAGCCTCGCCATCCATCCTATTATTTCATCCCTCACCTCAGAACTAAATCTATGGTATTTAGATGATGGTACCCTAGCAGGTGACGCTGAATCTGTTCTTTCTGACCTAAATTATCTCATAAATTCATTCCTTTCTATCGGCCTAACGTTAAATTTTTCCAAATGTGAACTCTTTTTCTCCGACTCTGTAACTCCCGAAAACAGAGCAATATTAATTGATAAATTTAATCTTTTGGCCCCTAACATAACCTTTTTTGGACGATCAAACATCAAAATTTAATGAAATTTCAGACCGCCTTCTTAATATAAATTCCCACATGGCCTTTCATATCATTCGTTATTGTCTTTTTGTGCCTAAATTCATGTATGTTCTCAGATGCTGTCCATTCTGGAAATTTGGTAATTTATTGGCAACTTTAGACGAGTCTATTCATGACATCCTCGTAAAAATTTTAAATTGTCCTCTAAACGATAAATCATGGTGTCAGGCATCACTTCCCATCCGTTTTGGCGGCCTAGGCATTAGAAAAATTTCCAGCGTATCTCTTCCTGCATTTTTATCTTCTAGCCACAGTACTTATAATCTCTTCAAAAAAATTATTTATAAGTCTTTAGGCGATTCAAATACAGAAATTTCGAACTGTGCGGAAGCTAAAACTACATGGATTGCAGCTTGCCCAAATCAAAGTTTTCCCGAAAACCCTTTAATTCAGAGGCAATGGGACGAGCCGCTCTGCAAACAAATTCAATCAAGCCTCTTGTGTAACTCTGAAAGTCTTGCAGAGCGAGCTCGTCTTCTTGCTGTTTCCGAGAGAGAGTCTGGCTATTGGCTCCAGGCATTGCCCTCTGCAAACGTCGGCACTTTGCTAACAAATAGCACTTTTTCTTTAGCAATAGGTCTGCGACTGGGCTCAACCACCAATGAGCCCCACCGCTGTCCGTGTGGAGAGAGTGTCGACAGTTTCGGCCACCACGGTCTTTCCTGCCGCAGTGCCGGTCGTCTACCGCGACACGCAGCCATTAATGACGTCATCCGCAGGGCCCTTGCTACCGTTAACGTGCCGGCTTTACTTGAGCCGAACGGTATCGCACGTGACGATGGCAAGAGGCCCGACGGTATGACGTTAATACCCTGGAGTCGAGGAAGACCTTTAGTCTGGGATGCGACGTGTGTTGATACGCTGGCACCGTCGCACCTTCAGTCCACCTCCAGGGCTTCTGGCGCAGCGGCATCGACAGCTGAGAGCTCCAAGAGGCGCAAGTATGCAGCACTTGGCGACGGCTACATATTTGTGCCTTTTGGAGTAGAAACTCTGGGACCTTGGGGGCCGGAAGCGCGGTCCTTTTTTAAAGAACTGTCGACACGCCTCGTTAAGTTATCTGGTGACCAGAGGGCTGGTTCTTACCTCGGACAAAGGATTAGCCTTGCGATCCAACGAGGTAATGCTGCCAGCCTTCTGGGTACATTACCCACGGGCAGTGATCTAAACTCGATATTTTATTTATAAATATCGAGTTTAGAAAAATATATAGTAGAATAGGAATTGTAAAATTAGTATATATTTTTATTTATATTTTGTTATTTATCTATTATTTAGCTTAGTTTTAGTTTTTATTATTATTATTAGTCTTAAGTAATTTTATTGTAAATAACTATTTCATTTACCCTAGTTAGTAAATAAATGACTATATTTGTAAAAAAAAAAAAAAAAAAAAAAAAAAAAAAAATATTAAAAGATTGTAAAAAGTAAAGAAGAACTTAAATTCTTCAAAATTTGAAACCTGTCAGAATTAAAATTCGTGAAATGAATTAGAAATTTAAATTAAATTTATCTTATTTTAATTATCTCACTTTGAATAATTCTGTCTTATCTTATTTAATAATGAAGCAAAATTATGGTATCTGTGTTTTGAAACCCCCTGAATATTTTATCAAAATGTAACGAATCGTATCCAAGATACGGAATTTGGTAATAATATTTATTCATTTTCCGGTTGTTTAAATAGGATAAAATTATAGCGATTCATCAAAATCATCTTTAATTAGTCGGATTATACGGCTGATCTAATCAATTACAAGGTATTAATGTATTCACTTTCATCAAGCCTTAGACCCTGTCCAGAAAGGACGAATTTGCCGCATATGTTTATTCGCGTGAGAGATTCACGGCGAATTCGTCTTTTCTGGACAGGGTCTTAAAGCAAAAATAATAAAAGCAAAAGTACCTAAGCTTCTGCGTCCGTTTACTACATTTTCACAACTAAGCTACCGGACCGATTTTGAAGATGTATGTATGGAGTTGTTACTACTAAAACCGTAGGGGACAACATGTATGATTTTAGTAATATTGCTTACCCAATCTTACTGCATTATTTTTAAATAATCTTTGACAAAGTAGCCGAATTTTCAAAGTAAGGGTCAGCTCACATCGACACGTGACCTAACGCGATGCGGCGCGCACTTTTTAAACTTTTTTTGGTAATTCCAGAGATTAGCACGTTTAAACAAACATGCTATCATACAAACTCTTCAGGTATATTATATTAGTATAGATATCAGATTTCTATCCAAGCTCTATATAAGATAGACGTGTGGGTAATTATAGGGTATACAAAATATGTTTGTTACTTTACGGTGTGTAATGAGGAACGTATAACTTAACGTATGGAGTTGTAACCAACTTATTGTCGCAAACGCTTAGTTTATGGGTAGCGGGTGAAAGTGTCATTCTGTGGAAAATATTAATAACTGGCATCAAAATGTCTATGCAGGGAGACCTACCTACCTACCTAGTATTAATGAGGAGTATGAGCATATAATAATAATAAATATCCTGGGATATTTCTCACACACGGCTATCTGATCCCAAACTAAGCTTAGCTGATCATCATCATCATCATCATCAACCTATAATGTCCCACTGCTGAGCACAGGCCTCCTTTCACAAATGACGGTGAAAGGGAATGGGCAATACTCCACCACGCGTGCCCACTGCGGATCGGTGGAGGTCGGCTAGTGGTCAACCTACTGTTGGAATTTTTCAAGCCGCCTAGGAGGCATCCAACTAGCTTAACGACTATCACAATTAAGTGATAACCGGGACCAACGACTTTACGTGCCTTCCGAAGCACGGAAACGCTCGATTTGAAATACCACTAGGCGGTCACCCATCCAGGTACCGACCACGACAGGCGTAGCTTAACTTTACCGATCGATTAAGAATGGCTAATCATGCTACACCACGAGCACTTCAGCTTAGCTGATACCTGACCTGAAAGCAGGTATTACCGCGGTAGTCAAAAATCTGCAGGCATTAGCGAGGTATGTAACATAATTGCATTTTTAAGCAATTGTTCCTACTACATTTTGTTTGTAAATATGTACATACTTAATATACATAATTACACTCAGACTCAGGACATATAGACATGTTCATGCACACAAATGCATGTCCTGTGTGGGAATCGAACCCACGACCTGCGGCGCGATAGATGGAATCAACCACCCGTGCCAACTGACCTATCAATCATTTATCCTAGTAATATAATAAATAGGGAAGTATGTTTGTTGGTTTATTCTCCTTTCAATGGAGCAACGGATCGACCTAATTCTTACAAAGACATGTTAGGCAACAGCCATGGGTTACTTTTGGGGGCTCTTACGCATTCTGAAACAATAACCGGACACCCGCTAAAGTTAAGATGGCGACCTCCATGGGGCTTTAGCAGGTACAAGTTCAGCATAACCTAGCCGCTCCTCTCAGGCCGGTCGGGTTTCCCAAAATAAAGGCTTATGATAATTATAGTTCAGTGATAGTGACGTCGAATACCGAGACGAAGGTCCCGGGTTCTAAACCTACAATGAGCTTGAGCTTTCGGTGAAAGAAAACATCGTGAGCAAACCATAGCACGATGGTAGGGTACTTTGTAGTACCCGCCTGGCTGGCTACCACCCTCAAGTTGAAAATTTGTCACCTTTTGGTGTGTTCCGACAGCTGCACTTGAGAGCCAGTTCCTTCTAGGCTTTGTGTGCTTACCACCTTCGGCCGCATCATCACTTACCATGATGAGATTACGGTCAAACACAGGCTTATAAAAAGTAAAAAAACTAAAGCTATCGTAATATTTATTTTTGTTTTTGTTACACACCTTTTTTAAAAACCTAAGCAGGTTTAATGTTGTCTTACCTCTGCAGTGGAGTCATACACTCCAAAGCACCTAAAAAATATTAATTTTGTTCACAAAAATATCCACTAGATCAACATTATTTACCGCTCCACTTACAAACACTTAATTCTCGAACACTTAAGTGCCATAGTACATGAGCTTTCAGTAGACCAAGTGAGTCACGTTATTTTATTATGTGCTGACGCGGAAACTTGGCACCAATTTAGCGTACAAGGCTGTTTGGAGCTTATTACGTGCAATAAAAGCATGTTCATAGTAAATACTCTCGGTGCGGGAAATAAGAGCACGCTGAGAATATAGGTGAGGCTAAAGGTTGGCTGTGATGTGAAAAAATTTGATACCTAATTTTATATAAGGTTAGAGAGAAAATCCGATTTGAATTAAAAGTATCAGTTATGATCCAACTTTTTCTATCGGATCAACACTGAAATATAAAAAAACATGATGTCAGAGTTAGTAAGGAATTAAACTTTTCCTTTGTTACAGGGGCCTATTTACCTACTATTTTAAAACAAAAATGACATTCATAATCCACTTCCATTGAGCCAATGTGCGTTGTCTACTAAATTCATAATGATTTTCAAATCTATTGAGTTAGAAGACTACCAAAACTGTTGATTCATTAGGACACAATTTTAAAAGCAGACTTATAGCCCTTGATTTTAAAGTGATGCGATGGTACATAGCAGTGATGCCAACCCCAATCTAGACTAAAACTGCAAAGTAACTTTCAAAAAGCTGTAAAAAACTGTAAATTTCTACTTAAAGTCCTATAAATCTACAGCGTTTCTTATTTTGTATTATTTAATAGCAGTAATCAATAAAACAATATAATAAAGTAAGAAAATTATACTTTTATTCGTAAATCAACATAAAATTTTAACAAATTTAAACTATTTCTACTAAAACTGCCTCGTTTTCAATTTGCATATCCTCTTGATTTTCAGTTTCATCTTTATTTTTTAAAATTGTAAATAGTATTATTTAATTGGCAGCATTGAACTCGAAACAATTTTGTATTTCTGATTTTGTATATAAATTGCCTTTATGGTAGTGGTACACCCGGCTACACATCAAGCTATACATTTCCAGTATAATCTGACCTCTTGTTGTACGGACATCCCATACAATGTGAGATCAGCTTATACTAATATACAATGCGGGTTACGCAGTGAATAAAATAGATGCCGCTAGCATTATAAAGAAAAAACTGTAGATTTGGAGGTCTGAACTAAAAACTGCGAAGATATCGAAAAAACTATAGATCTACAGTTAAAACTGTAAAGGTAGCTACACTGGTACACCTAATATAGTGCTGTGAAAGATTTGGATTAAATTCCTGCATGCAAAAATAATACATATTATAACGCTAGGCTAATTTGAGCTGTAAGTACCCGCTTGCTGGTTACCACCCTCAAAAATAAAATCTGTCAAGCAGAGTATACCGAAAAAAAAACAAGTGTAAATGTGTTTGGTAGATTTGACTTTCAAAATCGCTCGTATATACCGGGTGATTACGATTTTCTTGGCTATTTTTTTTCCCTCGGATCAGAATCACTAATAGAACACATCCGTGCAAAAAAAAGAACTTTTTTTTTTCATAATTTTGTCGTAAGAATATCCTAAATACTCCACATTACTGGATAACGTTAACAAGTAGATGACCTTGAACTTCAGCTGGTAGACGTCACCGGAACATTGAAATATGCTGCGGAAATACGTGAATTCTTTCGTAACGCGCACTAGGTGGAAATTGTGTTTAATACCTACTAAAATTTCACCATATTATTTTTCCATTTTCCATTCACAAAATTAAGTAATATCAGGAATAAACTCTTCATAATGTTGTTTACATTTCGAGTATTTTGATTAATAAAAACTGTCATTGAATCGAATCTGTCATTCATTAAAATCTTCTAAAATAAATTCTATTTTTCATTTTCACTAAGGAGGAAACTTATCTTTCAATAATTATTAACAATACATTAGGCAGCCCGCACGCATCATACAATCGCCGGCCGACTTTATGTCGGAAAGAGAAGAAAACTTGAATGTCAGCTTTGTAAGCAGAAAACAGGTTAGCTTTTTAAAACGTTTGACTTGGTTAATAAATCCTTAAACGAACCTATCCTAGAAATAAACTCTAAAATTGCCTATTTCGCTAAAAAGGTCTGATGTCAGTCGGTGGATTCAATTTTATAAGAGAATACATTCTTTCGATTTGAGAAATTCAAATGTTCTTCGCATTTGAATTCCTTACTACCAAAGCACACGTCCTACAAAACCGCCCTAAAGGCCTCAAGTCGGACTGAGAGAGATTCAAATGTTCTTCTCATTTGAATTCCTTACTACCAAAGCAGTCGTTTTACAAAGCCGCTCTAAAGGCCTCAATTCGGACTGAGAGACATTCAAATGTTCTTCTCATTTGAATTCTTTACTAACAAAGCACTCGTCTTACAAAGCCGCTCTAAAGGCCTCAAATCGGAATGACAATTGGACTACCAATTGTCTGACGTGTGGAAGCGTCCTTATACGAAACCTCTCTTCCCTTCTCATTTAATTTCATGCAAAGAATTAAAAAAATATTGCTACGACGTGTTTAGGTGTGCGTTCAGCTTAATACTTCATGTCAACCTATTTGAAAAATTTCTGATTATGAAAAAAAAAATATTTTTAGTTGCGCACGCAGGTATTCTCTGGTTACTGGTTGCTAGGGCAACGTTTTAGAAGATCAACAGTCGTTTCTGGGTGATACAAAATATTTTTAAATTTATTGAATAATTATGGAACTCTCTGGAATACACTATCCGTTTGATCAATGGAGGGCTTCTGCTTCACACAAAATGCCGCGCGGCGCCCGCCACCCCACCCAACTGTGCGTTTTGTGGTTGCAGATCACTGGAAGTGTGTTATTTAAAACCAAATAATAAGTTGTCAATAAACTGCAATATTCAGTTCAATGTGATTTTAAATTAGCCTTAAGTTGGCCCTAAAGTTTTAAAGTGTTACAACGATGCATGTTCGAATTGTGATACGATGAGTATGTTTGTAATTGAGTTAATAAAAAAAGTGAGTTACTGTATTTTTGTGGCTTCATTTTATAAATTTTAAACGGGTAAGAATACCGAGAGTGATGTATAGGATATTTAATTTAGATAGTGTTCGTGTTTTCGTATACATAGGCAGTATCTAACATTCTCGGTTGTTGACAGCTATGTGACGTAGCGCATTGGCGCGCGGTACGACCAACGATTTCAGTAATTCTGAGAAAACTTTGGATCGTCATAACTTTATTTTTTTCTATAAAAATTATATCTAAAAATAAAACATGTATTTTTTATTTTTTATTAATGAGCGACTCCTTTAAAATAGCTAAGAAATTCAAAATCACCCTGTATAAGGTCCTAATTTTTTTTTTCTTTTACTTGCATAGATACTCTACATACAAGTCAAAGAAAAATTTTTTTTTTCCTCTGTTTTTTTTTTCTAACATTATTTTTTGATTTCTAATGACCTATACATTCATCCCTCAAGAGGAAGTTCACTAATTTATTAAGACCTTATATTATATTTATTTTAAAATTGTATATTCACATTGAAATCAACCTATATCACCGGGCTTGTTTTAAAATCATCCCGGTTAAGTGTCCCGGGAGTAAGTAGACAGTACAGTCGGAATTTAAGACGGTACCGTCGTTACTGTCCCGAGTACACCCCGATATACGAGTATATAATATACTTCCAACTACTTCAAGTGTTTGTATTTGTTTCGTGGAAAGCTATTAAACTGAAGTTCTGACATAGAATTTAAACAGGTGAGTAGCTAAACATATCATTGGCAAGGAATAAAGTCTGAAAAACTCGCGGGTAGCAACATGAAAATCTTGTTTTTTTTTTCACACACTGTTATCTGATCCCAGACTAAGCAGAGCTTGTATTATGGAAACCAGATAACTGATATAATACTTTTTGGTCGTAAAAACATACTTAACATAATTACACCCAGACTCAGGACATATATATATATATATATAATATTACAAAAAAAAAAACATTCAAAACGGTCCAACCGTTTAGGAGGAGTTCAGTGACATTCAGTTACAATATTTATACATAATATTTATTATTAATATTAGCTCGTAAGCGCTCCGGACGTTTACATATTTTAAGTGACTATGAGGCGGCGTTTTGGCTTAGAACATAAAATTTGGTTTTATCGAAAACGTTCATAACGTTAAAATGTTTGAACAAGCTATATTCGTCATCTTCATATTTATTTTTGATGTATTTTTGGCAGTGTTCTCGAACCTACCGGTATTTCTATCGATATGGGCTCTGTTCTACCGAAATATACCGATTTTTCTACGATTTCAGACTATATGCTTAAGTGTGATTGTTATAAATTAGTCTGTAAGTTTTTTTTTTTTTTCAATAAATAAACGACTTTGAATACTGTATTTTTTTGTCAAATACCGATTTTGGGTACAAATATACCGATTTTAGCTGGCAACACTACCGATCTCGCTCTATGACGTTCGAGACCACTGCAGTATGGATCGAAGTTTAGCACATACGTGGTTTATATGATGTTTCCAGCTGTCTTTTGACAATTATGAGCCCGATATAAATGTGTAGTTCAACAAATTCTTGAACTGATATACTACATAATTATATGTAGTTTTGTGAAGAATGTCCCAGGTTATTATTATCTTTGGGGTTCAGTAACTAAAAGGTACCCAACTAGACCTAATTCTATCAGAACATGAACATAATTTCAAAACCGACCTTCGTAATTGAATGTGTAAAATCGGGTTTGAATATCTGTAATAAAATGTTTTATTAAGTGTTGGTGGGCCTGCCAGGACGAGTCACACCATATCGACTAAGACCGATGACCTACCTACATTTTAAAATATAAATAATAATCACTTTTCTTCACATTTGTGCGAAGCTGGACGTCATTAAATTATTTTCGAAAAAATTCTAAGTTTATTACAAAATGTCCAACTCTACGTTCAACAAGGATTTGTTTACTGATGATAACTTAAGTAAGGGGATACAAACATTTTTACTGTAGAAGTTAGTTAGTTTAGAAGTTTTTTTTTAGCCTGGTCACGTGGCTTCAGCTGAAAATCAGCACTGTAGTGATCTGCAGCACATAATGAGCTGGGGCCATTTGGACCCAAGATACCACACGTTAATAATTTCATTGTTGTTTCTTTTAGGTTATATATTATGCTTTATGTTAGTATGCTATTTCTTTTATATCCTTAATGTGTTGTGTGTGAATCTGTGTGTCCAATAAATACCATGTCATCATGTGGTGTAACAATAGTGTTATCTATGCTAGATAGATTTTCAATTCAATTCAAAATAATTTATTCAAATTGACCTTCGCAGTCACTTATGAAAATTACTCTAAAACTCTAATACCGGTTCGGAAGAATGCATTTGCTGAGAAGAGCCGCCAATAAATTCGGCAATTACGCTTTTCAAAACAAGATTAGATTCATTACATACTTAATAATTACATTACATTCTAGTCGCACTGACAACAATTGCGTGCCCCGGCGCGGCGGCAAAACTACAAAGTAGACTGAATCGATATTTAATCTAGCAAACTTAAGCAGACCAGCCCCACAAGCAGCACCTGTTCACAAGTATGACGCGTGTGGCAGCCATCGCCCTCCTCGCCATATTGGAGGAAAGTGGGCGACCCGTCACACGACGCCACCGCAAGCAAAGGCCTTAAAGCCTTAAAGTGAGCATTGTAAGCACATTTTCACTTCGCGGCGAAACACTCCTTTCATTGTATTTATACTGGAACTAGCTTTCCACCCGCGGTTTTACCCGCGCCCCTTACACTTAAACTTTACGAAAGACAAATATTTTATTTATTATTAATTTTTAAAGATGAAAGGTGTAAAATCTCTATTGATCCAGTTGTGGCCACCTATTTCCTCCTAAGTTTGCAGGTAGAGGAATTCATTGACTGCCATTCAACGCCTTATTTATTGACTTTCAAAATTGCAAGTGGCCACAACCGGGGCTCCTGCCCTATATTTGACAAGTCATTTCACGCTGTAAAACTGCCATCTATTGATGGTGTCTTGAGATAAGGTACTCACCGATTGTGGATGAGTATTTAGTATAGGTTTTCTTTTTACAAGCTTTTATTTAACTTGGAATGTACCTATGTATGTATGTTTGTTCGGGTGGAATCTTGCAAGTCGAATTTCACCCAATTCCAGTGGTCGGATTGACTTGATATTTGGTATACATCAGTATATTGGATGAGGACTACGGGCTATGTCAATTGGTTCAGAGGTTTAGCTATGACAAAGTAACCTACAGACAGGATCTTCCGCATATATATTAGTGTGATATAGTAGGATTGGTAATAACATATAAAATACGATCTAATAAAAAAGTATTTTCCTCATGTTTCAGAAGAAATAGTAACACCTCAGTTACTTGAAGAACGCGATTCAGAATCAAGCAATGCCTGTAAGGATGATACAGAAACTTTAGATATAGATAATGGTAATAGTTTCATTTTTGATTCAAAGCATGACACAGGTATTACAAACATAATGCAGGAGAACAGAATAAGTTTTGTTTACTTTCTTTTACAGAAGACACTACATTACTGCCGTTTATTGAATCTAATGAAGGTGGTGATAATCTATCGCAAAGTAATAATTTTCCAGAAGAAACCATCCAACCATCAGAACCACAGATATTTGAAGAGTGGGATACAGAAACAATTATGATGATGAATTACAAGCAATCATCAATGAAAATAATGGGAATTATTTTAGTTACCCTGCTTTACCCTTCGCGCGCCTTATACAGACCGTCTGTGTTTAAGGGGAACCGCGGCCATTGTGCGCGAAATGCCACTGTGACGTATAAGACACAAGGTTTAATATTAACTGTCATTTAGTTACTGTTCCATATAAATTTTAACTCTAGCAGGTCTTTCTTGTCTGGTCGTGCGCGCGACCAGTTAAGTCTCAGCCAAGCAATTTAGCATTTTTGGTAGGTCCGAAAATTACACTCACGGACGTGCGCCTAATGACCTATCTGCTACTGATTTTGACAGGCCTACATCCGAAAGAGATTGAAATTTCGTACCTAAATACATATTTTATTAGAGATTAAGCCGATTAGTACTCTGCGCCATGGACAGATTATCAAATATTAAAAATTTCAGAACAAAGTTAGCACCAGCTGACACTCAAGAGGAGCACGGTATAAAGAGCCCAATATGCCAATTTAGGCCACCACTCGGCTTATGAGCCTACTACTTCTGATGAGGTTAAATATTATTTGCCTCATCATCCTGTATGAAAGGAAAATAGGGAGTCGTCTAAACTTCGCGTTGTGTTCGATGCTTCGGCTCGCTCTACTTCCGGTTTCTCTATAAACGACATCCAAATGATAGGCCCACGATTCAGGATTCCCTGTTTAATATTTTGATTCGTTTTCGTACTTATAAGTATGTTCTTTTTGGGGACATCGAAAAAATTTATCGTCAGATTATTGTTGTTGAGCATGATCGTAGTCTTCAGTTGATTATATGGCGTGACGATGAATCACAGCCTTTATGCACTTTTCAATTAAATACAGTTACAAAATTTAAAACATAAAACAAATAAAAATACAAAGATAACATTTTGTTATTATGCACCCTCTTCCCTTAGGATCTGTTATGTAAAATGGGCCAGCAAAATCAGTCCCTACATTATAAAAAGGAAAGTTAGGAAGTGTACGTTCCGAAGCGAGATTACGTATAATATTTGCCATAGGTTTACCTCTAAAGCGCCTGCACACAAAACAGTTTCGAGCAGTACGTCTTACTAAATCCCGCCCACCTATAGGCCAATATTTGTTTCTTATGGATGTGAGAAGTAGTTGGGGCCCAGCATGAATGAGGCGTGAATGCTCTTGCTGAAAGAGAAGGTCAAAAGTCAAAAAGTCAAAAGTCAAAGTATCTTTATTATGGACCATAGGTAAAAGTTGTAGGTACAGATGTATTGTAATGTTAAGTTCACTATGTCCCGCCGCTTAGGCATATAATATTAAAAATTTACACACAATTCAATAAAAAAATACATAAAATTCAAAACACACTACAATTATTCAATACAATACATTAAAATTATTCAATATAATGCATTACAATTATTTAATACAAATAAATTTGTTTGATGTGATCAACGGACTTTTTAACAAACAGCCTATATGGTTTTATCATTTAAAAAGTCATTTAGATTGTAATAGCATTTATCGATAAGCAAATCATGGAGGCGTTTCTTAAAAGTGTTTATATCTGTGGATACACGAATTAATTTAGGCACTTTGTTAAAAATTTCTGGAGCCTTGCAAAATATGCTTTTATTAAGCAATTGCGTTTTACTTGGCACCATGCACAATTTATCTTTATTACGGGCCCGTTCTCTAATTTTAAACAAATCCATATTAGTTTTCACAAATATTGCACATTCATAAATGTACAGACACGGCAGAGTTAAAAGGGCAGTAAGATGGCATTTTGAATGTAGCGATATTGGATGTCTTTTATCAAAACTATAAGAAGAAGCTTCAATACGACCACCTACTCGAAAAATGCCTTCAGAATCGATAAAAGGATTGAGTGACGCAATTATTCATTTTGGTTTAAGCGGCTTGTTTTTTGACAATAGAGAAATCTCATTTTGAAATGAATATTTTTGTGACATTTTAATCAAAACATTCATGGACCTCTCAAGCTCTTTAAGCTTTATTTACATTTTTAGCATTATGGAACCATCGTAAAATGCGTGCATAGGCACGCTATGTAATTATCAGCCTAGAGATCCTTGAAAGATCGGAAAGAGGATCCCCCACAAAAGCCGGATGAGCTTTAACCTCTGGCAACACCTGACCTTCGAATGCCTCTCTGAGAGGCCAAGACGACTCTTCAAGAGACAAAAAGGAGGAACCCCGCCACCACAACGTAGAAACAGCCACTTGAGATGGACCAATGCCACGCCATACCAGATCAGCAGTGTGTGTGCAGTGTGTGTGTAGTGTGTGTGTGTGTGTGTGTGTGTGTGTGTGTGTGTGTGTGTGTGTGTGTGTGTGTGTGTATTACACATTGACTGAACGCGCACAGAACACCGTTCAGGTTTGAGATTCATTGGAGAATCACCGATACCAACAACACTAATGTTGGCAGGCTGCGGAGTCAAATTTAAAACTTGTTTTACACGTTCAGTAATGAAGGAGGACTGACTCCCGCTATATAGCAGAGCTTTCACTGTCACATAAATATTGGTAACAGGATTAAATGATTTTATTTCAGCAGTACATACTTCTGAAGAGGACAAGGCAAACATAGAAACCGATTTGGGATTGGGTCGATTATCTGTTTTGTTTAAAGATTCATGCAATAGTGTGCTATGACGCTGTTTACATAGTTTGCTGGCCACACGAAGCTTACAACGTTGCGTAATGTGTCCACTTCTCAAGCAATTGTGAGACAACTTCGAAGAAGATACAAAAGACATCCTATTATCTACGGATTTATCCTTGAATGCAGTGCACTCGTAACGGCGATGCTGACCCTTACAGAACATGTATCCAGAGGGAGAAGATGAAGGAGATTGCTCCATGGAGGAGGTGATTAAAGCCATCATTGGAGGTTTATGCCGTGTGGCGCCATCTGTGGGTGAATAATGTTTGGGTGATTGCATACTACGATTCACTGTTTCAAGAACGTCAGCTCGATTTCTAAAAAAAGCATCAAGACTAGGAATGTCTAGTAATAAATTTATATTTTCTTCCCATTTAAAATATGTTTTAGAATCTAATTTTACTGCAATTATGTAAATAACTAACGTGTCCCATTTCTCATTAGGCAAACCTAATGTGCTAAGAGCTCTCAAGTTCTTAGTTACGTGGTCAAAAATGAAACGTAACGACTTATCAGTCTCCCATACGGACTCAAGACTGAAGAAAGATTTCAAATGATTGTTAATTAATTGACGCTTGTTGTCATAACGCTTACATAAAAGTTTCCAAGCGTCTAAATAATTTTTATCATTAACCTCTAAATTACAAACTACAAGAGCAGCTTCACCTTCGACATACGAATTCAAATAATACAATTTATGAATATTTTTAATTTTGTTATTATCGTGAACCAAAGACGTAAACGTGTTCCTAAACTCAAGCCACTTAAAACATGTCCCATCAAAATCGGTATCTTTATAATCATCATCATCATCATCCTATAATGTCCCACTGCTGAGCACAGGCCTCCTTTCACAAATGATGGTGAAAGGGAATGGGCAATACTCCACCACGCGTGCCCACTTCGGATCGGTGGAGGTAGGCTAGTGGTCAACCTATTGTTGGAATTTTTCAAGCCGCCTAGGAGGCATCCAACTAGCTTAACGACTATCACAATTAAGTGATAACCGAGACCAACGGCTTTGCGTGCCTTCTGAAGCACGGAAACGCTCGATTTGAAATACCACTAGGCGGTCACCCATCCAGGTACCGACCACGACAGGCGTAGCTTAACTTTGCCGATCGATTAAGAACGGCTAATCATGATACACCACGAGCACTTCATCTTTATAATAGGTAATTTAAAACACATCGCGACACTCAAGACACTCTCGATCACGATGATGAGAATGAGAACAATGAGAATTAGAAGCTGACGAGGAACGTCTATCATGCTCGTGAGGAGTATTATTTTCAATTAACTGCTCAACTAAGGCAATGCAGTGGTAGAAGTCGTGTTCTATTGCATCTCTAACGGACAACTCGAGATCCTGAGTGGAACTAGCATACTTTCGAGCGAAGTCAAAGATGCTAAGTAATTTTTAAACTTTGTGACCCGACCCTTAATTGAACTTCGTTTAGAATAGTCTTTAGTATCCATTTCAGGTTTCTCAGCATCAGATTCAGAATAATAAATAACTCATACGCTCCTTGTTCTGTTGTTATGCGGCGCTCGAGGTGTGGCTGTCGGTCGACTGGCTAGCTCGGCCGGCCGCTCGGAATGCACCGGACAGCTCAGCGAACGCAGCGGAGGCAGGCGACACGCGCTGCCGATGGGCACACGTTCAGAGATGGCCGTGTACGCTGCAGCGATCGAGCGCTGGAATAGAAATATTGCAAACAATGCAACTACGATGCGTATGGGCAGCTATAGTTATAGAATATAGATTGTTTACGACAGTTTTATAAAGGAATTCGCTACGTATAGATTTGATGAAATAGATGCACGATTGAAATGTTATGATAATGCAGAAAAGATTAAGCTAAGATTAAGTGGAAAAGATACTTTCTTATAGAAAATGCATAGAAATCTTAATATTAGATTGAAATTATATTTAAGAATAAGTGAGAATGCGATAGAATAGGTGATTAGCGCTGTATATCAGAGAAATAGTTTGAAATTGTATCTATAAGGAATGAATGCATAGGTTAAGCACGTGCTTGAAAGTTGCAAGCGCGGTTATTTAGGCCCATGGATATAGCCGTGGGAATTAAGGCATTCATGAAACGAATTCACGAATAGACACAAATTTATCAAAGAATTGACTTCTCTGTATGCACAAATTGAGGGGGAACGAAAGGAAAAATAAAAGGAACGGGCTCACTGATTATTGGCAAGGCGGTCGACGCTGCTGCACTGATGCTCATCCAGCTGACCCTGCCGCTTGCTGTAGCTAATGATGGTCTCCTCCTGATTTTCCCGACACGTGTTCCTCACTGCCCCTCAGCGGAGACAGGCATGTGCTGCACGTACTGCACGTGTTCTGGCCGAGACACGCTGCAGAATACTTCTTGTTATCCTAGACGCCCTCCAAGGCCGTACACAGGCCCACCAAGGCCTACCGAAGTGAAGTCTCGCTGAAGAAATCTTCTTGGATCTCCTATGGCCTTGCAAAAGTTCTGCAAAGGCTCACCAATTACCCTTGACTAAGGATTCAATAGGGATTGTGGCGACAACGTGGCGTGTTTATGAGCGGCGGCGCGGGCGTGGCACAGTACGTGGCGGTTAACCTGTGTCCGTTCTTCTTCGTCACTTCGAACAACTTGGAATTTAATGGTAAATTCAAGGATTGCAGGTCCTGTAACGGTAGCCAATTTGTTCCTTACAGGAACAAGGTTAAATTAAACGAGAAATTGATGTTGTAAGTATACGTATTTAGGCTAATACTTAATAATATTATAAGAAAGATAGGAGCGCGTTACAATGCTTGTCTATCGCGAGCCGACGAGTGAATGGAAGGTGCGCAGGCGCATGGCCGACGCAAGGCAGGCGCGGACATACTTAAGAGGAAAGGATGGCTGCAAGAAATTTGAAAAATAGGTTTTTAACATATCTATTGCTGTCGCGTTGCGCCCGAGCTATCCCGCCCGAGGGCGATAGAGACAACTACAGCTTGGACTGATTTTACCTATTTAAATTAGACGAAATCGCTATTTCGTAATCCCTGGTTTCCTCCTCCAAAACTGGATCGATTAAAAAAAAAAACAAGAATCATAATAAGAAGGGCTTTGGCTATGTCTGTCAGATTTTCTTTGTTTTATTATATTCGTCAAATTTGTTCGCTGGACGTCTGATAAGGGCATTAAAAATAGTCAGTATTTGTGACTTTAGAAGGCTCCTAATTCTTATAATAATTAATTTATGGATAAAAACACAACCGAGGGACATGCAGTGGTACCTACAGATTGCATGGTAAAATAATCATTGCTCTAGTGTCATTATCCAAAGAGGAAACTGAGGATTACGTTTGTATGGAACAAACGCCACCAGCATTTCCTCTTAACGTTCATAAGTGCCTTACCAAGGCCTAAACTGAATAAATGACTTTTTGATTTTGATCTATTAAAGTTTAGTAGGTGTTATTTATTTATTTAGGGAAACCAACAAAACATACACTTTCTAAAATTATCTTAATTATAGCAATACATACATTCCATGTGCTGCCTCAATTAAAGGCTACCACAGCATGCAATAAATTCTAGTGAACTTAAAAAAGAAATACAATAAATCATTACAGGAAATAATTATAAAATTATCATAAAGTTAAATAGGATAAGTATGTCAAATAATAATTCAAATTAATAAAAAACAAACAAACAGCAAATAAAGTTTAAAACTAGATATCTAAATTATATTATATTCAAAATAATCAATGAGTTATTAAAATTAGGCAATGAAAGCGCAAAAAAATTCTATGTGTTTACGAAACATTGACGTTTTTTATATGTTCTGTATATATAGCATACATGTATTATATACCTTATAAACCTTCATGGGAAAATTATCTAACTCATAATGAAAACCACATCAAAATCCGTTTAAGGAGTTAGCGGATAAACATACAGACAGACAGACGCGGAATGAGACCTCATTTTTACCCGACTGACCCGGAAGGAGGGTTATGTTTTTCGAGTGTATGTATGTATGTATGTATGTATGTATGTATGTATGTATGTATGTATGTATGTATGTATGTATGTATGTATGTATGTATGTATGTATGTATGTATGTATGTATGTATGTATGTATGTATGTATGTATGTATGTATGTATGTATGTATGTATTAATGTATGTATGTATGTATGTATGTATGTATGTCTATTTCTTTGTGCCGCTCTGCAGCCTAAACGGCTTGATGGATTTCAGTATATGAGGTGTCGTTAGATTTGTGTTGACTGGGGGAGTGTCATAGGGTATATTATTTTTATATGGCACCTAAGAATAAAAAAATAGGGGGGGGAATTAAAAATAAAAGTTTCGTTATTATAACAATATGGATATCAAATGAAAGCTTGTAAATATACCATTCCATGTATATATTGTAATACTTTTATGCTACCATTTTGACGTAAACTGCAAAAAAACACGTTTAATGCAAGGACAGTAGGTACTGAGCCGTTACCATACGTAAATCACAGAGTTGCGATGGTTGTTAGCGTTCCTTTACCGTACCGCTCATTTACTTACTAATACATACAACTCTTTCTGTATAAAACTAAAAAGTCTGAAATAAATTAAATTATTAAAGAAACAAAAAACCCGACTGCGTAAAACATAAATTAACTGAAAAGAGAACAACAAGCTCTTAAATCTATAGAATTTTGAATATAACTTGACTTTTATAAGGTATTGCAGTCAAATACTACAAAAAAATACATACTTAGGTTATTGGTTGTCCCCGATTGCAATACCTTATAAAATTCAAGTTATATTTTGAGCTGAAACCTTTTATAGAGAATCTATACCTGATGTAATCTTCACCCCTTTCGGATCTATATACCCTTTCCGTTACACTCAGTATATACAAAAATTGCTCGTTTAATAGTATAGGATAAACGAAACTTAATCAAAATGTCTTCAGGGAAATGTGCCGCAAAAACAAAGGTTGTAAGAAAAAGTTTAATTACTTGGTTGGAGACTTGGAGTGCGGATAAGATTCTGCCGACGATTGACACTTGACGAATGACACGATATCTTAGGGTTTCATCACTTGCCTGACCCACTTCTTTATTTTATATTTTAGACCCGTAGGTTTAGACCTACAAAATGCCTAAAAAAATGCGAAAGTTTGTGAGGATGGATATGAAAAGACGGATCGAATAACCTTAAACTCCTAAACTTAGCAATTTCCCCCTCGCAATCTTTACATAGACGTAAAACAAACGCAGTTAAAGTGCAATAAATTAGAATGTACAGTACCTAGAGGTAAAAAGTGTAAAAAGTATTTATTTAAGCCCTGGTTTAAAATGTTGGATGCGAGCATGAATGTTTATGTGTTCTTTTGGTACTAATGGAGATTTGTGTGTGCGGTGTGTTCCGACAGCTGCCCTTGAGAGCCAGGAATGTTAATGCAAGCCATGTAGAGCTATCGTAAAGTTCGGCAACACATTGGCAAAAAATCCAATTTCAGTTTCAATTGCGAAATAAAATTAACACAATAACAAATTATCAATTTTTTTCAATGAAAAAAAACTTCAAAGTTTCATGCTTCCAAATAGTTATAAATTAATAAATGCCAGTAATCATTCACACTGCTTAGTATTTCAAATTCAATAGACATGAAACAGTTTTCTATACAGTACGTTTTAAACAGATTACGGTTAATATTTAATACTCAAAGTGACTTAATTTTTATGTAAGTTATCTTTGATGCTATCAAAGTCTCAATATTTAATTTATATTTTCACGATAAAGTGATACCGGTTGAAGTTGTGATAGCCTTGTTCGTTAGTTAGGTCATGTTTGCCAATTATTCGATATAAAAAAATTAAGTTCAATTGCTGAGTCTCAATTATTTACTACGTAGCTTAACGTTTTTAATTACGACACGAAAGTCGAGTCAGAAAGTTTCAGAAGCACCGATATAATTAGTAACTGTTAAAAAATTAAAACATAGAAATACATAAAAGAGTAGATGCATTCGTTTAGAGATCACGGAAAAATTGCCATGACTCTGCAATCCATTCGAAATACATATCCTAATAATCTTAACACATGTATTAAGTAAGACTATTTTAAGATTTTTCGTAAAAATTCCGAAAATTTGGTGGTTGCGCAGCTTAGGTCAAATAGTTCATATTTATGTCAAATAACGTTTGTTTTTAATTTACTTAAGAATTTTCCCGAATCCCGGGAAAAAAAAATGTTGTCGTATGGAAGTCTCCACTTTTCTTGGCTCTGTTCTTCAAAGTGTAGGTAAATATAGTCACCTAATTCCGATCTCTGTTAATAACAATCGTATGCTTTTTACACGATCTTTATAATTTAAATAACACGAAAAATTATATTTCAAATAAAAACCCGGTACTTGATCGAAATGGACTCTCAAATGACAATTCATTTAAATCAATTGTATGAAAACCTATTTTCAATAAATGGCTACATTCTACTTTCTTTATGAAAATTACATCAGGATCCTGAAATGAAATATATTTTGAATAATGGTAGTTACTGTGTTATTAATTCTGAGTATAAAGAAGAAGAAAGAAGAAAAGGAGAAGAGCCGACCCCAAGTGATTGGGACCAAATGATAATGATGAAAGTACAAGGCCTGATTGTAAATAGGTAAAAATACAACGCAGTGCCATAGAACCATGATATTTTACATCGAAACTTCTTATGGTACGTAAAAGTTATCCTTAGCTTTCTAGACTCCATTAGACACGCTAACATCAAAATTCCTGTGTGCCTAGTTACGTACAATAATCAGACAGACAAACTAACCTTCATATTAAATAATAACCTTAAACTTACCGTTCAATTCGGTACGAGGTATACTCAGCTACGAAATACAGTGGCTGGCAAACTAAAGTATAAAGTAAATATTAACGCGAACACTGCAGTGCATGTCGGGCTAATTGCACTGACGTGTAACACTTGGATTACTAAACTGTCTTAGTTTGGTGGTTTGAGTTTGGGTGTGTTCCTGGTATTGTGTGGTTCGTCTAAGTTTCACGAGTGTCATTAGATATACACCGTGGCTTTTTATTAGTCTTAGAAACGCAGCACACTTAATTTACCCAATGAATAGGTATTAACGATACATTAAAAAAAATATCCGGGAGAAACCGCATAGCGGAAATTCGTGGACACGGATTATTAATAACATTATATTATTAACAGTAAATAATTGGACTGTTTTACAAAAAACTTAAACCGACTTCAAAGTACACTAAAAAGTAATCAGGTCCCGATCTGATGACAATGGGACCAAACGGGAAGTGTACCCTTTCAAATAAAAAAAGAATCGGTTAATAAATGACGGAGTTATGAGGAAACAAACATAAAAAAAAATACATTTGAATTGAGAACCTCCTCCTTTTTTTTTAGGCGGTTAAAAAACACAAGGCAGTCACCGCTATGACACTTCAAGGTAGAAATTTACATATAGTCATGCACGACTGAACAGTAAATAAATAAATAAATATCCGGGGACACTCCTCACACCTGGCAATCCCAAACTAAGCAGAGCTTTTACTATTGTAATATAACTGGTATAAAGTGCGGAAAATTCAAAATTCAAAATAACGCATCGAATGGACCAAATTATATTTTTATGCCTTTTGCGGTCGAGACCATGGAGCCGTGGGGGTCCGAAGCTCGCCGTTTTGCTCGCACTTTGTCATCAAATTGATCGCATCAGCTTGGCTATCCAAAGAGGAAACGCTGCCAGCCTTCTTCAGCGGCAAACTTGAGGAAATTTTCTATGTATAATATAGATTTTAATTTGTCCATATTTGTTGTAAATAAAAATATATTATGGAGTGATATACCTACTACAACTTTTTGTTTGTAAATACATACATTATATACTTATGTACCTATACTCTTATGTAGACCTCGGAAATGTCTTCCACTCTTGGCTTCAGTCAAGAAACGAAACATTATCCGAATATCAGATAATCGAATAACATTATTCGAATATGCAAGATTTTGACAACGTTCGGATGGAACTACACTCAGCGCAAAAAAAATCGGAGACGAAATTTACCTGCTTATAATCTAATAATATATATAAAATGCTTTTGTGGGTACGTAAATACGCAGTTTTCTCAATCACCACCAACTCCAATCAACTTCCCGTTGGGGTGGTAAATACCCCTTGGTCTCCAGGTGGTAGTAAGGTAGTTTGGTCGCGGTGGGTGGAAGGGAGTGGTTGTGGGTGGCGAAAATGTTAAAACATATATTGCTGTCCTTTTCTAACGCATGAGGACTTCTGAAAAGATCTCAACATTTCTGGAATGGTCTAGAAAGTTCCAAAATGTGTAAAACGGTTATAATCGATCTGGAATGTTCTAGAAAGTTCAACAAATATCTGGAATGATCTAGAAAATTCTAGAGTGAATGCAAACTATTATAATCGATATAGCATGTTTTGAGAAAGTTCTACAAATTTCTGGCTTCATCTAGAAAGTTCCAAAATGTCCAAAACTGTTATTATCGAGTTAGGATGTTCGAGAACGTTCTAGAAATTTCCCGAATGATCTGGAAAGTTCCAAATGAGTGAAACGGTTATAATTGATCTGGAATGTTGTAGAAAGTTCTAGAAATATCTGGAATTATCCAAAAAAATTTAGAATGAATGCAAACTATTATAATCGATATAGAATGTTTGAGAAAGTTCTACAAATTTCTGGCTTCATCTAGAAAGTTCCAAAATGTCCAAAACTGTTATTATCGAGTTAGAATGTTCAAGAACGTTCTAGAAATTTCCCGAATGATCTGGAAAGTTCCAAAATGAGTGCAATTTATTATGATTAATTCAGGATGTTCGAGAAGGTTCTAGAAATTTCTAGAATGAGTGAAATTTATTATGATCGATTTAGAATGTTCGAGAAAGTTCTAGAAAATTCTATAATGAGTGCAATTTATTATAAGCAATTGAAAATGTTCCAGAAAGTTCTAGAATGATCTAGAAAATTCTAAAATGAGTGCAATTTATTATAAAAGATTTAAAATGTTCGAGAAAGTTCTAAATATTTCTAGAAAAATCTAGGAAATTCTAAAATGACTGCAATTTATTATAAGCGATTTAAAATGTTCGAGAAAGTTCTAAATTTTTTTAGATTGACCTGGAAAGTTCCAAAATGAGTTACGTTTATTATGATCGATTTAGAATGTTCAAGAAAATTCTAAAATGAGTGCAATTTATTATAAGCGATTAAAAATGTTCGAGAGAGTTCTAGAAAGTTCTAGAAATTTCTAAAATGATCTAGAAAGTTCCAAAATGAGTGAAATTTATTATGATCGATTTAGAATGTTCTTTAAAATGTTTGAGAAGGTTCTAATTTTTTTTGGATTAATCTGGAACGTTCCAAAATGTGTACGAGTATTGATCTAACTAAAAGAACCAAATCGAAATCGAAAATAGAAATCTATAATATCTGTTAAAAAATGTATCCTTATATATTTTTTATACCACTAAACATGCGATGTATTTTAACCCGAGCAACGCCGGGTTTCGCTGCTAGTATAATATACAGGGCGTCCCACGGCTATGCCACATGGAGGGAAAGTACCGATGGAACATTTTATAACTGCATTCATAGATTTTTTAATAGTTACATGGTTGAACCGGGAATCGAACCCGTTACATGAGAATAATAATTACCCTGTAGCTTTATCATACCGATCGAAAGGCTTCATCATAAGGATTATTTTTGCTAAATAACATAGTCTCAGAAATAAAAGGAAGACCATGAATTTTAAAATTTTTAATACTATTAGTAATAGGTACGTATGAGAATGTTACTTGTATGTCATTACGGCAATGTCAGCTTTTCATTTTGCTGAACAAAATTTCACATCAAATGTTGGACGGATGCAAGGATGTTTTTTTGGTCCGCGACAAGCGACCCAGGAGCGGTAGTACAAAACATAGATCTTCAAAAATGGACTTAATTCCATTAAACACTGTAAATGCGTTGAGAAATATCCTATTCAATTTGAAATAAAATGACCGTAACGTATGGTCACTAGGCACGTGCACAGATTAGAGCTAGGCGCAAGCCGCCTTTACTCACTCGCACTCCCGTTGAGTATTTACGTCTACACTTTAGCTTATTACATGATTTTTATTATTATAAAATCAAAATCAAAAATCAACACAATTTTTTTTTGTGTATCATTTGTATTATCGACATTGAGACGCTCGTCGACAACGACCTGTATACAGGATCGAACTTTTAACCTCATCTGGAGGGAAAGTACTCTAAATACTGTAGACAGCAAATTTTACTCAAAAGAAACATTCCATTATTTTCAAAAAGAAAAAAATCCATCCTGTAAATATATTTATTCATATCAACAGAAGCAATAATGTTCAAGTAGAACATAATTAACATAATTACAACATAAGTACAGTCTCACAACAACGCGACGATCATGAATATTGGTAACGGTCGTCTTCAGGTGATTCTCCAACATGTGAAGGTGTCACATAATATCTTAGTGGATACCTTCGTTATTATAAGAATCTGTGTGCAGTTTTTAGACTATGGGGGTTTGAGCTACGCGTTGAGTCAGTCAGTCAGTTCCTCCTTTTAAAAAATACCGGCCCAGTAGCCGTAGTAGTACCGGGCATAGCGCTATGATGACAGACTGAGGGACGGAGTCGCATCATAAGGGTTCCTTTTTTACCTTTATATTAAAATTTATATTATCGGAAAACTAATATATGTTTAGATGAGAAAACTATGGGTATTATTTTGAAATGAAAACTAAATGTGAATCCAGAACTTTAGGATTTTCTTTAATTTTGACTCTGTTTCGATCATGTTGCCCTCAACTTGAGTTTAAATATGAACGTTTCTGCTGATTACTTATCGCGGGGTTGTGTGCTAACAGCGTTCTGAGCAATCTACGGTCACTGATGTCAAATAACATTCCTATTTATATGCAATATTTATTATCTTTGGACACAATAATACTGTCTTCTGCTTTGTGGAGCTTTAACAAAGGTGAGTTATAAACATTTATTAATTTGATATTAAAATTCTATTGACTTAATGTAAATTCAACACTGTGCTAAATCAATTTATCTCTAGCTCTAGCTATTGTCATACATAATTTGGTTCGTATTGTAACGTAGAAACAGAAAAAGAATAAAAAAAAATTAAGTCAACATTTATTTATTTTTCTATTGCATTTTTTTTCTTCAAAATTCAGCTCGGGTTTCCTTCCAGCGTTTTTCTCTAAGACCTGTAGTTAAGAAGTTGCCCCCACTGGCTGGAAAAAAAGATCGTCCTGTATATCTGCCAAACTGCATTGCAGTTTGTCGGCAGTTGGTTCTCAAGTTACAGTTTATAGTAAAGTCTAGATCTCTTTTCACTCAGACGAATTTTTTTTTCTGTATTACAGACAATATGAATCTATCAGCACTGGTGATCCTAATCACCCTTGGTTCCGCAGCTACTAAGGATATAATTATAGACGAGGATTTCTACAACAAAGCAGACATCATCTACACTTCTCAACATGAAATTGTAAACATTTTCAAGGCACCATGTAACGCACAAGATAACCTAACAAATATATTTCTATTCTTTGTTGAAGCTGATCAATCAAATGGCAAAAACACTTACCAGGGGTTGTACGTCAGAAAATTTTCAGAAGTTGAAAATATTACTAAACTGGTACTCGAAAACGGCAAAGACATCACATGCGATGCAGATAAGATATACATTGGAGCCAAAGATGGCATTTATATATTTAATGAGCATGAAATGAAAGCTGAAAAACATGGTAGTATAACAGTAAACATTAAAAACATTGCGAAAGTAAACGGCAGTGATTTGTTCTATATACTCACTGAAGATAATAAATTGTATAGAGTAACGGAGTATGGAAATAAAATGACACTAGATGATACTATAGTTGATGCACAGCAGATAGTATTGGATAAAATACAGAATTTATACTATTATTTGCCAAACAATGAGGTTTGGGTCGTCAGTGAAGGTGTTAAGACCAAATTCATAAGTCTTCCCAAGGAAATAAACTATTTGAGACTGTTAAAACCACCGATCCTGTTCCAAGAAGGAATCCCCGTGGTTATTAATAATAACCTTTTTCTAATTACAGTAAATGAATTTGTTTATAAATTGAGTAATTTCAGCGTAATTATCAAACCATCAGCATACTCAATGGAAGCTGGTAAACTACAGTTTTACGGTCACAACAAGAAAATTTATTTATATAATTACTAGCTGCCAGAATGTAATGGGGGAATCCTTTTTTTTATGTTGGTTAAACATAGGGTAATATTGAAAATAAATGAATTGACTGTAATGCCATGACTGACAAACCCCATAAATCTTCTTTTACATTTATACTCCACATTTGAATGCGGAGATTATTACAATGAGCATTTTATAAAGAGATAATATTAAATATAAATTGAAGGTTTCAAGAAACATATAGAACATTGACATCGCTGGCCCTGATTCTGTTGTTCACAACTAAACTAATTTTAATCTCACTATGTCTCTTTCTAACAAAGAACATAAGAAAAGGATGTAAGAAATTTAGTCCTGTCAAATTAGTCCAATGCTTGTTTTCAATATAAATTTAGTCGCCATCTATCGCGGTTACGCCTAAATACACGCAAAATAAGACGGCAAAGATTAATTTGACAACTTAAAATATCTTCTATCCTTTTTCAATAATGTTCGTGAGAAAGAGATGAGATGTGACTAAAATTAGTTTAGTGCGATTTACAACAGAATCGGCACCATTGTTTCATTGAACTTGAAGAGTTCGGGGATAAGCAAATATTACAAAAAAATACATACTTAGGTTATTGGTTTATCCCCGACTGCAATTTATGTATTTCCAGATGGCAAAGTTTTTAATTTTAGTTGGATGATTCATCATCATTATCAGCCTATAATGTCCCACTGCTGAGCACAGGCCTCCTTTCACAAATGAAGGTGAAAGGGAATGGGCACCGGACGTGCCCACTGCTGATCGGTGGAGGTAGGCTAGTGGTCAACCTACTGTTGGAATTTTTCAAGCCGCCTAGGAGGCATCCAACTAGTTTAACGACTATCACAATTAAGTGATAACCGAGACCAACGGTTTTACGTGCCTTCCGAAGCACGGAAACGCTCGATTTGAAATACCACTAGGCGGTCACCCATCCAGGTACCGACCACGACAGGCGTAGCTTAACTTTGCCGATCGATTAAGAACGGCTAATCATGCTACGCCACGAGCGCTTCCTAATCATGCTACACCACGAGCGCTTCCTAGTTGGATGATTGGGTCACAGATATTGGGTCATGCTAAACAATTTCACCACACACATGAAGAGGCGCTGTAACTACAGTATGCTCAGACTAGAGAGCGTAGTCCGTGTAGTACTGGTAGCCTGGCGGGTACTGCAAAGTACCCTATCTCCGTATTATGGTTTCCTTACGATTTTTTCCTTCACCGCATGCTCAAGATCAGTGTGGGATTCGAACCCGGGACCTTTGTCTTGGGATCCGACGTCACTACCACTGAGCTATCATAGCATTAAAAAGCATGTGGAGACAATATAGACCGAATGGAGTAAACTAAAGAGGATAAAGTCATTATTTGAAAACAATGGCGTTATCTGGCTGGGGTCAGGCAGGATCACTGTACGTGTTCAGAAATAACTTGTTTACTCAATATTGGGTCACTGGACAAACAATCGTTTCTCCTGAGTGAAGGAATGTTTTACCAACTGATAAATTGCACCAATTTTTTCACCCGCGTTCCCGGGATAAAAAGTAGCCTATATACTTCTCCATACCATAGGCTATATGCATGCCAAATTTTATCGCGATCGGTTCAGCGGCTAAGGCGTGAAAGCGTAACAAACAAACATACATACAGAGTTACTTTCGCATTTATAATATTAAATATATATAGTATATTTATATAGTATAGTATATATAGTATGGATAATAATAATAAATCTTTATTGTATACAAAAAAGTAAGATATATTAAAAAGATAAAGCGCTGTCTCTTGTGGTAGTGTTAACTTTGTTTACAAGAAATAGTGGCCCTGATTCTGTTGTTCACAACTAAACTAATTTTAATCTCACTATGTCTCTTTCTAACAAAGAACATAAGAAAAGGATGTAAGAAATTTAATCCTGTCAAATAAGTCCAATGCTTGTTTTCAATATAATTTTAGTCGCCATCTATCGCGGTTACGCCTAAATACACGCAAAATAAGACGGCAGAGATTAATTTGACAACTTAAAATATGTTCTATCCTTTTTCAATCATGTTCGTAAGAAAGAGATGAGAAGTGACTAAAATTAGTTTAGTGCGATTTACAACAGAATCGGCACCAGTGTCTTCCCCACAACATATACATTTACTTAATCTATAGTAGGTATAAAAAGTGCCAAAAGGAAAAAATTAAGAAACCAAATAATAGTTATTTATGCGACTGTTGTATAATAAGGGGTATTAAAACACGAATGTGGATTATTATCATTATTATAATAATATCACATGAGGGTTTTAATAACTAATTATGTACAGTTAGTTGCATACAAGACTTTATCTACACCATTTTACGACGTGAATTCGAATAACCTCATTTTTTTTATTACGGTGCTGTGTTTGTGAAACGCGCCTGCATGAAAATATTCTTTTTTTGAAATTCATAAGGATACCACGGAGAATGTGGCTGTTTGATGAGTAAGGAATGGATCGAAAAAGCCACAAAAAAAAGGTGATGCATAATGAAATTCAGTACAACACTGTTTTGGATGATATAATGGTTACCATGACACCGGATGTTTTAATGTTGGCAACTTTGTTGGCAATAAGCTAACTGTTTCAGGAACTTTAATAGAGGATTTATAGCATGGGTGTGGATAAAAATCAGTATTTATAGAATAACGTTACACTAATATTATAGTACCTATCCATCTGTAGTAAATATAAATTGATACTATTAATCAAATTATCAATTTACAGAATTTACAATCAGTACTTAAACAATTATTTCTACGAACAACTTTAATTGTACCCAGTTGCGTTTAATTGAACAACAATACTAATTAATCTCAATATTATTTATGGTTATTTACTTCATATAGGGCATTGGCTTGTACAGGTGGGGGCTGGTCTGCTTAAGTTTGCCATTTATTTAATATAAGGTCTTTACCTATGAAATTGCCGTTTTGTATGAAAAAATTTAAACGAATTTTTTTCATGTATTTGTATTAATGGAAGTAATCACCCATGCAATCAATGCATCTTTGCCAACGCAGTGGCAGTTTATTGATGCCCTTCTTAAAGAAATCAGCTGGACGGGAGGCAACAAATTCTTCAAAGGCATTTTGTACTGCCTCTCGGGTATTGAATTTTTTTCCCGCCAAGAAGTTATCCAAATTCTGGAAAAAGTAGTAGTCTGTAGGCGCAAGGTCTGGTGAGTAGGACGGATGACGGAGAACTTCCAACCCCAGTTCTTGTAACTTGGAGACCGTCTGCTGTGCAGTATGAGGTCGCGCGTTATCGTGCAGGAGCAGCGGAGACGAGCGATTGACCAATGCTGGTTGGAGATGTGCCAGCTTCTCCATCATTGTGTTCAGTTCTTCACAGTACACATCTGCAGTAATGCTCACCCCGTTTGGTAAGAAGCTGTGATGAATCACACCGGCGCTAGACCACCAAACAGTGACCATTACTTTTCTAGGGATAAGTTTTCGTTTCGGGCATTGTTTAGGTGCTGAACCAGGATCCAACCAACTTGCTGAGAGCTTGCGGTTATCAAACAGAATCCATTTTTCATCGCAGGTAACAATGCGGTTCAAAATTCCTTCATTTGTGTGTCTGTTGAGCAGAGCAAGGCACGTTTCGACGCGTACTTCGCGTTGGCGATCATTGAGTTCGTGGGGCACCCATTTGTCAAGCTTTTTTACCTTGCCAATTTGACGCAAATGGACCAATATTGTTTTGAAGCTAACGTCGAAAGCTGCTGCTAATTCAGCCGTCGATTGTGTATCATCAGCTTCCACAATCGCCTTTAATTCGTCATTGTCGACCAAAGTCTTCGGACGACCGCGAGGTTCATTTTTCAGGTCGAAATTCCCAGAACAGAAGCGAGCAAACCAATAACAGGTGGTGCGTTGGTTTGTAGTGTTAGCTCCGTAAACGTCGTTGATGTTGCGTGCCGCTTGTGCCGCGTTGCTGCCACGACGGTACTCATATTCCATAATTACTCGAATTTTTAACGTATCCATGATGACGAAAAAGAATGAAATGCGATGAAAATGTAACACTAATCAATAAACAAATGACTACTTTTGGAAAAAGAATTCCATGTTTTTAAAATAAAATTAATTTGAAATTAGAATTCTTTGCCAAACAAAAATTATTTTGATTTGAAATGGCCAGTACTGCAGAACGGCAATTTCATAGGTAAAGACCTATTATTTGAAAACCTTCCTTTAGATTTCAATTATCGCAATAGTTCTCTAGCTGTTGATTACAGAACTAACGATTTATATGTTTCTCGGTATTATTCGGAATCTGTGGCAAAGGAGCTCTAAAGAGCATAAACTTAGTACTCGCTTTTTATACCCTCAATGTGTAGCTGATCAAGAGAGACATCAAGTATTTATAGGAACTAATAATGGCATTTTCAAGTCACCTCGTTACCGACCTCGTCGTCGAGGTCACGCGCCGCGACCCTCTCTCACGCAGTCTCGTCCTCCCCTTGTTGTTGCTCGACAAGCGGCCCGAGCCGCCAATAATAATCCGCTTCCCTCTAATTAGTCGTAACTCGTTCTAAATAAAGAAGTCCGTCCCCTCCCCTCGGTAACAGCCCTGAGCCGAGGCTCGGCCCCAACTGGGGCACCCTCAGGCCATGTTACCTAAATCTAAACCGGTTGAGAGCTTGCTCGCCGAACTTCGAACGCGTAAGGGTACTTAGGCCAAATTTGGGTCAGTACCTTCAGGTCCATTCAAAAAAAAAAAAAAAAGCATTTTCAAATACAACGTCACAACCGATGAGAAAGAACTTGTTGATTCAGGTGACTTCTGGAGGATATACCACTACAATGGTTTACTATATTACATTTGCTATGCAACATTTAATTAGAATACTAGGTACTGGATACGAAATATTCATGAGTTTGACTATGAGGTATGGAATTTTGTTATCGACAACGAAGAAAATATTATAAGCGCAACTATTGATGGTAAATTACACAGACATAAGAAAGGTTCAGAACATGGTTTTCTATATGAGGGAATCCCTGCTGTGAGATCCCTAACTACAGACAGAAATTGTCATGTTTATTGATCAGCTCACGATGGTATTTATGAGGTTAAGAAATACGGTGCTGAAAAAGTAGTTAATATTGACAATCCCACATACATAGCAGTAGACAATCAAAATAATTTCATATACTTTAATGACGAGGACTTAAAATTGTACAAACTAAAACCGTTTGAAAATCCTGTAAATGTTACCAACAGTTGTTCAGATAGTCACACGTCTCAGAACCAAGAACTTGAAGATACCAATATTAATGATATAAAAACCGAAAGGCGATGATAGCTCAGTGGTAGTGACGTCGGATACCGAGATGAAGGTCCCGGGTTCGAATCCTACAATGAGCTTGAGCTTTCGGTGAAGGAAAACATCGTGAGGAAACCATAGCACGGTGGTAAGGTACTTTGTAGTACCCGCCTGGCTGGCTACCACCCTCAAGTTGAAAATCTGTCGCCAAGCACCTTTCGGTGTGTTCCAATAGCTGCACTTGAGAGCCAGTTCCTTCTAGGCTTTGTGTGCTTACCACCTTCGGCCGCAGCATCACTTACCATGGTGAGATTGCGGTCAAACACAGGCCTATAAACAGTAAAAAAAAAAAAATTACAGACTATGAATAAAAAATAGATAATATGACACAAATAATAAGCTTTCTGTTAACTAACATAATGGAAAAACAATTATACACACCCAGGACTATACACTTAGACAATATGGTTTTGAAAAATATAAACATATCTATAGGGTTGGAAGAGCCCGGGGTTGCGCAAATACCATCCACATAGTTTTAATTTGTACACTTCTTGTAGATTATTCATTCTTAGAATAGTCAGCCCAAGAAGTGGGCGTGGCTAGCTGATTTCACGTCGCAGCTACGTCAGAGTGGCGGGGAGTGCGGAAGGACAGCAGGCCTGGCGGACACATTGCCTCGGCCACTTTGTTCACGGCTCCAGGAATAGACGGACGTTGCATACTCGCGTATCAATCTACCTACCTACATTTTGTTAGATAATTAATTTATTGTACTGAACTGTATTTTTCTTGTGTTTCAAATATATTTTTTTAATATCTTGGGTTGTAGTTTCTAATTTCAGAAGTGGGATTCCTATTCCACTATCTGCTCTGGCTATCGTAGATTTTAATTGCTAGAATCTTGTATTAAGTTTTGAGATTTTGAATTTGTAAATATGTCGGATAGAAGTAAACGTAGAAGTCGTAAACGTGATAGTACGCCTATTCCTGGATTGGAACAGCAACTTCAAAATATTTTGGATCGTTTAAACACTTTGGAAGGTAGTTCCAGGTACCGCAGTATTATCGAGGGTGGGACGACTACGCCGACTGCGCGGCCAGCGGGTGGCTGCTCTGCCGTGGCCCCGACTGCGATGGTTCCGCTGAGCGACCTACCGCCGCCGGTTGCCGCCGTGCCGTCTAGCGCTGTGTCATGCAATGCAAGTACCAACTTGTCCGTGCCGTGCTCGAGCGCGACGCTCGACGCCGGTGCAGACATGGTTATAAACGAGGTAACAGAGAAGCTTGTGAGCGCAATCACTGCAATCCCGGTAAGATCTAACCATGTTTTTATATCAAATTTCGATCCTTCATTGCATGATTTTGATTCGTGGTGTAGTGAAGTAGATCATGTGAAAAATATGAACAAATGGGATGATCGCGAATCTTTAGCACGTGTAGGTAATTGTCTTAAAGGTGACGCGAAATTATGGTTAAATGAGTGGGTCAGCAATGACCGTAGTTGGTCGAATTTCAAGCGCGAATTCAAATCTTTGTGTCCCAAGCGTTTAGATATTGCAAATATTCTGTTCGACGTAATGAAAACTGACTCCGATAACTACCCTACATACGCGGAATATGCTAGGCGTTCGCTATTACGATTACGAATTGTAAACGGGATGAGTGACGAGTTAATTGTAGCCATAGTGATTCGTGGTATAACCGACGCTCAAATCCGAGCTGCTGCTACAAACGCTAAGTTGCTACCTGATGATTTAGTTAACTTTTTGTCAATCTATGTAAAACCTACTCAAATTACGTCAGTTAGTCCACGCGGTTATTTGCATAGAACTAGTTCACGGAAACGAGAGCATAGTGATTCAAAGATAAAATGTTTTTCGTGTGGAGGTTTTGGCCACAAACAGATATCATGTACCAAACGTGCAAGGTCAGATAGGTCAAGCGCAGAATCCTTGTCCGTAGGCGCTACGACTCCAAATAAACAGCTAGTGCGGCCTGACCCGCGTTCTTTTTGCAAGAAGGTAGGCCATAAAGTGGAGGATTGCTTCGCCAAGCAACGCGCAGTCTCGCGGCAAATCTAACGTAAATTTTTGTCACAAAATGATAGACACGTATAAAGACAACGATATTGCTACCGCGGTGATTCAAGGGGTGCCTGTAGACATTGTTATAGACAGTGGGTCGACTATTTCCTTGATTTCTGAATCTGTGACGAAACATTTATAATATCGAACACGTTACGTCCCTATATAGACGCGGGAAGGGCTTGTGTATACATAGATGACGTTTTACTACCAAGTAGTGCGATTTCCGAAGGGCTACAAACGCTCCGTGTTTTTCCATCAACCTAAAAAAGTGTAAGTTTCTTACGACAGATGTAGAATATTTGGGTCGGACGATTAGTAATGGTCAGGTCAGACCGAGCGAGCATAAGGTCGAAGCTCTAGCCAACGCACGAGTACCGGGCAATGTAAAAGAGATAAGACAGTTTTTAGGTCTCGCAGGATATTTTAGGCGCTATATTCCTGGTTACTCTCTCAAGACTGCATGCATTGCTAATCTGACTCGCAAAAGTGTGCCTTTCATATGGGGTGAAGAACAAGAACGGATCCGTAAAAACATTATTGAGAGGTTAACCAGTGAGCCAGTATTGGCAATATTTGACCCTTCTCTCCCCACTGAAGTGCACACTGATGCATCGGCACAAGGCTATGGTGCTGTCTTACTGCAAACTCATGACATTAAACATAAGCTGCCTGTCGCGTACTTCAGTAAGGTGACACAAGGTGCTGAACCACGTTATCACTCTTATGAGTTGGAAACGTTGGCAGTTGTCAAGGCTTTGCAACATTTTAGACATTACCTAATTGGCACGAAATTCAAAGTTGTAACAGATTGCAATGCCTTGAAACTGACTCAGCGTAAAAAGGATCTATTGCCTATTGCTATGTGCCAAGGGGTCATCGCCTTAGTTTACTTCGTATTTTTCACGATGAACATCAGCACATAGGTACGGAAAAGACTACTGATTTGATTTTAAAACATTTTTGGTTTCCAAAATTACGGCAATTTGTGCGGAAATACATACAACACTGCATTGTATGCCTTTCTTATAAAAAAGTACCTCGACAACCTTTGCAGCCAATCGAATCTTGGCACAAACCCACTATGCCATTTGAGACGGTACACAGTGATGTACTGGGGCCACTTCCAGATTCTAATGGGTTTAGATATGTCATTCTTATAGTAGACGCATTTACCAAGTACTGTCTCCTATATCCCATCCATAAACAAGACGCGACAGAATTGAAAAAGACTTTTGAAATGGCTATGTCTCTTTTTGGCTCCCCAAAATTAATAATTGCTGATAGGGGTCGAATGTATGAAAGTAATACTTTTGTTAATTGGGTAAAACAACTAGGATGTGATGTGCACTTTATAACTCCTGAAATGCACCAGAGTAATGGTCAAGTTGAGCGGTACTGTCGTACTGTAATGAATATGATTCGTGTCGAGTCTAACTTCAGACAAGAACGTTGGTCTGACATTTTATGGAAATTGCAGCTCACCTTGAACATTACTGTCCAAAAATCTATAAAATGTTCACCTTTGTATTTGTTAATTGGCAGCGATGGTGCAACGCCCGTCATACGATCCCTGGTACGTGATGTGGCTCTGGAGGCATCGAGTCCCAATCGCGAAGCTTTACGCGAGCTTGCCCGACAACGAGCTTCAGAGTCGCTGGACCAAAACCGCACTCGCCAGGATGCTTATGTCAACGAGCGGCGCAAGATGGCGCGCTCTTTTCAAAAAGGAGATCTGGTGTTCGTTCGCAAGACGAGCCCAGCTACGGGCAAGTTGGACTCTGGCATGCGCGGCCCATACACGGTCACGCAAGTGCTGCCACATGGTCGGTATGAGCTCAAACTAATCACTGGCTCTTATGGCAAAACCACGCAAGCTGCGACAGAGTACATCACACTCTGGCGCGGAGAATGGACTCCTGACGTATGCACTGCATTCTTTGAAAGTGAGAGTTTTGTCATACTGTATTCCTATGGTGTTGGTTCCTGGTGATGTAATGTATGTGTGCATCCCATGGGCTCTGCACTCATACAGCGAGCACTGCTCTACAGTCACCATGTGGGTTAGTAGTGTTGTAATGTATCAGTGTATCCAATGCACTGGTGCAGCGAGCACCCTGAGGGCTCTGCTCTACAGTCACTGCGTGAGCTAGTAGTGTTGTAATGTATCAGTGTATCCAATGCACTGATGCAGCGAGCACCCTGAGGGCTCTGCTCTACAGTCACTGCGTGAGCTAGTAGTGTTGTAATGTATCAGTCTATCCAATGCACTGATGCAGCGAGCACCCTGAGGGCTCTGCTCTACAGTCACTGCGTGAGCTAGTAGTGTTGTAATGTATCAGTGTATCCAATGCACTGATGCAGCGAGCACCCTGAGGGCTCTGCTCTACAGTCACTGCGTGAGCTAGTAGTGTTGTAATGTATCAGTCTATCCAATGCACTGATGCAGCGAGCACCCTGAGGGCTCTGCTCTACAGTCACTGCGTGAGCTAGTAGTGTTGTAATGTATCAGTCTATCCAATGCACTGATGCAGCGAGCACCCTGAGGGCTCTGCTCTACAGTCACTGCGTGAGCTAGTAGTGTTGTAATGTATCAGTCTATCCAATGCACTGATGCAGCGAGCACCCTGAGGGCTCTGCTCTACAGTCACTGCGTGAGCTAGTAGTGTTGTAATGTATCAGTCTATCCAATGCACTGATGCAGCGAGCACCCTGAGGGCTCTGCTCTACAGTCACTGCGTGAGCTAGTAGTGTTGTAATGTATCAGTCTATCCAATGCACTGATGCAGCGAGCACCCTGAGGGCTCTGCTCTACAGTCACTGCGTGAGCTAGTAGCGTTGTTATGTATCAGTGTATCCAATGCACTGATGCAGCGAGCACCCTGAGGGCTCTGCTCTACAGACACTACTCTGTGAAGACATCGAATATTCCGGCTCTGTTCGATGTTATGAGGGAGAAGGTCAACCTGAACGGTAAGCCTTCACTAGAGTACGGTGTACAGTGGGCGCTCTGCACCAGTACGAGAGGACTACCTGATCAGTACTCCTCTGCTGTGTACCCCGAGGGCAATGCACAGCGGGCACCCTGAGGGCACTGCCACGCCTACACGAAGGTGAGAACCCACTCATCTTGGATATTCCCGAGGGCTCTGTCCGAACGTTCAGAAAGTAATCGAGTAACTCTTACTTTCAGCTTGTTTGTATTGGATTGTTGAACTAATCGAAACAATATGATTTTCAGGTGACGATGATGAGGCTGATGACACTAATCAGAACTCATCATGCAGTGAAGAGGGTCCAGTCGGTGAGATGGTTGAAGATGCTCCAGCTGTTGAAGATCTGCAATCGCATCCACTCTCCCACTCTGAACTATGTACGGGCGAGGACGCGCCGCCGTCAGGAGAGGCCGTCTTAGAATAGTCAGCCCAAGAAGTGGGCGTGGCTAGCTGATTTCACGTCGCAGCTACGTCAGAGTGGCGGGGAGTGCGGAAGGACAGCAGGCCTGGCGGACACATTGCCTCGGCCACTTTGTTCACGGCTCCAGGAATAGACGGACGTTGCATACTCGCGTATCAATCTACCTACCTACATTTTGTTAGATAATTAATTTATTGTACTGAACTGTATTTTTCTTGTGTTTCAAATATATTTTTTTAATATCTTGGGTTGTAGTTTCTAATTTCATATTTATTTATATAAGGCAGTGTTTCTATGTTGGTCATAATTAATGTCAATATATTATTAAAATATATACCTATTTAAAGAATTGATTTGTTTTTTTTTTCTCCTATTTGAGTACCTATTATAGTGTCGCAGTATTTACTAATGTACGGAGTTCTCATGAGGATTACCAAAAACTATAAACGTTACTCGGTTAAACTAGTTATCCGCCGTCCGGTTTCACCCGTAAAATCCTTTCGTAGGCTACAAAAGAAACCAACGTATAGAGTCTGGCAAACGAAAGTTGAGCCTGGCTGTTATTGAATCTCTTTAAATGGCAACATTCTATTTCGTCATCCGGCATAAAAAGTGTCAACTAGTTTACCATAACCAGTTTTGATACTAACCCTTTATTCATAACGGCTTTATAGCTAAATCAGTGTTATAGTGTCCAACTTCTCATTCTTTCGATCACCTTTATGTTCTACAATATGCTAAATGAACTTCTACGGTCACTAATCACTGAAACATATCCATATTGTTTCACAAAGGTAAAAAAATATAAACCAGAAAAAAAGAACACAATTTTTTTATTTGAATACATATATTACGCTTAGTTTGGGATCAGATAACCGTTTGTCAGAAATATCCCAGGATACTTATTTATTTATTTAAAAGCATTATATATAAAAATAAAATATAACGAGTTTATGTGCAATTTTAAATCATTTACATGCAAATATTATTTAGGAAAATCAAACATAACTTAATATTTATATATTTTTTTTGTAAAGTATCAAAACAATTTATTCCTACTATACTTAGTGATACCACATCCAGTTTTTTTAAATTTGCCGCGCTTTTTCAGGTTCTACTTTCGTATGCCAGACTATACCGACTTTTGAGTTCATGAGACACGCAATAAAACCCTTCCCTTATTTTGTTTTTCTAATTATTTTGGCTTTACAAAAAAAGTCACACATAGTATCAATAAATTTAGTACCCCTTTCGCCCCGTTAGGGTCGATTTTCGAGAAACCTAAAAACTACCGAGTTTCAAGTCATTTGGACCCCGCAGTAGGTTTCTTCTATACAAACTTTAAAACCCCCTAAACCCCCTGTAGCGACATCTATCAGTAACACTTAGATAGTTCACACACTGAATGATAGATGGCGTGGCGCCACATTATCCTACATCCTGCATCGCGCTTAAGAAGTTTTCTCGGTGATCTGCATATATACAACTGTCCGACATGTACAGTTGGACCGCGGTCCCCAGGCACGATGACCCAGCCTGGCGGAAGATCTTCCCTTTTGAAAATTATTTTCGGTAATACATTGGTAATATTTTCGGTAGTACTTATGTATATTAATTATGTATTTACAAACAAAAAGTTGTATGCATGAACATGTCTGCATGTCCTAGGTGGGAATCGAACCCGAGACCACTCCAACTGGCCCGTCAGTAAAGAGACTGACGTGTACGATTCATCTTAAAAAGGATAGTTTTATATAGCCATTAGATCTTAATACGCATTATTTAGACAAGAACAGTTTATAAATAAACGATCCAATGGGCAGCTAATATTGAAATACCTACAGCCAAGTTACACAATATGATGGAATACCCAGCTCGTGGTCTGAGGGTATACTTCCTCAGCTGCATAGTTAATGAGACGACGTTGGCCCTAGCCTTGTCAACCACCACTGCAGCCTGCTATTTTGTACAAAGCGATTTATTTTGTGAAGAAAATATCGGCTTATTCTCGTTTGTCTACGTTTCCGTTTGGCAACGGTACCTATAGCGGTGTATCGCGTGCACCAAGTACAGTCAGTATGTTAAGTCTAATTTTAAAGGAATGTAAATATTGGTTTGAAATTAAATAAGTACATATTTAGGATTTTTATAGTGTAGTTTTTATGTATTATGTAAAAATAAAATATATTATGACTAGTAATTATTTAACCTATGCAAAGCAAAATCAACAACATACGTTACTATAATGTACAATAGGTAAACGTTGTTTATTCATTCGCAATGTTCGTATGTTATCTTATTGTGACATTACAAAAAGGAAAAAAAAAACAATAAATGTGAAAATTTTGAACAAATACAGCCTTATTATAAAACGTAAAATCTGGTATACAACATGACAAGTGTTTAATTTTATTAAAAATTGAATTGTTCTCTGTTGTACTTAAACTACCACTGCACTTAAGTTTTTTATTCCGACACCTCCAACGAATAGAGTCTTTGATTTTTCTAATACTATAATAACTATGCCCCGCATGATACAATAATTCTCCACACTTTACACTTTTTTTTTTAAATACTGATGGACCACTACTGCCTCCTGCTTCTGTCATGGTAGCCAAACGAGTAATGAAATAAGTATATTGTAGTAAATTACACATTTTGAACTAATAGGTAGTTACATATACTATATACCAAATCTTTTCTTCCCAAAATATTCCAGTTTCACTTACAGGTCATATAACAATCACTAACAATAAGGGCATACTCAGAAACCCTTTGTACCTGCTAGTCTTTCTTTAGAATTTTTTAAATTTTAAAATATATTGTCAACTAGATAGGTCACATGTATTCTATGCAGTTCTTAGTCATTAATATGGTAGTTTTAAATATACAAACTAAAAATAATATTAAATAAATTCGGCACACAACTTTTTACTCTAACTGTACTTTAACGTGTGCTCAAGTAGTAGTAGTCTTTTACGCCATACGTAGTTTTTATGTCAATAGATTGAAGTGATGGTGATGGTAAGTGGTCACCCTTACGGTGACCACCTTGAATAGCTCAAAAGCTTAATTCTGACGGGCCACTTGGCGCAGTTGTTTAAGACTGGTCGGTTCGATTGCACACACAGGACATGCATTTGTGTGCATGAACATGTCTGTATGTCCTGATTGTGGGTGTAATTAAGTATGTATTTACAAACATAAAGTAGTATATGTAGTATATCAGTTATCTGGTTTCCATAGTACAAGCTCTGCTTTGTTTGGGATCAGATGACAGTGGGTGAGGAATGTCCCAGGATATTTATTTATTCTGAGCTCACCCGTACTCAAGGGACAAATCGACTGCTACAAGTGTCGCCCGTCACGTGTCAATAGATATTGTGTTTGTGTGTAACACTCTCATATTCTAATTAAGGCCGGGTCTAAGCTCAAATCTCAAAAATGGGTTTCTTTGAGAGTCGAGTATGACGTAACGCAATGAAATACCTAACACAAAAAAATACTGTGGATAGAAGAGGGTTTTGAGAAAAATGTTAACCGAATAGAATATTAAAAAGTGCATTGATATTCCCAATAAAAAAATCCTAAGTTACGTCTAAAAAAATCTTTCGCGTCGAAATTCTCCGTATTTTCAGCGATGACAACAATTTTATTTTTAAGAATATATAAGATACAGAATTATATTAGAATGTTAACCGGACACTTATTCAATTTAATGCGTATGTTTAGGCCAAAATACCTATAATAATATCTATAGTAAAACCTACTCATATTGAGTATCAATGACGAGCCTCTACTTCCCGATTCCTCTCCTTTTCCCACCTCATATGTGTAAGCGAGACAAGAGCTTCGGGAATATTCTACATACTTCGGCGACGCATCACAAAACGTAAGGCGCGCGCCCCGCAACGCCGCAAAAAGGCAGTACGAGATCCGCTACCGTCAGGGAAACATCTAAATTTGTGATTTATAAATAAACAGTACGAAAACCGCTGCCGACCGGGAGGCGTTGATTTGTAAATTGAACTCAGTGAAACTCAGTGACTTGTGATTTTGATGTGAGATAGTGGTGATAGTTGCTGTGTGCAGTGGATTGCCATAGGAGTTCCTGGTAAGTCCTTACCTTTATCCTAGGAGGCTCCTCGTTTTCCATATTGATATTTGTACGCAAAAACCCACCATTTTTTCTGGTACGCCTTCGAGCGGATTCATTTTGAGTCAGCCATTACAGCAATTTAATTTCATATCAAATCACGTATAATTTCCCGCTTTCTATAGGTTTTATGCCTCTAAATAGGTATATACCTCATAATACGCAAGTCTTGTACCTCATAAATAGGTTTTAGACTATATAAATACGATATTTCGTACTCCCGCCATTTTTACCACGCCAATCGTGATAAAAAGTAGTTAGGTATTCAATACCGCCGCCGCTCCTCCATATTTTTAGGACTTAGATTTATAGGTACCGATTCGTATCTTATTATACGAAATCATATGGTGTACTAATAACCGCAATACGTACTTACTATTTGTACTATTACTACGCATATAATTGCATTCTATGAGCCTTGTCTGTCGACTTGAAATAAACTTTCATACCTATATAGGTAGGTGCCTAAACTGTTGGATATACCTACCTACTTACCTACGTCATTTTACTTTAATTAGGTAATTTTGCAATTTATTATTACGCAATCTTTCACAATGGAAGCTATTGAAACTAAAATTAAAATATTGGAAGCTAAAAATGAAGCTATTTTTGAACAATTATCGTTCTTATATGATTCTTCTAAGAATATTTCCACAACCGCGAGTGCAGACCTTCGTTCCTCAGAGACATTCATGGCGGACACTGAAATTATTAGTACAATTCGTCATGAATTTAGTGCAAATTTAGATACAATTAACGCGTTAAATATGCAACTTGATCCAGAATATAAGATTGATTAAAAAAAAATGATTTCCTTTGATACAGTGTACACCCGAATAGAAAGGGTTCGTTCTCTTATCGTCAGTAAGACAAATATTACGTCGAATGTGTCCGCGCAGAATACTATTCCGTCCCAATATAAAGGTCGTATCAAACTACCACCAATTCAAATTCCATCATTTGATGGAAAAATAGAAAATTGGCCCGTCTTCTTTGAATCTTTTAAATCTAATATACATTCAAATCCTGATCTTTCGAATTCTCAAAGAGTACAATATCTTGTAGGTAAATTAACAGGAAATGCTTTAAAAATCACGGCAGGTATTATACCGTCCGGTGATAATTATAATTCTATTTGGGACAGCTTAGTTCAAAAATATCAAGATAAAAGAGCATTAGGCTCACACTACATGTCTAATTTATTCAATATTAAACCCGCATTAAATAATTCCGCGTCTTTAAATACGTTCATTGAAACTTTCCACGCTTCTGTATCTGCTTTGGAACAGTTAGGTATTGAAGATATGAAAGATTTTATCTTACTTTCTTTAGCTTTAAAGAAGTTAGATCCCGCAACCGCTAATTCCTTTGAAATGTTTATGAGGAATAAAGAAATTCCTTCTTATAAGGATTTTGTTGATTTTATTAAATCGCAAGTAAAAATATTAGACCGCACTTCTACGCCAATTGCTGGCTCCGCGCGAACCGCCCCAGTCGGTAGCAACCTTAATAATCCGCCCGCTTCTCGGTCTCAACCGCGTAATTCAAACACAGTCCACCATGCTTTCCTTGCACGCGATAATAATAATAAAAGCACTTGCTTATTTTGTAATAAATCTGATCACTATCAGATTTTTTATTGTTCATCTTTTAAAGCACTTAATACTAAAGATCGTTTAGATTTTGTTAAATCTAAAAAAGGCTGTGTAAACTGCCTCAGCCTTACGCATACTGCTTCTCAGTGTAAGTCGTCGTATAGTTGTAAAACTTGTAATAAACACCATCATTCTCTTTTGCATTTGGATAGCAATTCGCAATCGCAACAAATAGTTTCCGACTCGCGTCCCTCTCACTCGGCGCGTCTTGATAATAGCGATAACCGCATCGCGCCGTCCGCCGCCGCCAGCGCCGCGCCGCTACCGCTCCCGTGCGCAGCCTCGCCCGCGCATCCGACCGCGTCTCCTTCTAACGCTACGGACGCTCCGCAACCGGTGTCGCTATGCACCCGAGCGCGAGTTGATAAGAATAATGATAACGAACGCGATTCTTTTAATAAATTAAATCATTCCCATACTACTGTACTTTTATCAACCGCTCAAGTTTATGCGTCTAATAAGGACAATAAATATATTTCAGTTAGATGTTTAATAGATAACGCGTCTCAAAACAACATAATTACAACTGCCTGTTGTAAACAACTAAATTTAAATATAATACCGCTTAGCAATTCTTTTATAAAGGGTGTAGGATCCACTTCGCGTCCTATTCACGGCTACGTTCAAATTAAAATAACCGCGAAAAATAAAAAATATTTTTATAATATTACCGCTCTTGTCGTTGATTGCATTACTGACAGGTTACCGACTGAATATGTTGAGACTTCTATAGTGCAACATTTAGGTAACTTACCGCTCGCTGACCCTCTGTGGCACATTCCCGGAGAGGTCGAAGTAGTTCTCGGGGCACAATTGTTCCCATTTTTATTATTAGGTCAAAAAATTATTGCACCTCCCGCTCCTTCTGCCCTTGAAACCGTGTTCGGTTATATTCTTATGGGTGACGTTCCCGCTAACTCTAATATTAATAAAAATACATCCACTTATTTTAATACCGCGACTTTTTTCATTTCTGGTCCCAATGACCTTACTATTTCTTTAGATGATTCCCTACTTAAGTTTTGGGAGCTCGAAGAAATTCCCGCGCAAAAATTTATGAGCTCGGCCGAAAAGGAGTGTGAACAGCTGTTCTCTCGTAACTTCTCACGGGACTCCGCAGGCAGATATTGCACCGCGTTACCTTTTCGTGAGGATCCTGACGTGTTAGGTGATTCCCGTTCCGTTGCTCACCGCCGTTTACTTGCTTTGGAGCGTACCAAGCTACGCGATCCACAGCTACGCGCTAGTTATAATGAGGTTATACAGGAGTACTTAGATAAAAAATACTTATCTGAAATATTGCCTTCCGATTCTGACGACCATGATAAAGGGTACTTCATACCACACCATCCCGTCGTACGGCAAGACAAAGCAACAACAAAAGTTCGTATAGTACTCGATGCTAGTGCTAAATGTCACAATGGCATATCATTAAACGATATTTTACATACGGGACCCAATTTACAATCTGACTTGTTTATTGTATTACTGAACTTCCGCTTATTTCCCATTGCTATTACAGCAGATATAAAACAAATGTACCTACAAATTGCTGTTATTGATGAGCATAGAAAATATCAAAAAATATTATTCCGCTTTGATCCCAATGATCCGATCCGCGTATTTCAATTTAACCGAGTTGCATTCGGTCTTAAGTCCAGTCCGTTTTTAGCCATGCGCACTGTGCGCCAGTTATGCTCGGATGAGAAAAACCTATTCCCTCGCGCTGCTGAAGTAGCTTCGCGTGAACTATATATGGATGACTTAGCCACTTCCATTCCTTCTTTAGAAGAAGCTAAAGTCTTATCTCAAGAGCTCATCTCTCTTTTTAAAGCTGGTGGTTTTGATCTCACCAAATGGGCGAGTAACTCACAGGAGTTGCTGATCTCTGTGCCGCAATCCAATCGGGCTGCTATAGATTTTTCAGACAATGATAACCTCAAAATTCTAGGCCTCAAATGGATTCCTGCAGATGATAGCTTCACTTTTACTACATCTGATTTACACGACAAGTGCACCAAAAGATTCATACTGTCAACAATTGCCCGCTTGTGGGATGTACTCGGATTTGCTGCCCCAGTGGTATTGTTTGCCAAATTATTAATTAAAGATTTATGGAATCTTCATATTGATTGGGATGAAACACCCCCAGACTCTATCGTTTCTCTCTTTAATAAATTCAAAGAGCAATTGCCTCTTCTTTCTACATTAAAAATACCGCGTCATTTAGCCGTTTCTATGGGCTGCAAAACAAATATTGTTGGTTTTGCTGATGCCAGTCTTAAAGCATATGGCTGCGTCATATATTTACATGTGACCGATCCTGATGGTAACATACACGTACGGTTGGTGTGTGCGAAATCAAAGGTTGCACCTGTAAAGGTAGTTTCGCTTGCTCGTTTAGAGTTATGCGCCGCTGTTCTTCTGTCAAAACTTATTAAATTAATTAATGAGACTTATAGTGCTCGAACCGCTATTGATAATATATTCGCATTCTCCGATTCTAAAATTACTCTGTCATGGATACATTCATCTCCACATAGATGGAATGTTTTCGTTAGTAACCGCATTGCTAAATGTCAAGAAAATCTTGACCCAAAACATTTCTACCACGTTAGTGGTATAGAAAATCCTAGCGACTGTCTCTCTAGAGGTATTTTACCTGAGCAGCTAGTGTCACATCACTTATGGTGGCACGGCCCGAAATGGTTAAAAGATCCAGTTTCAGAATGGCCTATCACTCCATTTAGTCCCGGATGCTGTGAGGACCTACCTGAATTTAATAGTAAAACGCTTGTTACTTGTACCGCGTCCGCTTCTGTTGAGCCTAATTTAATTTACGAGCTTGCTCTAAAATACTCATCATGGAATAAAATATTACGCATAATAGTATACATACTTAGATTTTCCCGCATTCTTTCTCGTGATCAAGGTCACAGCCGCATCACAGCTTCTGAGCTAAATAAAGCTGAAGTTTATTTAATACGCTCTGTACAACAAGTTCATTTTCAAAATTTATTTAATAATATTCAAAACGTTAAAGTATCTTCCCCTCTTAAAAAACTTGACCTCTTTATAGATCAAGATAAAATTATTAGAATTGGAGGTAGACTTTCAAATGCAAATCTTCCGTATGAAGCTCAGCATCCCGCTCTTTTACCTAAACATGACCACGTTACTCATCTTATTATAGACTATTTTCACCGTGCTCACTGCCATACTGGTGCCAATCTTCTGAGCTCGCTGTTGCGCCAGAAATATTGGATACTGTCCGCTAGAAGTGTCATTAGACACAGAGTACATTCATGTAACTTTTGTTTTAAAAATTCCCCTTCATTTCTCAGCCCAAAAATGGCTGATTTACCCTCTTGCCGCGTTCAGGAGACCAAAGCGTTTGTGCATACGGGCGTTGACTATGCTGGACCCATTAAAGTAACATTATGTAGACGCAGAGGTCAAAAGAGCCAAAAGGCATATATTTGTTTGTTTATATGCTTAGTAACCAAAGCTGTACACATCGAATTGGCAACTGATGTGTCATCAGATACTTTTATTTCCGCTTTTAAGCGATTCATTTCCCGTCGAGGACCTGTTTCTTTTCTTTACTCCGATAACGGAACTAACTTTGTCGGAGCTAAAGCTCAATTACAAGAACTACTTACCGATCAGTACCGCATTGAATGGAAAATGATTCCACCCCGCGCCCCACATTTCGGAGGATTGTGGGAATCTAATATAAAATCGATTAAAACTCATTTATACCGTGTTATCGGTTCGCAGCTCCTCACATATGAAGAGCTCCTCACTGTTCTTACCCAAATTGAAACAGTCTTAAATTCTAGACCGCTTTGCATTTTATCTGAGGATCCCTACCCGGAGCCTCTTACTCCCGCTCACTTTATAATGGCTTCACCATTGACTTCATTGCCGCTTCAGAATGTGTCCGAGGAAACCGTATCTTTACGTTGTCGGAAACAATTATTAGATCAGATGGTGTGTAGCTATTGGAAAAGATGGCGTATAGAATATTTACATAATCTTCAAGTTAGACAGAAATGGCTCATTGATAAAGATAACATTAAGATTGGTACTGTGGTTCTTATACACCAAGATGATATTCCCCCTTTACGTTGGCCGTTGGGCATAATATCACAAGTTTATCCTGGCAAGGATGGAAATATCCGCGTCGCTTTAGTAAAAACTTCAAATGGATCATTCAAAAGACCCATTGTCAAGTTATGTCCATTACCCTCACAATAAAAATTAATCATACCGCATCTTATATTCAGTACTTTAGTAATTATTATAATCTGTAATTAGTTCTTATAATTAATTATTTTTTCTTTCTTTTGAGAACACTACGTATTCTCAAGGCGGCGGAGGATGTTTAGGCCAAAATACCTATAATAATATCTATAGTAAAACCTACTCATATTGAGTATCAATGACGAGCCTCTACTTCCCGATTCCTCTCCTTTTCCCACCTCATATGTGTAAGCGAGACAAGAGCTTCGGGAATATTCTACATACTTCGGCGACGCATCACAAAACGTAAGGCGCGCGCCCCGCAACGCCGCAAAAAGGCAGTACGAGATCCGCTACCGTCAGGGAAACATCTAAATTTGTGATTTATAAATAAACAGGACGAAAACCGCTGCCGACCGGGAGGCGTTGATTTGTAAATTGAACTCAGTGAAACTCAGTGACTTGTGATTTTGATGTGAGATAGTGGTGATAGTTGCTGTGTGCAGTGGATTGCCATAGGAGTTCCTGGTAAGTCCTTACCTTTATCCTAGGAGGCTCCTCGTTTTCCATATTGATATTTGTACGCAAAAACCCACCAGCGTATATTCTGTATAATCTAAAGAAAACCCGTAAATAACAGTCCATTTCATAGAGTCGACACATTTATGATTTACCATTTTCAACCCTATTCCAGTGAAGAACGAGTCCTGTCAAAATCGTAGTCAGTCCGCGCCCCACAGATTAAACTAAAACTACATTTAAAAAAAAAACACGGTAGTAATCTATCTATGTATATTTAGAAAAATGAATCCCTATTTCCCTTGGTCACGCCATAACTTGAGAAAGATTTAACCGATTTCATCCATATTTTTGATAGAGATAGCCTATGGGAGAATGACATGGCTACTTTTTATCCCGGGCACGCGGGTGAAACCGCGGGGGCTTTAATAACTCAAAACCAGAAACTATGTGGCTTCTTCGGTGTTAAAAGTAGAATCAATTATCTACACATTTATTTTATTACTTTGAATAAAAAAAGTAAGTCAAAACACAGACCGTTTTGACCGCAATCTCATCATGTGATGATGTATCCGAAGGTGGTGAGCATACAAAGCCTAGAAGGAACTACTTTTTTATAAATAATATATATCATTTATAGCATAGCTTACAACGGAACACCATCATACCCCAAGTAATTCGAGACAGCACGGTCTGTAGATTTTAGTCTGGGAGTTGTATTTTAGTGTACATTTCAGTTTCTAAGCTCCTAAACTAAGCACACGTCCCACCTGAGCCCGGATATTGTGCTGAATCTAAATGACCAACTCTGACCAAATTGAGGAGGATTATGTGTTTATCTATATAAATTACCTTTCAAGTTAAGTTTAGAGGTAATTAAAATGAGACTTTTTTTAAGCTTTTATTTACTTTCACCTGTCCCGTTGTCTGTAATGGAATTTTGCATGTTAAATTTGACCCACTTCCCAGTGTCCGATTGATCTGAAATTCGGTATACATTAGTACATTGGATGACAATGCAAGTACAGACAACAAAAAGTACAGTCACAAAAAAAGCTTGTATTAAAAATGAAATTTTTAACTAAAACTTGCTTAAAGTTTTTTTTTTTTTTTTTCGAAAAATCAATTAATATAATTTTGATAAACAATGCGGCCACATTTTAATAGGCAACCCGGCAAAATTCCATGCCCTCGTTCGCAATTATTTATTATAAAATTGATCCCCATCAAAAACTCGATGCACGCAGTTTCTTGCACCCGGCTCTTAGGCTATTACTCTTTTACGTAAAAACTACTGAACGGATTTGGACGAAAGTCGGCACGCAGATAGAATATGTTTCGGATTAAAACATAGGATTTTTTATCCCGAAAAAACCATATATCCCTCGGGAACACGGGTGAAACCGCGGAACGGAAGCTAGTTTATTATAAAAAATGTATAACATATAGAAGCTTCTTCCTCTAAGTTGTAATAAACAGATGAATTCAGCAAAGAGGCCTTAACCACACGCTGTATAAGCCCCGTTGGGATAATTCATGTATTAATGTTACTAGAAACAGACTGTAGAGAGAAATAAGCAAGTTACTACAGGTAGCCAAAGCTGGAGGTATTATGATGAATTAAAAAAAAATGATTTTTTTTTATAAATATCCTGGGACATTCCTCACACACAGTTATCTGATCCCAAACTAAGCAGTTTGTACTATGGAAACCAGATAATTAATATAGAACTGTTAACGGTTGGTTAAGATCCCACCTATCCCGCGCAGGTCGTTGGTTCGATTCTCACACAGGATATGCATTTTGTGCATTATATATGTTTGTATGTCCTGAGTCTGGGTGTAATTATGTATATTAAGAATGTATTTATAAACAGAAAGTAGTATATATATGTATTATATCAGTTATCTGGTTTCTATAGTTCAAGCTCTGCTTAGTTTGGGATAGATGACCGTGTGTGAGGAATGTCACAGGAAAACAAAAAAAATCTATATTAAGTAGGTATGTATCTACAAACAAAATGTAGTACAGTATTACCCAACTGATATGGCGCGTCGTGAATCTTCGTTCGCACAGAAAAGAAAGTATGGCCCCAAAGATTAACGAAAGAATGCTTATAAATTACAATCAACTTTAGATCACTACTATAAGATTCATAATACACTGCAGCTGTTAGTTCCGTCTCACTCGCAAGTCACGCCCCTCCGCACGCCGCGCGCTAACATGGCGGCAGCTGCCGACCAATAGCGGTTTCCCACGTTTGAAAATGTATCTTCTGCGCAGGTACATCGGTAAGCCATATCAGTTGGGTACTACTAATATATGTAGTATACCAGTTATCTGGTTTCAATAGTACAAGCTCTGTTTAGTTTGGGATCAGATGACCGTATGTGAGGAATATCCCAGGATTTTTATTATTTATTTATTTTATTTTATTGAAACCTCACATTCATGCCGCTCTCGGTTACTAGGTACCAACAGATCAAGTAATTAGCAGACCATCCCCATGGGGGTTATACAGCGTGCGTGTATATGAGGGGATGGGATATTGAACGTTAAATATTTACACATAATATCCCATGGGATTAAAGGTAATTTTTTAATAGCTTGGTTTTTTATAGCAAAGTGTGTTCAGGGGATGATTGGCTCCTACGATTGGTCTGGCTGCTTGTAAAAAATATTGAAATAGTTCCCTATAAAAAAAGCTCTCAGAATTCACTACGTAATGTTGTACATACCTTTCATACCTGGTATGTATGTATGTATGTATAAGTTTGAAGTACGTACTAACACTACTCAGTTCCAGATATTTAGTCCATCAGAAAAAAAGGAAGATCTGGTGGCGCTGGGATCTCGGGCTATAAGAAAAGATTCGATTAGATGCGTTCCTTCTAGACGAAGCTTGAGATACGAAACATAAAATTCATCCGGGCGACGCCGGGTATGAATAGCTAGCTATTCTAATAAATAACTTTTAATACTCTGAATTAATGGAAGAAAAATCTGTAGACAGACTTTTAACGGAATATATAGATTTTGTCGAAAATATAATGTTTAGGAAACTTCAATAATTAGTTTGAAAAGTTTTGATTAACAAGAAGAAAACTAATTTACTTTGATTTTAGGAACAATATTCGTTATATAATGGTGCCGATTCTGTTGTAAATCGCACTAAACTAATTTTAGTCACATCTCATCTCTTTCTTACGAACATTATTGAAAAAGGATAGAACCTATTTTAAGTTGTCAAATTAATCTTTGCCGTCTTATTTTGCGTGTATTTAGGCGTAACCGCGATACATGGCGACTAAATTTATATTGAAAACAATCATTGGACTAATTTGACAGGACTAAATTTCTTACATCCTTTTCTTATATTCTTTGTTAGAAAAAGACATAGTGAGATTAAAATTAGTTTAGTTGTGAACAACAGAATCAGGGCCATAGTTTATTAAATTAAAATTATCTCATAGGTTAGATTAGGTTAGATAATTAGATAGTATATAACATCTACCGTACATGCAAAATGCCGTCAGAGTTCTGTGTATCCACTGGAGTGCGATGTCAGAAACATTAGCCGGCCTGCGCTCAACAGCTCAACAAAATTTAATAGCAATCGGATGGATGTAATTGGAACGCATAACGCTACAAATCCTGTAGCCATATTTTCAGGGGTTAATGTACTCATCATTATGACAAACTTTTACAATGGGACTAGCTCTGAAATCACGAAAAATGAAAACGAACTTTTGATACAAAAGTGCGCTATCAAAATGCATGTTTTTTTTTTTCATTTATAGTTTGGAACTAGGTTTCGAAAACCAGTGGGTAGTATTGAAAGCTACATTTTTACGCGGTATCTTGTTGACTGACAGCCATCTATCATTAGCCTTTGCCTTTGTGTCTTGGAAAAAGAGGATCAGTCAAGGCGACTAATTCGAGTTTTTGCATGCTGTTTCTCCAAGATTAAAAGGATTATTTAAATATCCTAATATAATATGTATATAAGAATGTATGTATGTATGTATCTTTTGCTCTCTAAGTGTTGGTCGAATATCACGACACTCGGCTATTAATGACATTATCCGCAGGGCTCTTGTTGTCGCTAACGTGCCTACCGTACTGGAACCAGTCGGTATTGCGCGGGGCGATGGCAGGAGACCGGATGGTATGTCTTTGATCCCTTGGAGTGTCGGCAAGTCGCTGGTGTGGTATGCCACATGTGTCGATACACTCGCGCCATCTCACTTACCGGCGACTTGTAAAGCTGCAGGGGCAGCTGCGGTCAGTGCGGAAAATTCAAAATTCAAAAAATACGCATCGATTGGACCCAACTATATTTTTGTGCCTTTTGCGGTCGAGACCATGGGACCGTGGGGGTCCGAAGCTCGCCGTTTTGCTCGCACCTTGTCATCAAAATTGATCGAGACCTCCGGAGACCAGCGGGCGGGGAGCTTTTTCCGCCAACGCGTCAGCTTGGCTATCCAAAGAGGAAACGCTGCCAGCCTTCTGGGAACCCTGCCGTTAATCGGAAGCAGCGGCAGGCTTGAGGAAATTTTCTACATATAGATTGTATTTTGTACATATTTGTTGTAAATAAAGTTATTCATGTTAAATTGTTTTACATATTATTATTTTATCCTGTTATATTTGTTACGCCTTAATCATAAGTATACTCTGTTAAGGAAGAGCGAAGTCTCCTAAAACAAGTATTTCTATACTTAAAAGGAGATCTCCACTACGTTTATTACTGTATGATTAAGATTTTGATAATAAATCATTTGTATTTGTATTTTTAAAACATGTAAGATCCAAAATACATCTTAAAACACCATCACAACCAAAAACCTCTTAAACACAGCATAAGTAAACAAACTCCAGTAAATTTATCATACCCCACTACCTATCACTTGTACCTACGTATGACGCTGACAAATCACCTGTCTCATTTCATGTAATAACACCACCTTTACATGACCTCCCGCCCTCCTCCTTTGCATACAAATGAGGGTATCCGAGGGGAGATCTGAAGACGAGATTGGGGTCATAATAAAGCAGTTGACGATGATATTCATGACATATGTGAGATGAATATTTATTAAGATCAAGGTATGCAAGGATTTTTGTAAGTACAGTCATTTGCGGAGTTCTGATAAGATGGAATGTATTTTTATTATGTTTAGCTTTTTTATCGCTTTAAAGCGATGATAGCTCAGTGGTAGTTATGTCGAATGGTGTGGCAAAGGTTCGATTTGTACAATTAGCTCGAGCTTTAGGAAACCGTGGTAGGGTACTTTGTAGTACCCACCTGGCTGACTACCACCCATAATTTGGAAATTGTCGTCACTTGAGAGCCTTTAAGGTTTTGTTAAACTTGGCCACATAGGTATTGTTAACATCCATTCGCGACGGTCACAATAATTTCAAACAAATCGGTTTAAAAGTTTTTGGAAATTGGATTTGGAATTGGACAAAAACTAATCACTGTTTTTTTTTTACTAAAAATCTTACATTATGCCACTGACCAAAAGATACCAACAAAGTCAGAAAGAAAGCATGCCCAGAAGTATTTAGGTACATTGTAAGTCCCAAAATTTTAGGAATCAGGAAAAATGCATCACAGTTTAACGTCATTCACAAAACAATCAAATATTTGAGTGCCCACAAAACGAACACGAAATAGCAAAATCCAATAATCCATCAGTACCCTGGGTCCACTAAACTCCGGACAAGCCATGGAGAGCCATAGACAACATCCGGTGTGTATCGGACCCGCGGTCACATCCGGTGCCGGATACGACCGATCCGTCCGGATCCGAATTGGGTATACGTATACATGACTGAGTAGGTTAAATAATGGTAAACAGATTTGCTGTTGTTTGATTGTTTTAGAGGTTATGTTTAGATCATATTGATAATAAATTAATATCCTGGGACATTCCTCACACACGGTCATATGATCCCAAACTAAGCAGAGCTTGTACTATGGAAACCAGATAACTGATATAATACATATACTACTTTTTGTTTGTAAATACATACTCGTCCCTCGCGAGAACAAACGGGTTAATATACATATAATACCGAGTGTACAGAATTGACGTTAATAAAAAGAGGCCGTATGCCAAATTTTGCCGATTTCGCTGATTTACGTGATTTAACAATCGTGATTTTACAGTTAAAATACTGTATTTCTACAAGTTTAAATTCACAACCTAAAATATCATTATAATTATGATCTAATGAATGAGCTACCTTTTTATTTTCATTATTTTAATTAATGCGAGATTTAGGTTGTTTTAAAAGATTTTTTATTGCCAAACTATTGAACTTTTTTATACATTTTTTCAGGAAATGGATTGTTTATTAACTGAAGTTTATTTATGTTGTTATAGTTTTAATAAACGAGAGGTCTAAGTAGCTGAAATCAAAAGCAATTCTTCGTCCATTTTCTCAAAAAATTTATTAAGATTAAAGTGGTAAAAAGTGCTCCGTTTATTTTATAGATGACTTTCATAACAATAAACTGTATTTTTTCATACTGTTTAGACGGCAAAACGGCAAAAATTCAAAAACAGCCGCCTGTTATAGGCCGATTAATCAAAATTAAATAATAAAATTAAAAATTATTAAAAGAAACAAAAAACCCGACTGCGTAAAACACAACCTAACTGAAAAGAGAAAAACAAGCTCTTAAATCTATAGAATTTTGAATATAACTTGAATTGTATAAGGTATTGCAAACGGGGACAACCAATAACCTAAGTATGTATTTTTTTGTAATATTTGTTTATCCCCGACTGCAATACCATATAAAATTCAAGTTATATTCAAAATTCTATAGATTTAAGAGCTTGTTTTTCTCTTTTCAGTTAGGTTGTGTTTTACGCAGTCGGGTTTTTTGTTTCTTTTAATAATTTAATTTATTTCAGACTTTTTAGTTTTATACAGAATGAGTTGTATGTATTAGTAAGTAAATGAGCGGTACGGTAAAGTAACACTAACAACCGTCGCAACTCTGTGTGTTACGTACGGTAAGCGCTCAGTACCTACTGTCCTTGCACTAAACGTGGTTTTTTGCAGTTTACGTCAAAATGGTAGCATAAAAGTATTACAATATATACATATATGGAATGGTCTATTTACAAGCTTTCATTTGATACCCATATTGTTATAATATCGAAACTTTTATTTTAAATACCCCCCCTATTTTTTATTCTTAGGCGCTATATAAAAATAATATACCCTATGACACTCCCCCAGTCAAGACGAATCTAACGACACCTCATATGCTTAAATCCATCAAGCCGTTTAGGCTGCAGAGCGGCACAAAGAAATAGACATACATACATACATACATACATACATACATACATACATACATACATACATACATACATACATACATACATACATACATACATACATACATACATACATACATACATACATACATACATACATACATACATACATACATACATACATACATACATACATACATACATACATACATACATACATACATACACTCGAAAAACATAACCCTCCTTCCGGGTCAGTCGGGTAAAAAAGTAGCTCGTTTATTAGATAATAATTGAAATGATCTTTCATGTTCTGTATTAAAACTTATAGAAATACAGTATTTTAATAGTAAAATCACGTAAATCAGCGAAATCGGCAAAATTTAGCATACGGCCTCTTAACTATTACGGTAGAAATGAGTACCATGAGTATTCCGCTAGAGGCGCTGTGCCAATTCCTATAGAGAAGTGTCGTAAACGCAAACGCGTAAGCGTTTACAAACGTCAATTCTTTACACTCGGGGTACAGGACATACAGACATGTTCATGCACACAAATGCATGTCCTGTGTGGGAATCGAACACACGACCTGCGGCACGATACGTAGAATCTTAACTAACTGCGCCAACTGCACTCCTTTAGATTAGGCTGTCGTATAAAAAGGGCATGGCCATATCATATTCCTATTATCTTCAAAGTAATCAGGGAAGGGAAAATGAAAATCGGAAAGAAATACTTATTTGCACCTGAAGGTGGAAATTGGATGCAGATGATTAGCTTCGCAGTCCTTTCCTCGGTCGGTCATAACAGAAATTGTATCTAGAATAACCGGAAGGTACAGCTGGGCGCAAACGGTCGACTATCTTTAATAATCACTACATATACGACAAAATATAAAGTGACGTCAAAAAAGAAAGTTGTATGTAATGTATAAACTATATGACAAAATATGTAGTTGTACGTGTCCAATATTTTTTGGAAATCCAACTGACGAACTGACGGACTGAACATATCAAAAAGCGATTGTTGAGTAGGGCCTATTATAAAGTGTCTCATTATATTGACGACAAGGATGTATGGAAGTAGCTTCTCTCTGCACTTGCTTCACTTAGCAGATAGTTCAAGGTCCATTTTAATTCAAAGTATGCTATTATTATTATATCTTTTTACAGATTATTACTTATAGTAATTAATTTAATTTAATGTTTTTCATTTATTTCTAAATTCATCGATATATTATGTCTGTCACAGTGATAACAAATTGCGTGTTTAGTAGTTTCCCTTTAGTTTATTTTTATTTCTAAGGCAGACTTAAGTAAGTCATGCTCACTTTAAGGCCTTTGCTTGCGGCGGCGTCGTGTGACGGGTCGCTCACTTCCCTCCAATATGGCGAGGAGGGCGATGGCTGCCACACGCGTCATACTTGTGAACAGGTGCTGCTTGTGGGGGTTAGTCTGCTTAAGTTTGCCATTTATTTATTTACTTATTAAATATAGATTCAGTCTACTTTGTAGTTTTGCCGCCGCGCCGGGGCACGCAATTGTTTTCAGTGCGATTAGAATGTAAATATTATGTAATGAATCTAAGCTTGTTTTGAAAAGAGTAATTGCTGAGTTTATTGCCGGCTCTTCTCAGCAAATGCAACCTTCCGAACCGGTATTAGAGTATTAGAGTCAGACTTTTCATAAGTGCCTGCGAAGGTCTATTTGAATAAATGATTTTTGAATTTTGAATTTTGGACTAATTAGAATTATTATTTTTTTACCTAGGAATCATCCCTATACTATGTGTCAACAGTACTAAATGATTAGATAATACATATATGAAACGGTGCCGCACCCTGACACGCTTGAATAGTATGGAGACTGTTGAGCAAGGGGTCTCTAGGAGGGGGGCGTTTTTTTTTCAATGGTCTTTGCATGGTGGCATTTTAACTTATTTACTTGAACACAGCCTAAACACCATAGTCCACACAGCAGAACAAGCTCTGTGAGCTGTAGACCTCGCGAGTCTCGATAATTATTTATGTCATGTTTTCGTCGATTCAGACGACAAAAAAAAACTATATTACCGAACCAGCTCACAAAAGTTCACTAGAATCGGTTGAAAAATGCGACCTATAGAGGAGAACAGCCCGACATCTGGGGCCCAAGTCTGCTATTACAATTGTGTTCCAGTGAACTGTCAGTGGTATCAAAATTGACACATTTTACAGTTTTGGTAGTCTACTAACATAATAGCGTCATAATTACGCCATAGGTAATAGCTTTCCGATGATTTTCCACTGAAACTACAATCGTGCCACAATGATCTCTTAGTTGTCAGTTTTGATAGTTTTTGTACTAAATAAAAATACTTCTTATCGTTCATTATGAGACCATTATGAATTAGTAGACAGCGCACATCGGCTCAATGATAATGGAATTGCTATAGTATCATGTCAGTATAACATTTTAGCAGACTTCGCCCCTGGAGCGAAAGTCTAAGCTGAAACGGAAACGCTTCGCTCGCTCTGTCAACTACATATTTTGTCCTATATTTTATACATACGCGTGTTACATACAACTTTCTTTTTGACGTCATTATAAAAACCAAGTCTTTTATAAGTAAAGTCTTTCACGTGTAGAAGCCCTTAGGCATTTACATTTTAATGAAGCCTGCTTTGTACGTAATTGTATTTTAACTATTCATAGCGACCATTGGCATGGGGTGAGATGAGAGCAAACAACTGTGTTTAGTTCCCTAACTTACTTATTATTCTTACGAAAAGCTAAAGATAAATAAAATAATTATTGAACCATTGAAAATTACAGTTTTCCCTGCCTTTTTTATGCCATTTTTGTCTATTTTTACAAGCTTTTATTTAACTTGCAATGTATGTATGTTCATTCGGGTGGAATCTTGCAAGTCGAATTTCACCCATTTCCAGTGGTCGGATTGACTTGATATTTAGTGTACATTAGTATATTGGAAGACAATGCAAGTACAGTTAACAAAAGTACAGTCACCAAAAAAAGCTTGAATTAAAAATGAAATTTTTAAGAAAAACTTATTATAGGCCTGTGTTTAACTACAATCTCACCATAGAATGTGATGATGTGGCCGAAGGTAGTTAGCACAAAGCCAAGAAGGAACTGGCTCTCAAGTGCAGCTGTCGGAACACGCCGATAGGTGCTTGGCGACAGATTTTACAATTTGGGGGTGGTAGCCAGCCAGATGGGTACTATAACGTACTCTACTCTACCACCGTGCTATATGGTGGTGCTATTGTTTCCTCACGATATTTTCCTTCACTGAAAGCTCAAGCTCATTGTAGGATTCGAACCCGCGACCTTCGCGGTATCCGACGTCACTACTACTGAGCTATCATCGCCTTAAAACTAAAATGAATTATTCTTTTTCTACTGTTTTTTTGCTTACTATTTAGTTAGCAAATAAACATACAGCCCGCCTGACGGTAAGCGGTTACTAAACCAGATAGGTTGGTTGGAACTTAGGTTGTATCGCTTGCAAAACCATCTAGCCTACTTTTTAGTTTTAAGCTCTAAGCTATTTTTAGGGTTCCGTACCTCAAAAGAAAAAAACGGAACCCTTATAGTATCACTTTGCAGTCCGGCTGTCAAGACCCTTTATCTCAGGAACGCGTGCAGGTATCAAACTGAAAATAATATCAAATACTCAAGCCCGTAATAATTTGGAGCAGTAAAAAAGACAAACTTCTAAGTCAACGCAAAAAAAAAGATACGGCCGTTTATGCCGCATATTTTCGGCGGAATCAAAACGGGTATTTCCCGTTGACCTAGAATTATGAAATTTTACAAGAAGCAAGGTCATATAGCACAAGTAAAGGAAGAAATCCAAAATCCGTAAATTTGTAGGTACATCACAAAAAAAAACGGAAAAAAGGCGAAAAATCTTCAAGACTCGGTTCCCGTGATGAACAAACTATTTACAAACCTACAGGTCTGTACGGAACCCTCGGTGCGCGTGTCCGACTCGCACTTTTGAGGTTCAAAACACAATTCTGAATATGCACTGCTAAGTGACATGTATATTGTATAGTACGGTTATTCAATACAATATGATAGGGCATTATCCGTAGCAGTACTTCGTAGCTCGGGCGCTCCGACGCACCGTAGCTGTTTAGTCTACGCGATTCGTAGCAAATGTTTCATTGATTCATAGTGAAAAACAAGAAGTAATTTATTTTGGTGGGGAGACATTTACATTATAAAAAAAAAAAAAAAAACTTTTTATTAATTAGGTTTTTATGTAATTGTCGACTAACTTAATCATCAGACCCTACTAGCCTAAACTCGATGGGGTTGCGTCGTTTTATAATAGAGTTCCCATGGCCACCTTCCATTCCTCCATCATCAGATCAGCTCCATGTCATAGTAGCTGACACTGATTTGAAGTCAGCGAAATATTTTCAATGGAATACACCGCCGCGCCGTGCTCTTTCGCTGTCTTCAAATCAGTGTCAGATTAGAGTTATTTCATACTTTTTAGTGATTTTGAAGTCCTTTTTTTTAATTACTTTTTTTTTCGTAATTTTTAGGTTTTCTTAAGTGCACTAGAATTTGACCAAGGTTTTGAGGTTTCCTTTGACACCACACGTATCAATTAGCCAGGCCGTCACACATATTTGTCCATATCTTGAAAACTACTGAACCGATTGCGATGAAACTTGCACTGTTCCCTAAGTTGAAGTAAATGTACACCAATAAAAAAAGAATGATTACAATCCGATTAATATCTTCGGAGATATGCGTGGACAAACATACATACACCTATGAAATTTTGTATATTTGTTTGGAAGCCCTAATAGATTATCATATGTGAATATATTGCAGTTCCTATAATATTACATACATACGTGTCGAATTGATAATCTCCTTTTTTTAAGTCGATTAATAAAAGCTTTTACCTACTATTGTAAGATCTCTCCCGATGGCTTTTAATATTTACGAAATATGAAGGTTGAAGTGACCTTTTAACACACTTTGACACGGTTTTCTACGAAATTTCCTTCACCTCTGCTCATTTTAGAATTGAACCAACGACCTCACTACCACCTTACTAATAAAGTTCTCTCAACAATATAACCCTGACCACTCAACTAATTTGGCCCACTAAAACCAGGTGTCTCAAACATTTTCACAATTAAGCCCGACTTAAATCGTTTGTTATAAATTGTCCCTGGTAATTTATCTTGGAATAGAAACGTAATTCTGGGCAAAGTGTTACAGTAAATTCGACCTTAAGTAACGGGTAAAGCGGTAAAGTTTACTCAATAAATTGTTTTTGGAAATAAACTTGTTAATTCGTCTCTTTTTAATGTCCTTACCTTGTAACGGGAATTTCGAAGGTCAGAGTCATTTTATCCCTTCCAAGTTGTTCCACCTTCAACCACATTACCACTTTCAGTGAGATTGTGATGAAAGACGAGCCTATAGAGCAGGGATGTAACGGAGGTAGTTTTATCGGAACCGAAGGCGGAGTCGGAGTTTTTAAATTTGCTTTATCGGAGTCGGAATCGGAGTCGGAAGCAGGATCAGAAGTGGTGGCATGTGAGAGAATTTTTATTTAAGGGCAAATAAAATATTTTTCATTTCAATTTTCAATTATAAAATAAAACACAAACAATGATAAAATATTGGCATATTTCCAAATAAACAAGAAATAAATGAATTTAAACCCAAAGTAGCATATTACATTATACAGGTCGTTGTTTTGGTCAGCGACGAGCGACTCAGGGTCGATAATACAAATGATACTTGTGCTAAAAAAAAATATAAAAAAAATACTTAATTTTTTTTTAATATTAAAAATAAAAATTATGATTATCATTTAATAAGCTAAAGTGTAGACATAATACTCAACGGGAGTACGAGGGAGTAAAGGGGTGGGGCGATGGCGGCTTGCGCCTAGCTCTAGACCGTGCACGTGCCTAGTAACCATACTTTGCGGTAATTTTATTTCAAATTGAATAAGGTATTTCTCAACATATTTACAGTATTTCATGGAATAAAGTCCATTTTTGGGGAATATATATTTTGTACTACCCCTCCTGGGTCGCTTGTCGCCGACCAAAAACACACCCTGTATTAAATGAACAGTCGACACAGGCCGCCGCCATCGCTATGTTATGCTTCGACCTCCGATTAAAACCTTCGATTTAAAAGTGTCGGAGCCGAAGTCGGAACCCAAGGTGTAATAATAATCGGAAGTTCCGACTTAACGGAACCGGAGTCGAAGCTCCGTAACATCCCTGCTACAGAGTAAAATAGCTAATAAAATTGTGGACAAAATATCTAAAATAATAAATTAACGAGGAAAAAGGAAACACTGCTAGCCTGTTGGGAACTTCATTTCGAAATCATTACCTATGGTTTAGTAATAGAGTGTGTATTGTAAAAGGAATTATTCTCATTAGAGCACCCATTTTAAGAGTTCTATTCCGCTAAGAGCAGTGATCAATATGTTAGGTTGGTTGTCAGTTACAGTAGTACCCAACTAATATGGCTTACCGATACCTGCGCAGAAGATACATTTTCAAAGCGCGGGAAATGCTATTGGTCAGCATCTGCCGCCATGTTAGCGCGCGCCGTGCGGAGGGACGTGACTTGCGAGTGAAACGGAACTAACAGTTGCAGTGTATTATAAACCTTATAGTAGTGATCTAAGGTTGATTGTAAGTTTTAAGCATTCTTTCGTTAATCTTCGGTGCCATATTTTCTTTTCTGTGCGAATGAAGATTCACGACGCGCCATATTAGTAGGGTAATACTGTACTGTGGTTGATATGGACCATATTGGCTTGATCTTCCATTTGCATAAATATTATTTTCTCCAAATGTTAAACGACGAGTATCACACAAAATCACTAGACTATAAAAAAATCTTAATCTTATTTAAAAAGAATATTTATCATATTATGTGTGGATACATTAATGTTATAAATATTTGATATGCCAAATGTATGGCGCTGTAGTTAACAGATGACCAATCAACCAACATTGGCAATCTTTCACTTCAAAATATATTTATGTATAAGAAGATGCCTGAACGTATGCCGCCTTGGAGGTCTTGCCTAGATAAACGGGACCAAATTCAAAATCATTTACTCAAATAGACCTTCGCACTTCTGAAAAGTCTGATTCTAATACTCTAATACCGGTTCGGAAGGTTGCATTTGCTGAGAAGAGCCAGCAATAAACTCAGCAATTACTCTTTTCAAAACAAGCTTAGATTCATTACATAATATTTACATTCTAATCGCACTGACAACAATTGCGTGCCCCGGGGCGGTGTCAAACCTACACAGTAGACTGACTCGATATTTAATAAGTAAATAAATAGCAAGCCCCCACAAGCAGCACCTGTTCACAAGTATGACGCGTGTGGCAGTCATCGCCCTCCTCGCCATATTGGAGGGAAGTGAGCGACCCGTCACAACCAACGGGTTTACGTGCCTTCCGAAGCAAGAAAAATGCTCAAGTTGCAATAACTTTTCCAATAGATTAAGAGCGGCTAATCAAGCTACACCACAAGCCATTCGCCCAGCAAAATCTAGTATTAAAAGCCACATCCAAGACATTTTAAATGTAAGTAGTGTCTAACACATATCTAACATTCCGTTTATCAATCCGACGATTCGGTATTCCAATAAAACACAACTCGGTACAGACATGTGAGATGTTTACAAAGGCACCACTGGTATTATACGCCCGCTTCGTTGAAACCTAGCATTTTATTATGTAAAAAAGGGGTTTTTTCTCTAGAATTCTAACGAATCTTATATTTTATAAATGCGAAAGTGTTTATTGGTTTGTCCTTCTTGCGTAGCAACGGAGCTCGACGTGATTTTCTGGCTAGAGATACGTTGTGGGATGGGATAAACACTCCCATATTTATCCCGAGCACGCGGGTGAAACCGTGAGGTGGAATGCAAATAAAATATAATTTTAATCTATAACAAAAAACATAAGAACAAATACCACATACAATTGAGGCAATTTGGAAAAACTTGAATTTAAGCATTGAGCTATAATTTGAGAGATGCTTTTTAGAAATTTTAGTTTGTCTAAAAAAATATGAAAAATATTTTAAGCAAATACTTGCATAAAGCAGATTTGTTCTAAATAAACGAAAAAAGTAAATACTTTAGTAGCTTCATACTAGCAACAATTCATAAATATTACTTACTCCTTTGGCTTATGGGATACAACACCCAAAAAACTTCGTGTTCTTGCTTGTCCTTACAATATTCACTACATAAGAAGTTAAAATGTCCTCTACTAAAATGTTGCCAGTATACTCGATATTCTTTACAAAGCTATCTATTACCCTAACTTGTTAAGAACCACAAGCTTTGAATGCGCTTTTATATTCTTTGAAAGAAGCCCATCTAACAGTTTAAAAGTTTTTAACTAAGCATTATCCTCGGACAAAGTCAGTGAAAGATGCGATCCCGCCTCGGTAAAGGGCAGAGCTCGCCTGTGTACTTACCTACTTACGTTCGCTGAACTGTGTTGTCGATACAGAGAGAGTGGTGTATTCTCGGTACAACTTTTGCATTTTATGCAATAAAATGTTGCAAAGGTTATTAATCACTTGAATAGCGATTCCTGGTTTATTTTACTATATGTCACAAGTGACGCGTCTAAAATTTTAGAGGAGTTAAAGCATTTTGGATGTTATATTTTTTTGTGGTATCGGATAGCTAAGTAAGAAGACGGGTATACGTTTTATTACAGGCTCTTTTTGTTTATATGACGTTAGAAAGTGGCGGATATATTTAAAACCTGGTTTTTGTTAGACTTGCATTAACCCTAGAAAGATAATCTGCGTAAAAAATACGCATGCGCGATCGAAATATTGCTGTATTTTTTTTATTTGCGCGAATCTGGCGCTGAAGGTTTCGGTAATCTCACTCGTAGTTTGGAGCATGCGTAAGGTGACCGTTTTGCTGAGGTAAGTGCCATCAATTTCGAAATATAACGATGGAGGAGTAAAAAATACGCAAGATTATCTTTAACGTGACTTTTAAGATTTCAACTTCTTTGACAAATCGTGTTGTTTTTTATTTGTAAGTTATTGTTGTGTAGTTTTTGCATTGTTACTGTACTGTTTATGTTTCTATAAATATTTTGGCCCATCAACGCTAAGATTGGGAGTCGAAATATGGGAGAAGAGCGAATTCTCGCTGCTCTTTTAGAGAGTGATGGCGAACATATTACTAACGACTCAGATAGTGAAACTGCACATCACGATATTGAAAATGACGTGAAAAGAGGCTTTCATAAATGAGGAAAGGAGAGAAGACCCGGCTCCTGGTAAAAATTAGCTCTGATGTCATGTAGCAGAAAGTCGAATCGAGGCATATATGGTTATTGGTATTCTATGGAATGATAAGTATAGCTTGCATTAGTTGCATTATTTCCAGCCGCAATGTTTTCAGTAAAGTCGACAAGGTTCTCAGCCGGAAAAAATACATGTAAAATCTTAGCCTAGCTCAAAGATAACCGTTTATGGGCAATTGATTGGAAGCCCCTACTCTGTAGAAATATTTCCGGGAGACTATCTCCAACATCCTGCCAAAAGATGTCCCTGATGTCCTTGATGCACTAGAAAACAATACAGAGGAGCCAATGCTAAAAAGTCATATTATACAGTGTGTTTTGCTCCTCAAAGAAACGGCGAAAGGCAAAAACATTGGGCAATAATTGACAAAATGCAATTTTTCGAGAGCATAATGTTGACTTGTGTCTAAACTACATCTGACAGATTTATAAGTCATTACGTGTGCTTTTATATTAGGCGGTATCTTAAAATTTCTGAATAATCGTTAAAATTACTGACTATTAGTATAAAATTGTTTGCTGTTCATTTTTAAAAATTAGTTTCTACTTTTTGATGATTTTTGCAGAGGCTCAAAGTTTTTGCTTAATTTTAATATGATTAATTATTATATACACATAAATCATTGTTTTTATTATTCTTTAATGTATAGAAAAATAATATCAAATAGCTATTTTATTACCAGCATGTAAAACAAAATGTTATAGCCTGTCAAAATTCATGCGTATATTTTACGCATGATTATCTTTAACGTACTCTAAAATATGATTATCTTTCTAGGGTTAAACCTTCTCACGTAATAAGAGGCCATTAGTTTAAATTGAGCTTTTTATGGCGTCGAATGAATATTAAATTCATAATTGACAATATTATTTTATTTATATATTTGATTAAATAGATTTTATTTTGTACATTTTGTTATAAATACCTATGTTAGTAATACAATAAATATTAATATTATTTTTAAGGCGATGATAGCTCAGTGGTAGTGACGTCGGATACTGAGACGAAGGTCCCGGGTTCGAATCCTACAATGAGCTTGAGCTTTCGGTGAAGGAAAACATCATGAGGAAACCATAGCACGGTGGTAGGGTACTTTGTAGTACCCGCCTGGCTGGCTACCACCCTCAAGTTGAAAATCTGTCGCCAAGCACCTTTCGGTATGTTCCCACAGCTGCACTTGAGAGCCAGTTCCTTGTGTGCTTACCACCTTCGGCCGCATCATCACTTACCATGGTGAGATTGCGGTCAAACACAGTCCTATACACAGTAAAAAATAAAAATAAATTATGCCGGAAAAGAAGAAAGACAAAGGTTTAATTATTTTTTTTTTAAGTTAAATGCAGCGTAGGCATTTTATTAATAGTATCGTCGATGGTCTTATCAAGAATACCACAATGTCCCTCATCACTAATAGTAAGAACTAACTTTTAGTTCCGAGTACCGTTCAAATTGCTGGAATCGAGTCACCTTTGACTGTGAAGTTCAGTTGTAATGTGTTTAAGCCATCGAGGGAAAACCCTGAGTGATAATACCGAGCAATCCAATTCCGCAACTAGTCAGTGATTTTGCACTGATTTTGAACTGTAAGGACCAATCACTGCATCGTGTGTTCTTGACTTGGCCAATCAGAGCGCATGTATCCTTGACTAACTTAGCCAATCAGAGTACATAGTCCGTGGTGGGACATTGGCGGAATAGATTTCAAGCAAAATGAACGTCAAATTACACTTATTTGGGTAATTTTTCAATGTTTTAAGACCTCCCCTCACTGTAGAGAAGTGAGTAAAGAGGCAGGTAACGAGTATCGGGTCCAGAGGTTAAAATAACCTTATTTGTCTTTTGTACCGTTTTGACGTCGGATGTCAAAGAAAGACAAAAGTCAAATAAGGTTATTTTAACCTTGTTTTAAGAGCTTGTGGTAGGCCCCCTGGGCCAGGGTACCGATATTGATAAAGATTAATGCCCTTATTCATTATAAAGTTATCAAACGTTGATTAGCTAAAATTCCAAAGTTTTTATCTGACAGGTGACATTTGGTGATCGAAAGAGTGAGTTGGGGCACACTATTACACTGATTTAGTTAAAAAGCGATTATATAAGGGGGTAAATCTGCATCGTTATGTTTTTGGATAATCAATTTTTCCTTTATCGAATCCATTGATATGAAAAAATAAAGACTTGTATTATCATCAGCATCAACCCATAAGGATCAAATTCTGCGAATTTAAATAAAATGGCCAACTGAAAACGCTGTTAGAATTGTTCGGAATGATGGTCAATTTTCTACAATAATTATACTACTTTATTTTACATGTAATAATGAAACCGATTAGCTATTTCCAAAAGCAATAAATGGTTGTTTACCAGTAGCTATATGTGAGACAAAACCACATAAATATTTCGCTACATAACGCCTACGCGAGGTCCTACAAAAACAGCCTTGTGAGATTGTGGCAAACATATTATACACCCTCTTATTCATAATAAAGTTATCAAACGTTGATTAGCTAACCGAAGTCTTTATCTGACAGGTGACATTTGGTGATCGAAAGAGTGAGACGGGGCACACTATTACACTTATTTAGTTAAAAAGTGATTATTAATAAGGGGGTTATTAATCTATGTTAGTTTGTAAGGTTTGATGACCCAGTTGGCGCAGTTGGTTAAGGTTCGCCTTACGCGCCGCAGGTCGTGGGTTCGATTCCCACACAGGACATGCATTTGTGTGCATGAACATGTCTGTATGTCCTGAGTCTGGGTGTAATTATGTATATTAAGTATGTATTTACAAACAAAAAGTAGTATATGTATTATATCAGTTATCTGGTTTCCATAGTACAAGCTCTGCTTAGTTTGGGATCAGATGACCGTGTGTGAGGAATGTCCCAGGATATTTATTTATAAGGTATCTATGGGCCACTAGAAATAAATGGGTTATTATTATTATACATAGGTACTATATATTTTAAGAGATCCGTAGCTAATTAGAATTTGATACAGATTTATTTTTAACTAGCTGTGTCGCGAGGTTTCACCCGCGTCCCCATGCTAAAAAGTAGTCTATAATACTCGGGGATAATGTAGATTCCTATTAGCGAAAAAATTTTTCGAATCCGACTGGTAGTTTCAGAGATTAGCCCGTTTAAACAAACAAACAAAAAAATTCTTCCAACAAACAAAAAAATTTTTTTTGTTTGTTTGTATATAGTATAGAATACATTGGACCACATTCTCGATAATTGGCTTTTGTCGGCCACTACTCGTACCACTGAATTTGAACGAAAAGGAATCATTTAACAATACGATGATATCACTCCCACAATTGGATCATGTTTGGGTTCACGAACCCAGTGTTATGAAGTCCGAAATTAAACGCTTTTATCCACTCAAGACTCAAATAAACAAGTGTCTCTTAATGTACATGCACTTGAGACGATTCTTGCGCGAATCAATCATTACTATATCTGGATACTTGGTTTGGGAATGAACCTTTATTAGGGCTTTGTTCTCAAAGCATAGAGTAAGATAGAGTGATAGCGGTAATAATATTACCTTGTGCTAAGCGTAAGCAGTTTTCAGATGCATTCATTGATATAAATATCCTGGGACATTCCTCACACACGGTCATCTAATCCCAAACTAAGCAGAGCTTGTACTATGGAAACCAGATAACTGATATTATACATATACTACTTTTTGTTTGTAAATACATACATAATTACACCCAGACTCAGGACATGCAGGCAGACATGTTCATGCACACAAATGTATGTCCTGTGTGAGAATCGAACCCACGACCTGCCGCGCGATAGGCGCCAACTGGCCCGCCAAAAACAATGCTTTATCGCCATCGGAATATATCGTACACGAGTGTTACTGTGATAAAAGACAACGATATGAGTTTCTTATCATTTCAAACGATTAAAACGAGATATTGGTGCCGATTCTGTTGTAAATCGCACTAAACTAATTTTAGTAACATCTCATCTCTTTCTTACGAACATTATTCAAAAAGGATAGAACATATTTTAAGTTGTCAAATTAATCTTTGCCGTCTCATTTTGCGTGTATTTAGGCGTAACCGCGATAGATGGCGACTAAATTTATATTGAAAACAAGCATTGGACTAATTTGACAGGACTAAATTTCTTACATCCTTTTCTTATATTCTTTGTTAGAAAGAGAGATAGTGAGATTAAATTAGTTTAGTTGTGAGCAACAGAATCAGGGCCATTGGCATCATCACCAGTATTTCAAACGTCGTTCAAACTATGAACGCGCAATTTGTTGCAAGCATTGTCATACTCGTGTTCACAGCACATACTTTAGCACAGTCACTGTATTGTATCTCTATTATATTTCATCTCTATGATTGAAAGGTTTTAAGGATAGTAAGGTACTGATCGTCAAAGCTCATCGGTGAGGGGGGAAGCGTCAACATCCATAGGCTACGGTAACCGCTTACCACCAATATTACAGGACATTTGGTTGTTTGCCGACTTAATGCACATAAAATAGACATAAGTTTAGTAAAGACTTTTGATACTGTTAACAAATTGCGATGCCTATAAAGCATTGTTTGAGACTTTTTGGCGGCAACTTGCAGAGTGACGTTGAGTTTTCATTTTTATTTCGATAAATTCGTGTATTTTGAGTTTTATTGTGTATTTTCGGTGGTATTTTACCCAATAAAGATCATCCATGTGCACCAGTGAAGTGAAATGAATTGCGTGTATCGTGACTTTTCAAATTGTCTCAAAAAGTCCGTGAAGAGTTTTAGTACATTGTAGTAAAACATGACTTTTATGGACGGTGACTGACTGAAGACTGTGAAAGCACAGACATTATGAAAGCAATAATTATTGTGTGACAGTGTGATTGGAAATTATAATATAACTCGACACTGGCAGAAATAAGTCCTAATTTGGATTTGGTAATTTTGTTGCCATATTTAAGAAGAAGAAAGCATTTCTGTTTTTTACTCATTTAACTTGAATACTTGGGGATGTTTCTCAAGAATATTTCTAATGAAATATCTGTGTAATGGTAACTCGGGATTATCAAGCCTCATTCAATGGTTTTCGCAGTATGTGGAACCCTAAAAATCACCATGAAATTGCTCAAGCCCGCAAGCAGATGAGTTCATGGGAAACAGGGTTAGCGCGATGCCGGTGTGTAATTTAAATCAATAAAACGACCACACAGGCCCTAGTTAAGGAGAAGAGTTGCAAATTAAGGTTTAATGATGTACCTCGAGGGTCACCATGATTCACTTTATTTTAAATTTTTCATATACATAGGTCTGAAACATAATTACCTATTTAGTTTAATTTTTATTTTATATCATAAATATCCTATCGTTGACGATCCCGAACTTACTGGCGGCTTAGAACCTCTCTGCCTTGGGAGAGATATGGCTCTCTCCATGTGTTCTACCGTCTATACTGGGTGGAGATTTCGAGATGGCATATTTTCGAAACCTAAATTGGGTTAGTCATTCTGAACAACTTTTACTATGTCATAAACACTGAAAACTCAAAAATACACAGGGTAGTGTTCTCAAGAACTTTTTGACCTGGTACCATTATTGCCTTTCTACCACCGCATCACTCGCCGGCGATGTGGAGTTCCTCCTCGAGCCACCTCCATCCTCATAATGATTCATTCGAACGTACCTACTGCGGACCATTGGGATGTGGTATGAGTTCCCCATTATACGGTTTTCCCTCAGCACTACGTTATGGGGCTCTTCAAAAAGGACGTAAGAAGCTCTTCAAGGTCGGCAGGCAGGCGGCAGTGACCACATACCGTCAGGTGAACCAAGTCTGCGTATTTGTGAACCTGTTAACATAAATAATAAAAAAAATTACAACTTCCAACCACTACAAACATGTATCCACTCCAAAATAAATAATAAAATCTAATTCATATTACAAAGTCTTCAATTTATTAGTTTCATGGTCACTCTACATAAACGATAATAATACACACGGGGCTATAAAAAGGATTGATGATACCTTAAACGGTGAAAAAACGTTGCTACTTGTTGTGTAATAAACAGACCGACACGTGGTTTAACAACATATCAGATGCTTTATAATTTTTCAGATATCTTGGGGTCAACGGCACAAAATACTTGCGTAATAATTTTAATGGTAGAGCCGAAGAATAATAATGAAAACTAAGTAAAGAAGCGACACATACCTATTTATCTTCTCCCGCCCGCAAAATTAAATTAGATCTCTTTTATGAGGTACCGGGGAACTCTCGCCTGATGTTCTCAAGATGAATTCTACATACAGAAAAAAACGTTAACGTTTTATAAAATAAAAAAAGTTTAAGGCGTCATCGCGAGAAAACCATCGCATCGTATCGGTACTTTGTAGTACCTACTCGCCTGGCTACCACCCTCAAATTGAGAATCTGTCGCCAAGTACCTACCGGTGTGTTCCGACAGCTGCACTTGAGTGCCAGTTCTCTTCAAAAGGCTTTATATGCTTGCCATCTTCGGCCACATCATCACTAACCTAGGTGAGACTGTGGTTAAAAACAGGCCTATTCACAGTAAAAAAGACTCACTCAGTCTTGTCCCGTTTAAGCGGCCCGAGCTGCCAACAGTAATCCGACCGCCCCTAATTAGCCCGGATCGCACTTGGGGCACTCTCAGGCGTACTTACCTTGATATTAACCGGTTGAGAGCTTGCTCGCCGACTTGTAAGGGCGATAAGGCAAATTTTGTATGAACTAATCAATAAAACAAAAAACTTGCAAATCCAAATTTACTCATAAACAGAAGGTCACATCTGGCAGAGATAAACCAGCATCATTGTACAGATTTTTAAAATTAAAAAAATACATGCTATCACCCGCGTTCCTGAAGGATCTTATAATAGTAAAAAAGTTTTTTTTCTTTTATTCCATGTTTTATCTATGTGCTCAATTTCATCCAAATCTGTACATCTAATGCGCGTGATTAAGTATCAAACACAAACACAACTTTCGCCTAGTTCACATGACTTCTTTTTCACGAATAATTAAACTTTAATAATCTCCACAACCTAGTTTATTACACAGTAATTGCTCTCAAAATTCCCCACGAAATTGTTTGACTTATTAACTTTGTTCTCATTTATAATTTACCCACTTGGATCCTAAATAAGACACAGAATCCATAGTAGCACAATGTCCCCTTGAATATAAAAACAGGGCCCCAGAGCTAAACTTTAAATTGACTTTCAATAATTTGAGGAGTTTGCGAAACGTCGCCATTTTTTTCACAACCTTAACTAATTAAGAATCTTCCTTATTCCTTTGATATAGCCATCTTTCCAGCGGAAAATACAAATTTGTTTTCCAAAGTGCGTAGGGCTGAACAAAATTATATTTGCCGTTAAAAAAATATATCTCAATATGTCTTGACATTTATTACGAAGGAAATAAGAGTGAATGTTAAATGGACATAAGATTATAGTAATTTCCTTTCGTGTCTTGATGATTGATAGCAAGAAATCAACTGTGTTCAAAAGAATAATTTTATTTCCTACAGTTTCAGTGTTTGACGTAAATAATGAATTTTGCAATCTGTTACAAACTTTATTCAGAGAGTAATTAAAATACATTATTGTTTGCGCAATGAATCATTAGTCATCAATGTATAAATATATTTATGCGCACACAAATCGACACTTTCCAAAAAACATGACGGATATCTTAAAAATGCATATACATTTTGACAGAAGACCGCCTGGGGCGCAATTCTCGCGCTTTCGACATCGATGTCGAATTGACATTTGGCGAAAATCATGGCAGTCTTCCGTCAAAAGGTATATAATTTTTGAGATACTTATCCGCCATGTTTTTTGGGAAATGTCTATGTGACATTAACGTCGAAAGTGCGAAAATTGGGGGCCTGGGGTTCATTTCTCGCGCTTTCGAAATTATTGTCGCTTTAGACATTTGGCGAAAATCATTGGCGATATTTATGATAACCTTGTAATTTATAAACAACAAATATTAACAAATTACAATCTATACATAGAAAATTTCTTCAAGGATGTCGCTGCCTCCGATATCTTAAAAAATATATACATTTTGACAGACTACTGCCATGATTTTCGCTAAATGTCTATTCGACATCGATGTCGAAAGTGCGAGAATTGGGCCCCAGGTCGGTAAACAATTCCATTTACGAGACCCGTGGTATACAGGTAGACAGACAGACACACAGAAGAGAGACGCCAATATACCTATACAAAGCAAAATATTTCCCTGAAGCATGGAATCTTGATCCTCATAAATATATCAAGCACAGTATTGTTGTATACTTTTCCAATACAATTTTTGCAGGAAATCTTTAAAGCAATATGCACGAAGATATCTCTTGCAGCCACCAGCTCTGAACAAAAAGAGACACTTCAGACTATATTGGCTGTAACTTATATTGCAATGCCGGTACCGCGGGCGATGCCATTTGGTGCAATTTGAAGGCGTAGCGGAACGCGACTGTCTCTGATTTGCTACCAGTTTCTGAAAGCCAAATCAAAAATTGCGGACTTTGCTCCTGTAGTTTTTAAGTGTGCCTGTGTCACTATGTTCATTGATAATAAGGCCGAAAGAGGTACAGTAGTACCCAACTTATATAGCGCGTCGTGAATCTTCGTTCGCACAGACAAAAAAGTATGGCCCCGAAGATTAACTAACTACTATAAGGTCCATAATACACTGCAGCTGTTAGTTCCGTCTCACTCGCAAGTCACGGCCCTCAGCACGGCGAGCGCTAACATGGCGGCAGCTGCCGACGAATAACGGTTTCCCGCGCTTTGAAATTGTATCTTCTGCGCAGGTACATCGGTAAGCCATATTAGTTAGATACTACTGTAACACGAAAATTCTCGGCTCCCAATTGTGCCATGGTTTTTTTAAGCTTATTATAGGATTCGAAGTCGTAGACTTTCATTATAGTGTCGTTGCGACTTGTGTAATTTTCCCTTCTGGGCAGCATTTGGTCGAAATCCTGTCAATGTCCTTTAGCCCTTCCTTTATAGAAGAGAAGAGAAGAGATTTCCCTCAAGAGAAGTTGTGTTACGTCAACTATTTTATTATTTTACTAAGTCAACTATAACAGAGTAGCACTAGGCACTTTGTTATATGAATACGACTGCCTCGCATACTCGTGTGTTAGCAATTTGCTAGTTGGCAGACCCAAGTTAGATTGCCGTCTGACTATTCCGAACATTCCTATTTTGCTGATACATATTGTATTGGTCCTTAATCATTTTATTATTACTAACGATATTTTCATTTATACATCTTGATAGATTTTAAAAGCAAAGTATCTATGATAATCTTTAATGTTAACTTTTTAAATAAATGTAACTTTAGATATATGTAGTCATAGATAGTCGTAGATACTGTACTAGAGGATTCAAATATAGAGAGGAGAGAAGAAATTAATGGGGAGTCTTAAAATACAGAAAGTTAAATCATGGTGAGATCATGGCCAATTAACAGACATATCCAGTAAAATGAAAAAAATAAATATCGCAATTTGCGGAATATATATGAGTGGCTTGTTGAAATGAACGCTCATTCCGCTAAATTTGTATTTAATTTCAACATGATTACCCAACTCTCCAGAGCCCCTTTGATTAAATTCCCACAAAAAACCGAAACAATTATCGTCCCTACGGCGCCAGCATCGCAATATCGCAAGAAAAGCTGATTTCTTTTTAATATAATTTCCCTGACAAGACAAATGACGGACTGGGAGAAAAATCGCTACACTTGTTATGTCGATGCGTTCATTAATTTCTGACACACCATTTCCTCTTATTCGAGCTAGGAGACCTTTTATAGACTAGGAGAAGTCATATTGAATTACTTTAATTTTAATAGTAATTTTTATTTCAGAAAAAAGATTGCCAGTAGAATCGATCTCCATAGGGTTTATACTATCTTATTGTGTGCAAAACCTTCATCAAAAACAATTTTAAAGCGCCGATCCTACAGAGAGAGTCCTAGAGTTCTGCGTTCAGAGTTCTGCGTTCAGAGTTCTGCGTTTCGCGTTCATTGTAATCTATGCGGCGCCTTTAAAAGTAATAAAAAGTGTTTGATGTGTGATCGGTAGGGAATATTGCATAACTCTAAATCTCTAGACTGCTTGCTGTGTGCACAATAGTGAATGCGGAACGCAGAACTCTAGAACACTCTCTGTGGGATCGGCGTCTAAGTGAAAAACTTTGAAAAGAGTTTTATTTTTTAATTTAAGCATTTTAAAAATTCCTCGTAGTTGTAAGGAATGTAAGTGCAAAGTCGGTCTTAAAATAATGAAAAAAACACGTTAATATCGGCTTAGTAGTTGACGTCAGCGTACAAGCGGTATTTCAGCTCACTTTTCTACCACTTTAGGTAGACACTACAAGAGTAGCAATTTCCAAAATTATTAAGAGGAGGCTAAAATAATCAGAAAGACAATCAATGAACTTCGAAAGTTGGTCACAAAAATACCCTAGTGCGGTCATCTATAGATATAAAACGTTTTTAAACTCTTTAAGCATATTGCGCGAACGAAGGAGTGTGAGATTAAGCATTTATATAAAGAAAGAGTGCAGAAAGCTTAAATTCATATATATTTCCTAATTTTTTTTGTATGAATAGCGATTGTTTAGGCCAAAATACCTATAATAATATTTATAGTAGAAACCTACTCATATTGAGTTTCAATGAAGAGCCTCTACTTCCCGATTCCTCTCCTTTTCCCACATCATATGTGAAAGCGAGAAAAGAGCTTCGGGAATCTTCTACATACTTCGGCGACGCATCGCCAAACGCGTGTGTGCGAGTGAAACGAAACGCGCGCGCCCCGCAACATTCAGTACGAAAGACGCTACAGACAGAGGCGCAATGAACTTTGTGATTGGTGAATTGATATGAAAAAAATAGTGCTTATCACTGTGCTGGATTACAATAGGAGTTCCTGGAGTTCCTGGTAAGTCCTTACCTTTATCCTAGGTGGCTCCTCGTTTTCCATAACGCAAAAACCCATCAGCGATCGTATTACGACCACAAGTATTTATAATTGAGTCAGTTTTTACTCTAGCTCCTAGCCTATTTTCCTTCCGGCAAATCTCAATGTAACTAATGTGAGTAATACGTTACATCCCGCCACAAATGGATAAATATTAACGAACTTTGGTGTTTTATAAATATTACTAAAATACAAGCATTGTTATTTGGTTTCATCTGTATAACTTGTACATATTTTTCCTTACTTTTTAACAAAAAATCTTGGTCCTTTGATCCTATTAGTACACAATCCCCAATCAACTGAAGGCAAGCTAATGCGGTTTGATGAAATACAGATTAAAAAAAAAAAAATGTTAGACTTTGTGAGATGCTTCACCGATATCAATGTAGTTCTATTATGTATACCTATAAATTATAGTACTATGTACGTAGTATATTATTAGCCCTGTAGTACTATAACAGGTGGAGATTTCGAGATGACATATTTTCGAAACCTATGTTGGGTTAGTCATGCTGAACAACTTTTACTATGGAAACAATAGTGAATTCTCAAAAAATGTTTTTTACTGAGTAAGAGAGTGAATATTTTTGAGTATTCACTGTTGGTTAGATTTCGAAAATATGCCATCTCGAAATCTCCACCTGTTATAGATACATTATCTTGATTAAAAAACTATATACAGAGTAAAAGGTGCGTTTGTATGTATGTATGTAAACGTTTATTAGTTCAACTTTTCAAAATAATTACATAGTTACATCTGCCAAACTGCAGAGCAGTTTGTTGGCAGGTGAGCTCTCACATTCACTTACTTATACTTACAATTAATTACATTGGTAATACATACATTTTAAATAGTTGACTGCTACACCTATTACTATATTTTACATAGTTAATAAAAAATTTTGAACTGCTTTGAGAAAATGAGATTTTATTTTATTTTTTAATACAAATTTTGAACAATCTTTTTTGAAATATTCTGGTGGAAAACTATTAAATATCTTTGGTGTTAAGTTCTTGTGCCATAGTAATTTGATGGAATGTATTTTTCTATAAACAGTTTAGGTACTCGTCTAGTTTGCCTATCCGTGTCTGCGAAGTCTTAGTAAAAGTATCGTCAATGTCGTGGCGAAGATGCCGTGGTGATCCTATTCGTTCAAGACTCCTGTCGTGCTCGCATCGCGTAGCATGAACGCACCATTAGGTATTAGTTAACATAACAAAAAAACTAACAGCCAAATAAACGTAAAGAAGTAACTATTATAAATCTACGGCCTTACTCATAAACGCTATTTAACTAAATCTACTGAATAAATGGTCAAATAAATAACGTCACCTTGCTGTCATTGTCAAACAATTTGACGTTATTTAGGTGAGCACTTAATCAGCTTATTAGTTAAATAACGTTTTATGAGTAAGGGGTCTAGTCTCTAAAAATATTTACTAGCTTGTTGTTATTGTAACTATAATAACTAATAAAATATCGTACCTATTATAACACAAAACAATGTTACAATCAATTAGAGAGAGCCACACTACGCATGACTTCGCCGATAACCAACCGCGCAACCGATATAATTCGAACAAATGATCGTATACTTTGATTTACTACTGTCCCGATAGCACACTAACTTTTTCTATTATATACGGGTTTAAGTTACGAGCGGCCAGCGTTATATCGGGTACAAGAAACTAGAAACTATAGGGCTGTGTGCGGTGTGTTGCTTTTTATCTTGCTTTTACATTTATTTTGAACAGTGACAATATATATCTTATATTTCGTTATGTTCCGTAATATATCTATGGGCCAAAGTAGCCTGATAATAAAGATTTATTATTATTATTATTAATATTGGGAATATATTTACGGTATGGGTGTTTTTGTGTAATTTTTCGACTTGATTATACCACTCATACAAGACATGATATATGCGGAAAGTTGAAAAACTCTTTATTGTTTAAAAAAAAAGTATTTTAAAATTAAGAATTCTTCGTCTAAAAACATAAAACTTACAGTAAGGTTCAAACCGTACTTAATCGGGAATATCATAAAACACGAGTGCAATATTGTAAAGTAAATGTTGTAGCATCACATCCCTACACCACCGATACATCACTAGGTCGGCCATGACACTGACCGGAACATAACCTCAAAATTCAATTACCTACGACTTTCATCTATATGGTTCGCGCGTGAGTACTAAAATCATTTTAAGGTGTTTGCTAATTAGACCAGCGAGTAAAACCTCTAATCTTACAGCGTGAACAGTAAAAAGCACTAGTATGTACCTAATAAGTCATATTTGACAAGAGGGTGTCTCTCCTTGCCGCACTACGTTGGTCGCTTTTTGACACATGGGCTGTAAAAAGTGACCTATTAGGAAGACCCTAGAGTAGCTGCATTATGAACCTAAAAACCGTGAAATCACTGTCACTTTACAAACGAGTGTTGTTTTTTTTTCTTTTTTATTTGTATATTAAATCGCTGATCGCTTCATATTTGGACTAGCATGTGTTAGTACGTGCTCCATTACTCTTTTTGATAGATTTTTCGTTATATTTATATTTATGTAGTTATATAATGTCGTTAGCTGACGATTCCTTTCTTATGATCTAACAGCGGGTATGAAATGTATAAATTGATAGATTTCTAGCGAGAAATTGTATTTTACATGAATAAGTAAATTTGAAATTGAGTGAAATGAAAGATTTTTATTCAAATAAGCCGTCAGACACTCATATATTGTCAGTTTAACGCACGGCTTGGAAGATTGCTTTTGCAATTTGTGTGCAAAAAATTTGATAACAGAAAATATGGTTTGCATAACATTTGGAATGGAAAATGGTAGCCAGTAATAGGCTTATATTACAGACCGATATTTACATTAAGTCTTGTTGAGACTGCAATAACTTTATTCAAAATCTTCTTAAACACGTACCTCTAAAAGTACCAAAGTAATCTGGAAACCAGAACTCGATTAAACCAAACTCCACCCAAACCCATCTGGTTCAATAGTTCAATCCACCGTTAACTCCTATCGGATCAAAGATCATTATCAAATATCCCCATAAGCAGACCCATGGGTCCAAAATACACAGTATCATAATACCCCAGAAAAGGTCAGTGTAAACTACGACAGTTTATTGCAGCCTCAGGTTATAAAAACAAGGAGATAATATGCCAATGGACCTTATAGTGACGATTACATATTATGACCATTTGCAAACCAGTTTTGGTTTCATCGAGTACCACTGGTTCTTTGACTACTGATCGAACTATTTATTATCTTTCGAAAATAAGCCATGATCAGATTCCTCTCTCTCTCACCAATATTATTTTACGTATTAGCAAGTTGGTTTGCGGAGAGATAACGTAATTTGCAATGTGCCTTACTGCTTACTGTTCCACGACTTCATATTTTACGTGAAAACGTCTGCAAAAAGTTCGCCGGGATAGAATCACTTGGCTCGCGGTTAAAAATATAACAATGACATCAATTGTTATAATAGGATGCGCGTCCCTCGCGAGAACCAACGGGTTAATATTAGTTCATCAATAATGAACAGAAACATGTGACGGTTTTATGAAATACATCCGAATTTTTATGATCTGTTATTGCAACAGAACATTAGCATTCAGCGGGCGTCCAATGTGCCTACAGACAACAAGCGGACGGGTCGAAACAGCGCGTTTTAAAATTTAATTTTGCTCTATTTATATGGGTGATAAATGTAGCTGTCAAATGTCCTCTCTCCCCTTGTTTTCTGCCTGTGCATGTATCGTGGAAATAGATATTCTGAAAAATGCTCAAAGATATCATTTTACTGCTTCTTTGATGGTGGCTTATTCCTAAAATTCCCCCCTGAGAGAATCCCCCTCAGGGAGGAAAACTGAACTCTAATGTAAAAATAATCCAGAAATCCCCCTTTTCATTTCGACTTATTCCACTTTTTCCCCCTGAGCGAAATTCTCTCAGGTGGGAAAATTGTATACTGATGTAAAAAGTCTAGTAATCACACTTTTCATTTTAGATTATTCCAGTTTTCCCCCCTATTTTTAATTTTAGTTTCTACGGTATTCAAATAATTATATTAATATATAAAAAATCTTTTTTTGGGATGAATTGAAACCACTCCCTGAAAAAAATATTTTATCTGGAGATGAGTCCAAACTGAAAAAATCCATAGTTTTGATCTCTACCCCTCGAGATTATAATCCAACAATGAAAAGCTTTTCAAATCTCCATAAGTATACAAGAAGGCAGGCATTTTACTTAGGAATATACTTACTTACATAATTTCAATCACATTCTTGCCTTTTAAAATCAATTCTACTAAAAATATGTATTAAAATTGTCCTAAAACTTAAGTGTTTTTTTAACTAATAGTGTTATTTTCATATAATTTTAAGAAAGAAACCTATATAAGTAGAAGTTTATGTTTTCAATCAAAATTACATCTACCGCGAATTTTGAGATACCTTTACATACTAAGACTTGGTTCCCTTGAATACTTTTAATTCAAACTAAACACAAAACCTCGTCAACACGTCTTCAACCATAACACCCTCACAGCAGTAAAAAAGCACATACGTCGCTGCGATAGCGGCTATATAGCTTCCGTAGAAACAATCGACCATAGCAAACAATTATACAGTCAGAAGAGGAGGAAACCATAAATCAATCTTGTTCTAAGTAAACGTCTAGCACTATTCTAGTTCCTAGTGTCCTAGTCATATTCATTATGAATGTGAAATTATGTTTGTTCAGTCACGACTTATGATTAAACTTTGCTGGTGAGCGAAAAATGCTGAAAGCTTTATGTGGTTTGGGAGAGTAGATTGTGACAAACAGACAAAACAATTAAGGGTATCTTTACATTCTAGAACGCTTCCTACATCATTATCAGTCAGTATATTTCATATTTGTTTTTGTGCGAGTCTAAATTTAATATCTTTTCCTTTTTTTTCTTAAGGCGGCCCTCTGTGGCCGGCGCAACTTCAACGCAAGCATAGTCTAAAAGCTTGTTGTTTCATCCAACGTAATTTTTGACTGCGAAAAAAGAGAGACAGCATCAGAGCCGTCGGTTATCAGTCGGTAAATTCCGCTGATCACTCGCGGCGGCTTCGCTAGATCGTCATTCATGATTTCGCATTCATAAAACTTGTTCCAGGAGTATACTTCTTGTGAAAAAATCTTACAAGTTTGTGAAAAAAAAGTTAGTTATTTAGAATCTCCAATACATTTGCAAGCCTGGTATCTAAATGTTTTCTTTACTTTTACAATTTATAGGTACATTAGACATGGCCAAAGTTCAGGCAAAAACGCTGTTTTTCGGAAGCTTTGACTGAATTTGTTTCACCCTTTTTTTAAATTACGCCTAGATACACGGCTAGATATAGTGCTCAAGATACTAATTTGTTCAAAACATCTAACGAAAAATGTTTAACAACGCCATAATAAGTACAGAGGTTTTGTATGAAAAGTATGACGAATTGAGTCCTCTTAATACACGCTGTTGTAAAGATTTATTAAATGAATAGATTGTAGCGACATCTATCAGTAACACTGAGATAGTTCACATACGGAAAGATAGATGGCGTAACGCCACATTATCCTGCATCGCGCTTACGAATTTTTTCTCTAGAATCTGCATATATACAACTGTCCGATATGTACAGTTGGACCGCGGTCCCCAGGCACGATGACCCAGCCTGGCGGAAGATCTTCCCTTTTAAATGGAGGTGTCATCCACCTTGCACCTTCATAAGATATATCATATAAATAATAATAATTAAGATTTATTTGAATTATTCAACCATTTTTAATAAATGATCCATGAGGTCTTAAAGAAGAATCTCGTAGAAGTGAACTGGAATACTATAATGAGATTGAATTTTTAATAGAAGATTTAGTGACGATAGATGACGCCACAACATCCTGCATCGCTGCATATACAACTGTACAACATGTACAGTCGACCACGGGCCCCAGACAAGAGAAGATCTTCCCTTTTAAAAGGAGATGTCATCCACCTTACACCACCATAGAAGAAAACATCGTCAACAACAACAAGAAACCATACCGCAAGAAACCATACCGCAATGGCAGCTACTTAACTCTGACGCTCTGACTAAAGCCTGACCTAGAAGATAAAAATCTGATACCAACTACAGTTATTAGATACTAGATAGATAGATATGTCTCCTCACAAAGCCAAAAACCTCTGACCTCTAAATAGTCAACTAATATTTTTATGACCATATTCTGCTATATTATAATAAAAAACCCTCCTAAAGCTTGATATTTACTTTTTAGTAATTTACATAAAAAATATAAATTTGCTAAATATGTTTAGATTTTTTGTAGACAAAGTATCTATTGTTATTCAAATAGTGATATAAACAATAGAGTATTATTAGGTCATATAAAATAAGATGGAAAGTGCGAGTTACTTAGAATTTGTAGGGTTCAGTAACTTTCAATTTTGAATTAGTTTTGTTCATCATCTATTTTATACGTTTAGTTCATGATACTAAAATGAGGTAGTATAGCAAAGTTGCCCAAAATAACAAAAGAAAGCTTCAAAAACTCAAGTATAGAATATTTATTTATTCTTTCGATCGGAAACTTCAAAAGAAAACAATTTTTTCGTCGATTTGTTTTTATTATGATGTGTGCAAAGTTTATATAAGAATATACTGGATGGATACGACAATAATTGAAACCACGTTAAGTAAAATTTGGAGGAACGTAGTGAGGCGTAAGTATATCACGACTTATAATCGAGCGTAGAACCTTCGGTCTCTACCTGATTCTTATTATTTAACACCGCATTTCTACAGATTAACGTCACAGCTAAAAAAAAATGGAGGCGGCTCAATACCATACCTACCCATGCTTATCGCAAAAGTTTTTCCTTTTTTTTGTTTTTTTTTTTACAACTAAATAATTTGATTAGAAAGCCAGGGAACCCTAATAACAATACCATGCCCATGCTTATCGCAAAAGTTTTAGCATTTTTTTTTTACATAACTTGATTAGAAAGCTAGGGAACCCTAATATAATATATAAAAAAAACATCTCCATTTGTAACTAGTGTTTTCCATCACGTATGTTTTTGAGCGCCCTAGACGACGCCATTTTTATTTTTCACAAGTCTAATAAAAGCGTCACGTACCGTCATGTTTGGTCTAAATGTAGAGGATTAGCATTTAAATCGCCCTTTGTGTACAAGGTTCCGAGTAAGATCCTACTTATTTTAAAATATGTTTTGATGTTATGTGAAAAGGAATCAGTTATTTAGATATAGCGTCAAATAAAAAACCTTTCTTAGAATTTATTACTAAACAGAATTATTTTGAATTAGTATATTTGAAGAAGAAGAAAAGTATAATTCATTTGTACATTTTTTTTTATAAGTATTCAAATCTTTATTTACAACAAATATATACAAAATACAATCTATACCTATATAGAAAATTTCCTCAAGCCTGCCGCTGCTTCCGATTAACGGCAATGTTCCCAGATGGCATTCCATTTTGTTTAAATTAAATTTGTATTTTTTTTTGTTTCTATTAATTAACTTAGTTTGAAAAAAATTGGACGGAGCTTCGGTCGCCTTATCCGGAAGTGAAGCCACCGGAGTATGCCGGACCTTTTTGTAAATACAATACTTGCGCAGAAATGTATATCATAGTATACCGATCGGTTGTCATTCCACATTGAGACATCAACAGTGACAATAAGGCTCAGTGTCACTTGTGCCAGAATTGATTTTACTCACACCTACGAAGGAAATACGGTGCTTCACTTTCGTAAAAGGCGACACGCGTGATTATCAAATTCTCAACATGTCCAAATCTTATGACTTGCGCCGTGGAAACAAAGTCACGGACGCAGTGCAGAAAACGCATAGTCCTGTTGAATATAAAGCAGTTTGTCGCAGTGTTTGGCACACCACCCGAGACTACCACATACTAGCTCATATCTGACCATGTACTAGCTCAATTACAAACTACAAGATCCTGACAAACAACTTAAAATAATAATATGTATATTGTATGCTTATTGTATACATATATGGCAAACTGTCATACATGTCTTGTAGCTAAAGTGAGCTAACTAGCACAGTTTTAATGTGCCACTCGCGGAGCGCTTATGACCTATCTACCACTTTTACTTATAAAATCATTGATTTACACCCTATAAGCAGATTATGGTGCGTCCATGCTACGCGAACCAAGCGAACAAAGCCAAGCCACGAACGAACAGGATTCGTTCAAGTCAAGTGTTGACGCACAACGAGCTTACAACGAGCGCGATGCGAATCGCTATGTTCGTAACTAAAAGGATTCGTTTGTTGTTCGCGTAGCGTGGACGGACTAGCAAGCCTCGAACGAGCATTCGTCTCGCGCTCGACTGCTCTCCGCCCGATTGTCAGGTTTTCACGAACATAGCGATTCGCATCGCGCTCGTTGTAAGCTCGTTGTGCGTCCACACTTGACTTGAACGAATCCTGTTCGTTCGTGGCTCGGCTTTGTTCGCTTGGTTCGCGTAGCATGGTCGCACCATAATCTGCTTATAGGGTGTAAATCAATGATTTTATAAGTAACTGTGCTAGTTAGCTCACTTTAGCTACAGGAAATGTATGACAGTGTGCCATTTATGAAGTTCAAATCTTGTGTAGGTAACCTATCTGAATTTTTACAAGCTTTTATTTAACTTGCAATGTATGTATGTATGTTTGTTCGTTCGGGTGGAATCTTGCAAGTCGAATTTCACCCACTTCCAGTGGTCGGATTGACTTGATATTTGGTGTACATTAGTATATTGGAAGACAATGTGTACTGTTTGTTGACTGTACTTGCATTGTCTTCCAATATAACTAATGTACACTAATGACCACTGGAAGTGGGTGAAATTCGACTTGCAAGATTCCACCGTCACAAAAAAAGCTTGTATTAAAAATGTAATTTTTAACAAATTCTTATTACTTATAATGTCATTGGTGTAGATGCGTTGCCCGCGCTATTATATTGACAATATTAAAAGAAGGTGCCCGACGTTCACTTAGTCACGCACCAAGCAGTTTTCAAGCGTAATTCTTGGAAAAACTTTACTAACTCCACATAAAGACGCTTTGTGAAATAAAATTTATTTATTTATTTATTTATTTATTCAGAACAAAAACACATTATACAATAAAAATATAAAACGATAACAACTGCAGTAGTTAAAAACTGTGTCGCAGCTATTAACGCCCACCTCAGAGCAACAATATTAAATCAGAGGTTCCGAATTATAAACGTAACAAATTAATAATTATAATTATAGTAATGCATGACATACAATAACATGTTGAAGACATATTTTTTATTTGAAACCACATTAAAAAAGACTAAAGAATATAAATATATATATATATATACATATTTATTATATTAAGTAATAACATTCATTAAATTTGTGTATGCGTGTGTGAGTTGGGGTGTGTGTGTTGGGGTGTGGGGGGGTGTATATGTGTGTGTGTTTTTATGTTTTAGTACTTAATTATGTTTTCAGTCTCTTCATAAGTTAGGCTAAGCAGCCAGTTTGTGAGTTGCATTTTACATTCCCGGAGTGTTAAAAATGTAACTATAACACTTTTTATTGGTATGTATCTGTATTACAACAGACGCAGTTATTAGTCGATAATGCATGACGCATCTATTTTTCGAATTTCATTGATCGTAAGTACAATTTATTTAGCCCTCTTTACTCTTATTTCTTTGTTACTAACATAAACATATTTTTACTCCGCATTTCAAATATCTCAAGTTGTTTAGGCACCAAACTTCTCAAGAATGTTATTCTCTTTTACATAAATTCCGACATGATTATTTTTATTTTGCGTGTTTTATTGGTTGATATAAAATAATATTTGTGTCATCACTATGGTCTAATGCTAGTGCGGTATATGTTTAATATTTCACCTGCGTCTCGTCTCAACCGTTTTAGGCTCACACTATGAGATCAGAATTATTATTTTATCTGTACATCACTAACATGTCTTAGATTGTTGCTTAATTTTACCGTTTAGACCTTCAGTTAAGACAAGAGTAGGTTATCAGATATCAAGGTTTTTTGTTTTGCATAGAGTAAGAATTTTAAGAGTTAATTCATTACGTTGTTCGAAGCGTAAGCAGATTTAAGATGATAATTATATCGTACTCTAGTTGATTTACAGCCGGAAATTGACGATTTTTTTAAATTTATTTATTAATTAAGACTAATGTAAGAAAATAGATATTCTGTTAAATCGCAATACGATTTGTCAACAAAACAACCCTTGTTATTTTAAGCTCTAAAATAATATAACATTGGTACCTAAAGGGGTAGGAACATTTTGGCATTACTCTCATCCGCCATTTTGTTTCCTTTTCAAAACGGCGTCCACTGATAACTTCCATAAAAATCTATAGCTGAAATCAATACAATCAAGAAATATTCCGCGACAAAACCTCGTAAAGTGTCACGTTTTGAAGACATAAACAACTACTAAGCCACATTATCACTAACCATAATCTAATCATGGTTAGTGATAATGTAGCCTAATGTAAGCATACAAATTCTACAATGGAACTGACTTTCATGTAAATGGAACTGACTTTCATGTACAATGGATCTGACTTTCATGTACAATGGAACTGACTTTAATGTACCATAGAACTGACTTTCATGTAAATGGAACTGACTTTCATGTACAATGGATCTGACTTTCATGTACAATGGAACTGACTTTAATGTACCATGGAACTGTCTTTCATGTAAATGGAACTGACTTTCAAGTACAATGGAACTGACTTTCATGTACAATGGAACTGAGTTTCATGTACAATGGAACTGACTTTCATGTACAATGGAATTGAGTTTCAAGTACAATGGAACTGACTTTCATGTACAATGGAACTGAGTTTCATGTACAATGGAACTGACTTTCATGTACAATGGAATTGAGTTTCATGTACAATGGAACTGACTTTCATGTACAATGGAACACACCCGTAGGCGCTTAGCCACAAAGGTTCTTTTTCCTTCAAAGAAAAATAAATCACTAAACATAAATTCTACCAGGCTAGACGTTTCATAAAATAAATCAACAAAAATATTACCAAGTTATGCATTGCGACAGAACTAAAAATTAAGTACTTATCAAAGTATAAACGAGTCGCAAAGAAAATTTTCACGTGAATTTTATGAATAAATAAAGACGATATTTTTGCGACATTACCCACTATTTCTGTAAATAGTCACGATCTCAAATATAATCTTGGCTCCTTTTCATATTTTATCTTTGGTCCAAGTTAAAAGATTTTAGCGGACTTTAATTATCCCAAGCATATACTACAACATCTATCTATATTCATATTGTGGCGAGCACACTTGGTCTGACTTACTAAAAACCTGAGTGGACTGTATGAGATTAACGACGAAAACATAGACTACCGGCTGGACGAAGTCACTCAGGACGCGACCAGATCCGGGCGAATCAGGAGAGAGACGGGGACGGAGTAGCAACACGAAGGGGGGCGGGGCGAGGGGTGCGGGGGGTGCGCGGTGATGCGCGTAGCAAGAGCAGACGAGGTGCGCGGGACGCGCGGGACTTTTCGGGACTTTTCGGGACCTTTCGGGACACGCGGGAAAGTGCCCAAAACGTGGGCGAAACGTGTGGGACCTACTTGGGACACGATCGGGACACTTAGTACGAATTCGGGACACTTTCGGGACACGTGAAATAAGCGCGGGACACACGGAACGTGTACAGGACGTGATCGAGACACGATCGGGACACGTAGAACGAATTCGGGACACTTAAGACGAATTCGGGACAATTTCGGGACACGTGGAACGCGCGCGGGACACACGGGACGTGTGCGGGACGTGATCGGGACACGTGTGATGTAATCGAGACACGATCGGGACACGTGAGAAGTGCCCGGGATACGATTAAAATACGAGCCGGACACGTAGGACGTGTCCGGGACGCGGGCGCTGCACAAAAGGGCGCGCGGGGGGGGGGCGCAGAAGGCGCGGGACACGCGAGACGCGGGCGCTGCACAAAAGGCGCGCAAGGGACGGCGCAGAAGGCGCGGGGTGCGCTTAACGCGCAAGGGGGGGGGGGGCGACGAATACTCTCGGCGGGGTACAGGAGGTACCCGGTCGGCGGGGCGCTTGAATGCCCAATTCACGCTGGTACTCGTTGGGGCTCTTGCTTGCCCGTAGATATCAGCTGCAGTCGGTGGGGCTCTTCTTTTGCCCAAGGATTCCCAAACCACCCAATAAAAACAGCCAATTCTTCTTATATTTCTTCCTTTTTCTTCTTATTGTTTTCTTGAGGGCTGCTGCCGTGGGAATGCCATTCCGAAGGAAACCGCGCTACTTTTATACTGTCGGCCAATGTACTACGACCAATCAGAAGCCCGGAATTAATTTATTTTTGACCAATCAGAAAGAAGGTCGCAACCTTGACACAATTTCGCGGTTTGTTTTGATGCTATCTCTTTCCCACATAGTCCCGTTTCTTTCTACGGGATGTTCTGTCTCTTTCTGACAGTGTTCCTATCTTTGTCTATAGCGGTTTTTCCTTATAATTGCGTTTTCCTTAGGAAATGGCTTTCTCATTACAAAATTAACTTATTTACTAGATAGACCTTACTTTTCTACACATTATATAAAAAGAATTACATAAAAATCTCTATTTTCCTAAGAGCTAAAATTCAAAAACCTTAAGTGGCTCTCGCCACGGTAACGCCGCATTTGGGCGTCTTATTTTCTAAATAATGGTACAAAACCATCCCAAAATCTTTATTTCCTACCTATTATTTACCTTATTATAATGATAATTAACACTTAAGTACTTAAATATTTACATTTCATGCACTTAGACTAACTTAAATATTTCAAACAATAAAGATCAAAATATAAGGCAATAGAAACAATTAGATCGCGTCGCTGACATTCTCCCCCGCAGTGCGAAGCACTCCGTCCCCGTGAAGCGACGCCGCAGGTACCAGCACGACGATGCGGCGCGTTGGTCGTCGTAGCACACCTCCCGAAGTCCGCACGTCCACGACTCGTACTCTTCCGTCTGGTCCCGGATACGTCTTGATTATTTGCCCACGAGGCCATGTGTTGCGGGGCAGCGTGGCGTCGGCGATCACGACGACATCTCCTTCTTGTGGGTCCGTCGTGTCTTTTCCATTTACTCTTCTTGGCATCAGGGTAGGTAGGTATTCCCTGAGCCATCTTTGCCAGAAGTGATCTGTCATTCGTTGCGCTGTTCTCCAGTTAGCTCGGCCGACGAGGTCTTGATCGTCGAACTCGCCCGGTGCCACCATGCCGCAGGAACGCCCGATGAGGAAGTGGTTCGGTGTCAGGCTTTCTTCGTCGTTCGGGTCCGCGCTGACTTCTGTGAGTGGTCGAGAGTTGACGGTGTGTTCAGCTTCGGTGAGTAGGGTACATACCCTACTCACCGAAGCTGAACACACCTCAAACCTCTTCTGGTGGTGTCTTCTCGTTCAGGACTGCTGCTAGCGCTGTCTTGACGGACCGGACCAATCTCTCCCAGGCGCCGCCCATGTTAGGACACCCGGGGGGAATAAATTTCCACCTTATACCCTCTCTGGCTGCAGCCTCTTCCAGCTCCCTGTTGGCCCCGACGAAGTTCGTGCCGTTGTCGCTGAATATGACCTTTGGAGTTCCTCTTCTTGCGGCCATTCTTCGGAGCGCCATGATCATGGAACTGGTGCTGAGTGAGTTCGCCAGTTCCAAGTGGACAGCCCTTGTCGTGAGACACGTGAACAGGGCTCCCCAGCGCTTTTCAACTCTTCTTCCGATGGTGACTTGTAAAGGCCCGAAGTAATCCACAGCTGTGCACGTGAAAGGATGCTGGTGATGACGAAGACGCTCGACGGGAAGATCTCCTGTAGGTGGTATCTGTGGCATACTCTTCTTGACTCTGCACCATTGACATTCGTGGATGATCTTCTTGATAGTCGCTCGTAGACCCAGGATCCAATACTTCTGCCGGATCTCATTCATCACCGTGGCTGTGTTCGCATGGAGAAACTTCTTGTGGTAGTGTTCAATGAGAAGTCTGGCGATCTTGTGTCTTCCGTCTAACACCGCAGGGTTCGTTTTTCTTTCTATTGTATCCATTTTTCTTGTGCGACTTCTCAGCTTGATGATACCCTGGTTGTTTAAGTACACGTCGATCTTCTTCAGACGGCTTGCATTTTCTATTGACTTCTCATTTTTCAGGCAGTAGATTTCCTTGGAGAAGCTTTCTTCTTGACACTTCTTTAATAAGGCTTCTTCAGCTTTCTTCAAGTGGACATCTTCCAGTAGAATGAATCTTCTCTTGACCTCTTCCTTGGGTGACTGCGTTGTCCCTGGCCGCTTCTTCTGAAGACGCTTCTGTGGTCGCCAATCCTCTTCTTTCTTGCGCGCGACGCTGACTTGCTTCTTGGCCTCGACTCTTATCTTCAGGAGATCGACGAATTGGAAGACGCGTGCCATAGTTCTGTGAAGGCGCGACCAGGTTGAGAAGTTCTCGGAATATGGCGCTTCTTCTGCAGTAGGCCTTGTTATAGCAATCTTCTGTTTCTTCCAAATCGAACCTTTTGGTTGGCCAGTCTTCTTCTTTTTGCAGGAAGTTGGGACTGTTGACTTGTCTTGAATTGTAGTCGAATTCCCTTTTACTCGCTGCGTGGCGTCGTTGGCAGGATTGCCCTTTATTGGGACCCATTTCCAGTCCGGAGGTCTTGTCAGCTCTTTGACTTCTGCAAGTCTGCTGTGGTTGACGATCTGAGCTGGAGTCCTTGTGTTGCACCCGTGAAGTACCCATCCAAGATTTGTGAAGGAGGCTACTGGATCTGCTGAACCGCCTTTCTTCAGTCTTCTTGAGATTATCAATCCCCAATTATCTTGCCCGATCAACAGCTGTGGCTCTTCTTTGTCGTAGACAAGTTGATCTTCGATTCTTCTTAGGTGCTTGCATCCGCTAACAAGTTCCTTGTTGACTCCTTGTTTAGACAGCTTCAGATTGTCAATTGTCCTAACTTCGATTGGTTTCTTTTCTCTTCGGTGGGCTCCTCTTATCTTCAGTCGAAGCCGCTGAGAATTGCTCTTCCTTATGCCATGACCCCCAACTGTCTCGATCGTGATAGTTTCTTCTTTTCCCTTCGCTCCAATCTTCTTGGCGATGGCAGAGTTCAGCAAAGTCACGGTGGATCCCTCATCCAGCAGAGCAAGTACACGCGTAGAACCCTTCGGTCCGTACAGGTCCACTGGCAGCATCTTCAAGTAGGCTTGGCCTTCGGTCGCAGTGGTGTGCACGGAAGATATCTTGCTCTTGGGGTTGGAATCCTCTTCATGCTCTTCATGGACAGCGTTGCGTTGGGGCTTGGCTTCTACTGACAGAAGTGGTCTGTCAGAATGCAAGATCACATGATGCCATCTGTTACACTTCTTGCAGGTTGGGGCCTTGCAGTTCAATCTTGAATGTCGGTACCTTAGACATTTGAAACAAATCTTCGCTTGCTTGGCCATTTCCCACTTGGCATCGATGCTTGCTTTCTTGAATTTTGGACATTCATAAATCCAATGTTCTTCTTGGCATTCGGGACATATCTTCTTATTGTCCTGAGATGTTTCGCCTTCTTGTGCAGCATGAACGGCTCTTCTCGGTTCGCTCCATCGTTGCCCCCGAGGCACTTCAGTTGGGGCGGGCTGCTGACGGGTTTTCTTCGTCTCTGGTAACACTTCAGGTGAGGCGAAGTCCCCACACATGTCAGCTTCTATATCTAGGAAATCGTTGATGAGGATCAGCTCCTGTTGTTCTTCATCGCGACGACTCCGGTGATAGGCGAACCATCTATATTTCATCTGCGGCGGCATTTTCTCAATGATGACTTTCATGGTTTCCGGTGAACTCAGGTACTGCGGTTTGCCAAGGGCCTTGATGGTTGCAACTGCGTTCTTGACTTTGCTTGCGAAGATACAGACATCATTCGGGTTCTCGTTCACTCTTGAGATGTTCTTCAGCTTCTCGAGTTCTGAAAGTGCTAATGCTCCGGGTCTTCCAAAGCGCGCTTCTAGTCCTTTCATAACTTCGGTTGGTTCTTCCGCGGTGAACAATAGGCTCTTCACTGCCTCTCTTGCCCTTCCTTGCAGTGAACGCCTTAGACGAGCCAGGTTCTGCGCGTGAGTAAACGTTAGTGCTGTATCTTCAAAGGTCCTCTTGAAGGCAAGCCATTCTTCACTGGAACCGTTGAAGTTTGGGAGCTCTATCATATGCTTCGGTATTCCGGATGTTGAGCTCTTTTCTGTGAGCTTGGAGATCGCCATTGCCAACTCTTGAATATCACTCTTCTTTTCTTGAGTTGGTGCTTCAACTGGTTGCTGGTTGGACTGGTTGAGCCACTGTTCGACGTGGTGCGAGCGGTCAGCTTCTTCGACTGCTTCATCTTCTTCATCCGATTCCAACTGCATCATCTCCAGTTCGACCATGGCCAACTTCGACCTGGCCTCTGCGATTTCCAATTCTCTTCTGGCAACTTCCATGCGAGCTTCGGCTTCGGCTCGGCGCTTCGATGACCGGACTGAGCGAGTATCCATTCCCCTTGATGACTCGTTGACTTTGAATCGGCGCAATGCTTGACTCGGTACGGCGGGCGCTTTAAACACTTCTGCGTCCACGGTGCGCCGATTTCCAGTTGCTTCATGCGTAGAGTCCCCGGTGCGCGTTGCGGTAGCTGCGACGTCACCTCTTGCGGTGCGGGCGGGAGCGGCTCCTGCATCAGCGGCGTGGACACCTTCAGGATGCGCGGGGCTGCCTTCTTGACCGTCGGGGCGCGGGGGGCTATTCTTCGTTAGAGTAGCTTGACTCTCCGCCGAACTGGATGACTCTTCAACGGGGGTGTCCATACTCCAATCCGAGGACGCTTGTGTTTCTCCTGTCGCTTGCGAACGTGTAGATCTGGTTCTCGGCGCGCGTGACATCTTCAAAATCCAAATCCGGCTCGAAGGACCAGAAAATGTGGCGAGCACACTTGGTCTGACTTACTAAAAACCTTAGAGTGGACTGTATGAGATTAACGACGAAAACATAGACTACCGGCTGGACGAAGTCACTCAGGACGCGACCAGATCCGAGCGAATCAGGAGAGAGACGGGGACGGAGTAGCAACACGAAGGGGGGCGGGGCGAGGGGTGCGGGGGGTGCGCGGTGATGCGCGTAGCAAGAGCAGACGAGGTGCGCGGGACGCGCGGGACTTTTCGGGACTTTTCGGGACCTTTCGGGACACGCGGGAAAGTGCCCAAAACGTGGGCGAAACGTGTGGGACCTACTTGGGACACGATCGGGACACTTAGTACGAATTCGGGACACTTTCGGGACACGTGAAATAAGCGCGGGACACACGGAACGTGTACAGGACGTGATCGAGACACGATCGGGACACGTAGAACGAATTCGGGACACTTAAGACGAATTCGGGACAATTTCGGGACACGTGGAACGCGCGCGGGACACACGGGACGTGTGCGGGACGTGATCGGGACACCTGTGATGTAATCGAGACACGATCGGGACACGTGAGAAGTGCCCGGGATACGATTAAAATACGAGCCGGACACGTAGGACGTGTCCGGGACGCGGGCGCTGCACAAAAGGGCGCGCGGGGGGGGGGGGGCGCAGAAGGCGCGGGACACGCGAGACGCGGGCGCTGCACAAAAGGCGCGCAAGGGACGGCGCAGAAGGCGCGGGGTGCGCTTAACGCGCAAGGGGGGGGGGGGCGACGAATACTCTCGGCGGGGTACAGGAGGTACCCGGTCGGCGGGGCGCTTGAATGCCCAATTCACGCTGGTACTCGTTGGGGCTCTTGCTTGCCCGTAGATATCAGCTGCAGTCGGTGGGGCTCTTCTTTTGCCCAAGGATTCCCAAACCACCCAATAAAAACAGCCAATTCTTCTTATATTTCTTCCTTTTTCTTCTTATTGTTTTCTTGAGGGCTGCTGCCGTGGGAATGCCATTCCGAAGGAAACCGCGCTACTTTTATACTGTCGGCCAATGTACTACGACCAATCAGAAGCCCGGAATTAATTTATTTTTGACCAATCAGAAAGAAGGTCGCAACCTTGACACAATTTCGCGGTTTGTTTTGATGCTATCTCTTTCCCACATAGTCCCGTTTCTTTCTACGGGATGTTCTGTCTCTTTCTGACAGTGTTCCTATCTTTGTCTATAGCGGTTTTTCCTTATAATTGCGTTTTCCTTAGGAAATGGCTTTCTCATTACAAAATTAACTTATTTACTAGATAGACCTTACTTTTCTACACATTATATAAAAAGAATTACATAAAAATCTCTATTTTCCTAAGAGCTAAAATTCAAAAACCTTAAGTGGCTCTCGCCACGGTAACGCCGCATTTGGGCGTCTTATTTTCTAAATAATGGTACAAAACCATCCCAAAATCTTTATTTCCTTCCTATTATTTACCTTATTTACCTTATTATAATGATAATTAACACTTAAGTACTTAAATATTTACATTTCATGCACTTAGACTAACTTAAATATTTCAAACAATAAAGATCAAAATATAAGGCAATAGAAACAATTAGATCGCGTCGCTGACACATATTAAAGGAGATACTGGTGCCGATTCTGTTGTACACCGAACTAAACTAAACTAAATTAAAATTCACCTATTTTAATTAAGGATTTTTTAAAAGCTATTCTGTTGTCACACCGAACTAAATTTAAATTTAGAAATGACAGGATTAATTTTGATTTTGACAGCTCCTAAATTGAATTGATGAGTGTTACCAGCACAGAAAAATAATGAACGAATGATATCAATTTTAATGGAAGAATAATTAAAAATAAACATTTAGTTCATAAATATCATTAAAAAATGTATAATTATGGCAAGAGAAGTGTATATATTTGTGTTCTTTTCCAATAACGCGTAATAAAGTCTGTTGAATAACTTGATTACCTGTGGAATAAAGGCATAATAAATATATTTTTAGCCTGGCGAGTTTAGTACCTATTATAGTAGTTTTTTCACCCTTAAAAGGATAGGCAAGGGAATTCAACCATACAGCCTTTTCATATGATGTTATTTCTTTGAATATTCTGTCTTGTCGATTTCGACCGTATGGTGGTCGAGTTTTAGTTGTTTCATCTTCTTAGTTTTAAGTTTCGCAACCAAATCCAAATTAAGACTTATTTCTGCCAGTGTCGAGTTATATTATAATTTCCAGTCACAACAATTATCACTTTCACAGTCCTCAGTCAGTCACCGTCCATAAAAGTCATGTTTTACTATAATGGTAGTAATTGTTCTAAAACTCTTCATAGACTTTTTTAGACAACTTGAAAAGTCACGATACACATAATTAATTTCATTTCACTTCACTGGTGCATATGGATGATCTTTATTGGGTGAAATACCACCGAAAATACACAATAAAACTCAAAATACACGGATTCATGAAAATAAAAATGAAAACGCAACGTCACTTTGCAAGCTCTCGCCAAAAGGTCCTTTTAGTTGTTTACCTTTGCGACGAATCAGCGATAGCCGCAACCACTAATGCAAAATAAATGCAAAGCACGCTTTGTGAATTTGTGATTTCATTGAAATGCCGATTTTACAAACTACTTATAGTCCTACAAACTTATCTGACCCGGTGGTCAAAAGAGGAACTAACGACGCCATTTCGAAAATTCAATCGCCATTGGTCAAAGAAAATATAAACACTACTTTCATTGGTTGTTTGCTCCACCAAATGCGACAACAGCGTATCTCTCACCGGGCCAGATAAGCTTGTGGCCATATAACAGCGCTTTTCTCACCGGGCCAGATAAGCTTGTGGCACTATAGTGGTATATCATTGGAAGTACAAAAAATAGAAATAAAACTTCGATGTTCACGTTTTGTAGTCCAGTGACATATGTAACATATCCCTATCTTGCGTCGTCCTTATTCTAATATGCAAATATTTAGAATTATGAATAATCCAGATCAAAATATCCACTTTCCAACACAATTTCTATAGGACTAAATTTAATCCACACCTAATTAGATGACGACTAATTTTAGTTTGACATTTCTAATTTTAGACATAATTTGACGTAAAACGTGACCAACAGAATAGAAAAATTACACACCTAACTAAATTGAGTAACTAAAACGATATTAGTGCTGTCAAACTAAATTTTAGTTTAATCGTACGCCAACAGAATAGGAAACGTCGATTTGACAGGACTTAACTAAATTTAAGTTAGGAATAGTTTAGTTTGTGCCAACAGAATCGGCACCACTGGTGCCGATTCTGTTGTAAATCGCACTAAACTAATTTTAGTCACATCTCATCTCTTTCTTACGAACATGATTGAAAAAGGATAGAACATATTTTAAGTTGTCAAATTAATCTTTGCCGTCTTATTTTGCGCGTATTTAGGCGTGACCGCGATAGATGGCGACTAAATTTATATTGAAAACAAGCATTGGACTAATTTGACAGGACTAAATTTCTTACATCCTTTTCTTATGTTCTTTGTTAAAAAGAGACATAGTGACATTAAAATTAGTTTAGTTGTGAACAACAGAATCAGGGCCACTGACTGACTGATAGATTAGATGCAAGCACGATGTAAAACCTTGAAATAAGGTGATGATAGCTCAGTGGTAGTGACGTCGGATACTGAGACGAAGGTCCCGAGTTCGAATCCTACAATGAGCTTGAGTTTTGGTGCAGGAAAACATCGTGAGGAAACCATATCACGGTGGTAGGGTACTTTGTAGTACCCATCTGACTGGCAACCTCAAGTTGAAAATCTGTCGCCAAAAAGATTCCTTATCCAGTCCATATCAGTTTATACTTAGCGAAAGTACCGTCCGACCTAGTCTGCATGTGTAAACAAGCTTACTAGTTTTGGACCAGCGGGGTTATTTTAAAACTGTCGGATTCGATATCGGGAACGGATTCGGAAACCTTCACGGAATTCGGAAGCGTTTACGAAGATTATTAATACTGGTAGGAAATGGAAATTATATAAACTAAAATAAAAGCAAAATCGAAAATATTACGCATTTTTATTGTTGAAAGGCCTCATTTGAGTAGATTATATCAAATAAATGCATAAAGACAGAAACTTGTTTTTTTGATTTTTTTATATTTTCAGCCTACATTTGTGTTTATAAAAATAAAAAATGTTTTCTAGTTGTATCGAACTTCATAAACTGACTGTAAAGTTCATTGACTGATTGAAGTTTTGACGTTTCTCGACGGAAATGTCAATTCGAATCATCGAAAAGTTTCCGATAGCTTTTAGCAGGCGGAAATCTTTCCGAATTTTATTTAACGTATTTTTTTACCATTATTTCATATAAACTAATTATTTAAACCTATTTTAAGGCTAGTTGGTACCAAACGAAATGTGTTTGCACCTGTTTTAAGTAAATAATGAATGATAAAGGTCTGCGGTTAATAATAGCTACTATAATAATATATATATATATATAATATAATAGTATAATAGATACTCAAACCTCGTAGGAACTAAAACATATTGATCACAATAATTTTGGATGCTAGATTCACTACCACTATGTGGTACTACGTATCACCTACGACTGAGAGATCTAGGTATTCATAAAATATTTGTTTTATTAAACTGTCCATGAATGTACTGAAAAAAACCATTGACATAGAGGGCTTTTTGGCGAGACCTTACAAAGTGACGTTGCGTTTTCGTTTTATTGTCAAAAATGCGTGTATTTTGAGTTTTATTTCATATTATCTGTGGTGTTTTATACATTAAAAGATACATACATGTGCATCAGTGAAGGATAATTAAATTAATGATGTGTATTGTGACTTATCAAGTTGTCTCACAAAGTCCGTGAAAAGATTTCGTATAATGACCACCATTTATTTATTAAAACATGACGTTTATGGACGGTGACTAACAGTGCGTACTGTATGAAAATTATTTATTTTATGACTAGAATTTTTAACTCAAATACGACTAGGCTGTATGGTACAAACCTTTGCCTGACTTTTGGCGAATATTATAATCAGCAATTAATTTGACATATCAGTCATTTACGAAGTTCGATACAACTAAAATCTTTTTTTTATTTTTATAAACACAACTGTAGACCTAAAATCTGAAATATAAAAAATAACATGTTTCTGGCCTTATGCATTTGATATATGTGCCCAAATGAGGCCTTTCAAGAATAAAAATGCGTAATAATTTCTATTTTGCTTTTATTTTAGTTTATCATTTCCATTTCCTACCAGTATTAAAAAATCTTCGTAAACGCTTCCAAATTCCGTGAAGGTTTCCGAATCCGTTTCCGATAACGAATCCGACAGTTTTAAAATAACCCTGCTGATCGGATCGGATCGGATTGGACTTGGACAAATCGTGTGTGAAGAATGTGACAGTGTTTATTAAAAACGTCTTAACACTCCTCTTATTTGGTCATCTGTCTAAATAGTGCTAACTAGAGACAAGTGTAGTCCAAGCTAGTCTATCCACCACGCGAACCTCTATAAACTCTTCATTATTGTCTTCGACTGCTTATTGCTAGAGAATTAGACATTTTTTTTTATTAAATGGGGTTGCTTGTGACCACTAACCCGCCCATAAGGGACGAAGAGGAAGCCTAGGATGGAACACGCTTACCCAGAAGGAACCTATTCACTCTGGCCTTGAAAGTCCCTAGGTTGTATGAGTCAGGAAACACAGACGCCGGAAGCAAGTTCCACTCCCTTGCTGTCCGCATTATAAATGAGGATGCAAAACGCTGTGTCCGTATTTTCTGTATGTCAACAACGTACGGGTGAATTTTCCCGGCGTCTTGTGGTTGGTAAGAATGGGGATGGTGGGATTAGGTTGAACAATTCCTGCGCACACTCTCCAAAATATATCCTGTAGAAAACCGATAGGCAAGCAACCTTCTTCGATGGTCAAGGCTCGTGAGTTTCGCATTAACTTTTAATTACTTCCAATCTTATACCTTAAACCTGGTCCTGAAGGTAGTGGGGCAGGCCAAGTGTTTCACTTTACGGTTTTTTAATGTCAAGTGGTTTTGTACAAGCATACAAACTAGTAGGTACATTTTTATGAAATAATTTTGTTGGACTCCTGTGGCGTGGGAATGTTGTTTAAAGATTAGAACGTTGATTTATGTTTGTTAGACTGAAATAATAAAAGTTATAATCTTATAAGTACAGGGACCGTGAAATAGGCTAGATGACCTAAAAATATTTCTTTAATCCATCATTTATATTATCAAAAAATAATGGACACGACTTTTTCCTTTGTCAATAAAACAAAATAATATAAAAATATCGTGTGTTGAAGTTCCGCGTGACGTCACGTTATGGTTTTAACTATACAGTTTTAACTATAGTACAGTCAGCAACGTATAGTAGTAGTGCAAATAAATAAATATTATTATTATAGTCAGCAACGTATAGTAGCTGATTTACAAAACACCTGTACACTTTAACTATTCATAATAATGACAAATAATAACAACGGGTATTTTTTAAATCTGTGTCTAGAAAAACCGCAGATATAAATCTAAAAAGATAACACAACCCATCCGTATAAACCAAGTGTGTCACTTTTTTCATACCTACCCTAACGTCGACAAGAGCGCTTTAGTTAGGCTGGCATTAGAGCTATAACGTGAAAATTAAGCGATCCTATTTGTCAGCTAAACATATCCCTCGCTACGCATCTCTGGTGGACATGCAGCCTCCGAGTTCCCTGACCGCGCGAAACAGTTTCAAAAGAAGAGCATTGCTCTACCTTTTTGCACAGCTTTTGACACGCAAAGTACATACACTCGCGTCATCTATTTAAATTTATATATGTGAGAAAAACCTACACCTACAAACATCATCGCTTCATTCGAGGCGATGATAGCTCAGTGGTAGTGACGTCGGATACCGAGACGAAGGTCCCGGGTTCGAATCCTACAATGAGCTTGAGCTTTCGGTGAAGGAAAACATCGTGAGGAAACCATATCACGGTGGTAGGGTACTTTGTAGTACCCATCTGGCTGGCTACCACCCTCCAGTTGAAAATCTGTCGCCGAGCACCTATCGGTGTGTTCTGACAGCTGCACTTAAGAGCCAGTTCTTTCTAGGCTTTGTGTGCTTACCACCTTCGGCCACATCATTACTCATCATGGTGAGATTGTGGTCAAACACAGACCTATACAAAAAAAAAAGAAAAACTATTTTTTTTATCATTTATAGTTTTTGTCACAGGCGATTAGAACACTTAGATCTGTTCAGTTACTTTATGTTGCTGACCGTACTAATTTTCCAACCGTTTAGAAACTTCCTATTTCCATGTGGACCAGTTCGTAGTTCTAAACCAAACATCCCCTAACCAAGGACATACCTAATGTTGCCTGTTTAATGTACAATATTACCCAACTTTAGTTGAACCGTAGCCTCAAATAGAGGATTTCTAAAATTAAACCTACATGTACAATGCGCAATGGTACATTATAAAATAATATGGGACAGTACAGTTGTGAACGTACGGTATTCACAGCGTCGTCTAATGAGTTTCTGCGGCTTATACTGTCGACTAGATAAATATTAAAATATACAATAGTTTTGTTTGTTTTCGCTTTATTTTAAACCACTAGGTTAAACAAGATACAGTTTTAGAAAGTAGCATACTAGCATACGAACAGTCTGATGGTAAGCGGTTACCGTAGCCGTATGGACACTTGCAATAATCGGGGCATCACTTACCGACCGTTCGCCTCTCCCCAAGGTCTAGTGACCTTACTCACGCGCAGGAAGACGACATAAAGTTATTTGGCTGCGGTATTCTGTAAGGTGGAGGTGGAGGTGTACTTCCACAATCGAGCTGCTCTTTCAGCAAATAAACTGCGCTGTACCTCTCTTAGGTAAAACTAGACAAAGGTTTTTTTTATTATGTATAGGCCTTTGTTTGACCACAATCTCACCATGGTAAATGATGTTGTGGCCGAAGGTGGTAAGCACAAGAAGCCTAGAAGGAACTGGCTCTCAAGGGCAGCTATCGGAACACACCGATACGTGCTTGGCGATATATCTTCAACTGGAGGGTGGTAGCCAGCCAGATGGGTACTACAAAGTACCCTACCACCGTGCTATGGTTTCCTCACGATGTTTTCCTTCACCGAAAGCTCAAGCTCATTGCAGGATTCGAACCCGGGACCTTCGTCTCGGTATCTGACGTCACTATCACTGAGCTAACAGGTTTAGGAAGTAGCTAACTAGCATAGCTCGCCTGATGGTAAGCGGTTAACGTAGCCTATGGACTGCAAAGAGTATTCATCATTGAGGCTGGTTATAAAATTACTTTTACTTTGTATAGGTATTTTCAAAATTGTTAATTAATTTATTAAAATTTCTTTCTAGTAGCGGTTTTTTTTTTTTAAATGGGATCTTCAAACAATAACAAAAACTTATACAATTCTAATACTACGTAATAATACCTAACTTAAAAATAGAACTGGTATATCCGATTCCGGAATAACGGATATGATGCTGAAACGAGGGACGTAGTTCCGGTTTTTGATAAAATATAGTTGAAAACTTTACAATGAAAAAATACGTATTTAGCTGTGAAACGTATAATTATGTGGGCTATTTCATACTATTCACATCACATTTGCTCACAGAACAAGTAACAATATCTATAACATACACTTTTCTAGTTTTATTTGCTCGATCGTAATTATTTTCAGTAAATTACGAAATCATACGTAAGCACCCGGGTCGATATGAGTTGATCCTCGAAAATAACATTGACTCACGTCTAAAATGTCTATGCGTCTCTTTCTCTCTCGCAAAGCGTCATAAGGATTGTCATATTTCGTTTCCATGCTATTCGGTCGAGTTAGCATAGCGAAATCCTAAGTCTGCGGATTTTCCAATCGATTTTAGAAATGACCCTTTCATTTTATATAGTCAGATAGTCAAAAAAATACATAAAAAATTACTTTGCCGAGTTTTTAATTCTAATAAATTCTCTAATGAGAAAGTTATCTCTTTTTTTAAGGCGATGATAGCTCAGTGGTATTGACGTCGGATACCGAGACGAAGGTCCCGGGTTCGAATCCTACAATGAGCTTGAGCTTTCGGTGAAGGAAAACATCGTGAGGAAACCATAGCACGGTGGTAAGGTACTTTGTAGTACCCGCCTGGCTGGCTACCACACTCAAATTGAAAATCTGTCGCCAAGCACCTTTCGGTGTGTTCCGACAGCTGCACTTGAGAGCCAGCTCCTTCTAGGCTTTGCGTGCTTACCACCTTCGGCCGCATCATCACTTACCATGTTGAGATTACGGTCAAACACAGACCTATAAACAGTAACAAAAAAAAAACTGGCTGTGTGTTTTCACGATTTTAAGGCGCGGACTGACTACGATTTTGACAGGACTCGTTCTTCACTGGAATAGGGTTGAAAATGGTAAATCATAAATGTGTCGACTCTATGAAATGGGCTGTTATTTACGGGTTTTCTTTAGATTATACAGAATATACGCATTAAATTGAATAAGTGTCCGGTTAACATTCTAATATAATCCTGTATCTTATATATTCTTAAAAATAAAATTGTTGTCATCGCTGAAAATACGGAGAATTTCGACGCGAAAGATTTTTTTAGACGTAACTTAGGATTTTTTTATTGGGAATATCAAAGCACTTTTTAATATTCTATTCGGTTAACATTTTTCTCAAAACCCTCTTCTATCCACAGTATTTTTTTGTGTTAGGTATTTCATTGCGTTACGTCATACTCGACTCTCAAAAAAACCCATTTTTGAGATTTGAGCTTAGACCCGGCCTTAATAATTATCTCAACCGATCTCGAACACATTTGGTGCATTTTATATCCGGAACTCGGTTTAAACCGCGGAGGACATCTAATAAATAATATTTCAGCTAGAAAAGCCACAAACAACGTTAACAGCACAAAGGTGTTTTCTCAAAACTAGTTTCCGATTTCTCGTAGCCACCATAAAACCGGAAATCAGGCACGACACCCGCGGTGACGTCACACCCGGTTCCGATACCCGATATCCAATGAAATGTAAAGCGATGGCGTGCTACGACTGGAAATTTATATTTATTTTAAATATATTGTCGAGATATTTTCACTTGAGAGTTTTATGTAGGAATTCTATCTTGGAAACTTAAATGTGTTACAATGGGGTAACTCTGTGGGGTACCTATAGGTCACCTCATTAATGCCCGGTTTCAATAAACAAAAACGAATCGTTTTGCTTACCAATGGTAGGTTTTTTTATAGCCATACTGGGCATTTAGATCATTTCGTAAGCATACCTGTGATAGTTACTTCCATATGGGAGGGTCTGCTATGCAAAGCTTTGAGGTCTTTGCTTCATTATTAGTAAAGATATAAGAGTCTTAATTTAAATAAATCTTAACCGATAACGTTCCGTAATTATTGAAATCGGGCATAAGAGAGTTAGAGCGTAGCGTTTATTCGCTCAAAGAGCAGCTCGACTGGGGAAGTACCTCCACCTTACACAATACCGCAGCCAAATAACTGTATGTTGTGTAAAGTTGTGTTCCTGCGCGTGAGTAAGGTCGCCAGAGCTCATAGGGGAGGGGGGAAAGGTCGGTAACGCGTGAGCGATGCTTCGTATGTTGCAAGCGTCCAAATGGCTGCGGTAACCGTTTTCCATCAGGCGGGCCGTACGATTGTTACCGACTCAATAGTATAAAAAAATTGATACATAGGTATTCAGTTGTAGGAGGTGTCCGTCCCCTCGAGCCTAAAGGCCTCGTCGCCCTGAGCCGAGGTTCGTGCCCCAACTGGGGCGCCCCCAGGCGTGGCTACTAAATCATAGGCCCGGTTGAGAGCTTGATTGAGCGCCGATTTGTGCGCGTAAGGGTGATAAGGTAAAATTTTGGGCCGTCATCTTCATGTCAACACAAAAAAAATGTAGGAATTAAGTAATAAATTGTGCAAACGTCATATACAAAACAAAAATTCCATTGATATCAAAGGTTACCTCACTGTTTTTCAGGCGAAGTAAAACTAAGGGGGGAATCGTTCTTTATGTAAACTAGGACCATCTTTCGGGTCACCCTTCTGTCAAATATAACACGTGCTTAGCGTGTAGTACAGTATTACTTGTACGTAGTATTTATATACTCTGAGGTATTTCCCAAGTGATATGGCGCGTCGTGAATCTTCGTTCGCACAGAAAAGAAAGTATGGCCCCGAAGATTAACGAAAGAATGCTTAAAACTTACAATCAACCTTAGGTCACTACTATAAGGTTCATAATACACTGCAGCTGTTGGTTCCGTCTCACTCGCAAGTAACGCCCCTCCGCACGGCGCGCGCTAACATGGCGGCAGCTGCCAGCTGCCGACCAATAGCGTTTCCCGCGCTTTGATAATATATCTTCTGCGCTGGTCCATCGGTAAGCCATATTAGTTGGGTACTACTGTAACATTTAGTATTGGATGATCTCGTTCTAATACTATAAAAAAGTACCACATCGATGTGTATTTCCAATTATCCTAGTGATTCCGTACGTACCCGCATTACGTAAGAGGTTGGTTCGATGCTAGGTGGTAGTAAAAAGCACCTCCGAGTGGGTAATATACAGCCAACGTCAGCTGTCGATCCGATGAAGGCAGATCGTAAAATATACGACAAGTAAATATGTAGTTGAGACCGGGCAGTGAAACGGTGTATGTTAGGTTTTGGATTTTTTGGGTATTTTAATATTTGTTTTTTTGTATTTCATTTTTGTAAAATGAAGCTTTTCAGCTACTTGTCTTTAATTTAATGTAAAGCTTACATAGTGCGCATTCTAAACATTGTTATTAAATTTTTATATTTCTCCTAATTAATTTTTAATTAGGTATGAATTTACAAACAAAAAGTAGCGTATATCAGTTATGACTGGTTTCCATAGTACAAGCTCTGCTTAGTTTGGGATCAGATGACCGTGTATGAGGAATGTCCCAGGATATTTATTTATTTTTATTTATAATTAAAGCATGCTTTCGATATTATTTTATTTATCTGATCTATTCCCTACACTTTGAAAGGTAGCAGTTCCGTTGGCTCGCGTTTAGGACACGCATCCTATGACAAAATTTCGGAAAAAAGAACTCCTGGAACTGTAAGTCAACTAATTAAAAGACATACCCAATATAAAATATTCGACAAATATAAAAACTACCTTATTAATCCAATAAAATCATTAATTAAGCTATTACCGACACACGAAACAGAATTACATAGTATTGAACGCACTTTTGTGTACCGGGCTTATGCGATTAAAGGACCGTGCGAGTTAATCCTCCCGTAAATTGATAAAATTTGACTTACACGCTTTTTGTATCCGGCGCTTGACATAAAAGCCTGGCGGGAAAACCCGACACTTTCGCGTCGGAATATTTACAGCACGTGTAACTTAGTGACATTTTTGCAATATTATTTACGTGGATTAAGGTTCGATCACATTGGATTGCCAAATTCGGCATGCAAAGATTCGCATGCCGAATTTATGTATCAGATATGGAATTATTTGAATACAATATGGATTTAGTCGAATATATAATTCAATGAAATGAAGCAGGCGAAAATTATTTGAATAAAATATGAGCTTCTAAAAGTGTATTTTATACCACATAAATTCGTATAATAATATCTAGCCTTTTATATTACTAAACAAGAAAAAATCTAGTTTTTTTTATTGATTACAGCTGTTTGTGCCGACTATACCGGTGCATATTAAAAATTTTCTTAGTTACAATACTTTTCCTGACAATAACGAACAAAAAAATACAGTCAAATCCGTCGAACCGTCCTCAAGTGATGATCTTTCATAAATGCGACATTCAATTTTTATTTATACAGATACTAGCTGTCCCCCGCGGTTTCACCCGTGTTCCCGAGATAAAATGTAGCCTATGTCCGTCTCCATACCATAGGCTACCTGCGTTCCAAATTTCATCGTGATCGGTTTAGTAATAAAGGCGTGAAAGCATTACAAACCAACTAAACTAACAAAATATTAATAAAAGGAATAGTCCTGCAAATTTCTGTTTCATCAGATTATAGTAACCAATTGATATCTATTTCTCTACTCACTAGGTGACTTTGAAAGTTAAAAACTAACTAGCTATAATATAAATCCCACCAAAAACATTTTTATGTAAAATGTTGCCGCCAAGACATATGGCTCGTACTGTCAAAAAGTTATCAGATCTCATGTAGAGCCAAGCTTATAACTCTACATGCAGTTACTCTACAAGCCCTAACTTCACAAACTCTACACCTTAGTCAAAATATGTGGCTTGGCCGTTTCAATACTACAAACTTTTTGACAGTACGAGCCATATGTCTTGGCGGCAACATTTTACATAAAAATGTTTTTGGTGGGATTTCACTTCTTTTTGTAAGTTGCTTGTTTTTTTTTTGTTTGAAATTTCCAAGATTTATAATTTTTTTGTTGTTTGTGTACTAATACAAGCTTACATACTAAATTTCAGCTTTCTAGGACTTCAGACGAAATCAGGGTTTTTTAGATATCAATAAAATTTAAAGTATAAGAGCTATGTTATTGAAACTTAATATGTTTAATAAGTTTACTATTGACATCATGTCCTGAGAATTTTGTTTATCTGGTATAATCCAAACCCAAGTTATGAGGGTTCAAAAAACGACAAAGTGCTTCGAGAAAAGGTAGGTAGTGCCCTTTCGCTTCGCTTGGCTGTCTTGGCGGGGGGCACTTCCGTGCCCCCAGATAATTGCATTATTATCGGCCTTTTCTTAAGAAAAACAATATTATTAAACTTCAGACGAATTCGGAATAAAACCAATGTGTCAGAACCTTTCTTAATGTTTATATCAAGAAGGAAATAGAATTCTACTCAATGTAGTATTCAAACGTATGACGACCGAAATATATTGAAATCTATATTTGCCTCTATCAATGACAAACATGGATATATTTTTTATTATAGACTAACTTTAATTCGGCTTTCATTAACTGATGCTATGAGGACCAATCACTGCATCGTGTGTTCGTGTGGCCAATCAGAGACCGTCATATTGTGAACCGTCCCTGATTGGTCAAACTTGGCGGTAGTTCGTTCTGTATTCATAGAGTTAGAAAACAAACATAGGAGTTAAATAAAAGAAATACACATTTAATTATTTGAGATCAATATTAAATATGTCAATCAGTATATTTTTTTTTAAGAAACAATAAAAACAATAACTATGTTACGTATCGCCAAAGATGGTGGCGCGGGACACATGACGTTTAACCAATCAGCACACAAGGTGCGTTCCGACGCAATCAAGTATGATGCCAGTTCACAATATGACGGTTTGTCATGGATAGATTATAAACTAACGGTTTTCACAAAAATACGGTAACATATTTATATCCACAAGAGACGTTAAATAAATAAATAAAATAAATAGCCTCCAGTGTTTCCACCTCCAAACCTCTAGAGACGTATGCAATCACAAACAAAGGATTTTGTACATTTTATATCCCATACGAGAAAAATTTACTTAATATTATGATAAAAATATAGTAAATATTCATATTTATGTACATAATATTTATATTCAAATGTTTAGGGTGCCTAGATCACACATAAACGGTTGAACTGATTTGGATGAAACTTGGCACATAGATAGATCATCTACTGGAAAAACATATAGAATACTTTTTATCCCGGGAAAACATAAGATCCTCGGGGAGGGGATAAATTTAGAATCTCACGCGAGAAAACCAGTGCAAAAACACTTACTTAGGATTTTTTGTCGATGATGGCGGAAACTAACCTAGTTTCATGTATTCAGTACTTTATGAATGCAGCTAAAAACCTCCCCATATAATATATAAAACATACCGAGGAAAATGAGGAAACTCGATAATAGAAGAAGAGATCGTAAAACAAAATGGCTGCCGAAATCTGTGTAATTAGGTTAAGTGAATTCATCCGGCAATGATATCCCTATGGAGCGAATGGGGAAGGCATGAGGAGAAGATAATAGTATTATCAGAGGTTTTAGTATGAAAATAGAAGGTAACAGTAATGTATGGTAGTTTATCTTCTACTATTTACGCCCCGCGGTTTCACCCGCGTACCCGAGGGATATCCTAATTTAAGAAAAAAAGCCTAACCTAAACTAACCTAACCTAAATTTAAGAAAACTTAACGGTAAGTTAAGTTTGAAATCGGTAAAGTCGTTCTCAAGTTATTGCGTGACCGAGAGAAATAGGAATTCATGTTTATAGAATAGAATAGAATAGAATCAAATTTATTTGTGACATAAAAATTACACGGAAAAAGTTAACATAAAAAAGAGGTAAAATATTGCCACAAATCGGTCCTCCAACTCAGCATGTGTTATAGATCTATACAATTAATAAAAATCAATTGCTGATCAGTAGTAAGTTCAACTGTATGTACCTTAACGTTCATAAGTGCCTTCATCATCATCAGCCTATAAATGTCCCACTGCTGAGCACAGGCCTCCTTTCACAAAATGAAGGTGAAAGGGAATGGGCAATACTCCACCACGCGTGCCCACTGCGGATCGGTGGAGGTAGGCTAGTGGTCAACCTACTGTTGGATTTTTTCAAGCCGCCTAGGAGGCATCCAACTAGCTTAACGACTATCACGATTAAGTGATAACCGGGACCCACGGCTTTACGTGCCTTCCGAAGCACGGAAACGCTCGATTTGAAATACCACTAGGCGGTCACCCATCCAGGTACCGACCACGACCGGCGTAGCTTAACTTTGTCGATCGATTAAGAACGGCTAATCATGCTACACCACGAGCGCCTTCATAAGTGCTTCATAAGTGCCTTACCAGGACCAAAACTGAGCAAATATTTTTTTGATTTTGATCGTTAGGCTCATCAAAACTAAAAACAGCTTGAAGGTTTAAAAATAGAAAGAGGGACGAGGTTTGCGACGCGGCCAGCTTAGATAGCTTGCTGCGTCGCGTCGCATCTTGGAACGATACACGATAGATGCAATCTGGTGGGTGATTGTCAAATGCTCTCGTTATCGGGAAACCGATAGCGAGGCTCTCAAAACTTTTTATAAATTGGGTATTACGTAACACAAATTATAGCAAAATTGAAAACCCTCGCTATCGGTTTCACGAAAACGAGAGCGTTTGACAATCGCCCTTCTGATTTCATTCAGTAATTGGTCATTGACAATAGTGCTACAAACCGCGAATCATGTCAAACAGTCTAATTTGTTTTGTGTGTGTGTTTGACTAATGTCGCGTTCCGGCCACGACGTGATAAGTGGCGCTGGTGTCGCGATTTCATGGTTGCGTATATATCGAGTATGCGCACACTGATAACCTGTAAAAAAATATGAAAATAAGGCTATTTTCTGTTTCTGTAAGCGAAGGAAAGCTAAATTTGCGAATGGAATTGGGATTGCTAACCTGAACTGAACCTGGCCTGACCTGAACCGTACCTGAACCCAACCTGAACCTTACCTGAACCTGACCTATATACTATTTTATTATTATTAGAGACTGCATAACCCGATTCACGTAAGAAAACATCAACGGTATCGTAGCGACATCAAAATTCAATCAAGAGTAATTTTTTCCATTCCTGTATTCTCGGCACTAATCGAACTAACCTTTCGAAATAATTTCGAGTCTAAGGAATAAATGGTACCATTATGACAGATACTGTTTGACGTTTGATGATTCGAATTCGAAATACGTTTATTGTATTCCTTTTTTATATTATATACCTATGTATCTATAAAAAATGTCTATACCTACCATGGACGTATAAAAATCAGGACGTAGTGTCGCCCTATAAACGAGTGAAGCACCAAAAGGAAGCCGGCGTTCTTGTAAATATATAGCCTCACACACACATATACACCATAGGAAGCCGATCGGTTGTCATTCCATATTGCGACGTTGACAGTGACAATAAGGCTCAGTATCATTTGTGCCTGCTTGGGCCAGCACTTATTTTAGTCACGCATACGTAGGAAATTTTCGGCTTCACTTCATTTTCGCTTGACACTCCGTCTTGGTTTTTTTTATATGTCTATGATACCTAAATTATTTATATTCCTTACATTCGAAGGTTACTTTGAATGAGATGAGAATCGACTCCTTGGTTTTACTAGGGGTCTCTCATTAGCCGTTACAGTAGTACCCAACTAATATGACTTACCGATGTACCTGCGCAGAAGATACATTTTCAAAGCGCGGGAAACGCTATTGGTCGGCAGCTGCCGCAATGTTAGCGCGCGCCGTGCGGAGGGGCCTCACGCGCGAGTTAGACGGAACTAACAGCTACAGTGTATTATGAACCTTATACTAGTGATCGCAGGTTGATTGTAAGTTTTAAGCATTTTTTCGTTAACTGGTCGCGCGCACGACCAGACAAGAAAGACCTGCTAGAGTTAAAATTTATATGGAACAGTAACTAAATGACAGTTAATATTAAACCTTGTGTCTTATACGTCACAGTGGCATTTCGCGCACAATGGCCGCGGTTCCCCTTAAACACAAACGGTCTGTATAAGGCGCGCGGAGGGTCTTCGGGGCCATACTTTCTTTTCTGTGCGAACGAAGATTCACGACGCGCCATATCAGTTGGGTACTACTGTACGTAGGGAGCATCGTACGCGATCTTCCAAATAATTTATCGTGAACAGGGTGGAACAATATTTCTTAATCGCACGCCCTTTTCGTATTGCTTTATATTAATTGTCAACGTGTTACGTGGGAAAAACGCCATAAATCTAGGTCTAAACTTATCACTATTGGCGTTGACAGAATATAATTTAAAGGCGTCCATATAAAAGTAAAAGAAAATATACGAAAGAAAGGATAAAAAACATTTGAGAACTAGTGCCTAGTTTCAATTTTAGGCTGGATCCTCAACTCTCGTCAAAGTCAAAGCCATTTATTCAATTTGGGCCCCAGAAGGGCACTTTAGAAGGTCACATTTACTGAAATTACCACCGGTTCGGAACTCGGCCTTCAACTGAGAAGAATCCGGCAAGAAACTCAGCAAGTATACATTTTTTTTATATTTTTTGAACAATCCCGCACTTACCCATATATTTTCAAGTATTTATACAAAAAATAATAGCTTCTATTGTGTAATCTCGCCTCCCATACAGCCCATGTTTATTAAATTACCAAAAAAATGTGATCAAGTATTCCGGTCATTCGAGCCAGCGGACGCGCGCTCTACAATGGAAATTCCGATGAAAAGCGCTTGTTTTGCATTGTGATATTTTTTGCAGTTTGTTATATTGTGTTCCTTTATTTTCTTAGTTTCCCTTTGTTAGTATGATCGTGTCCTCAATAAATGTTATTTTAAAAACAATACGTATTTAAAAGTATGGTACTGTCCCCATTTCTCCATCAAACAAGACGCCGCAGAATTTGCCGACATCCCGGACCTTACGGACTATACGGTCAATAAGCGTTGCTCCATAATTCCTCATGCGAACAGCAAAGGAGTGGAACTCACTTCGGGGATCTTAGTTCCCTGATAGCTATAGCCTGGATGTCGTCAAGACCAAAATGTATCTTCTGCGCAGGTACATCGGTACGCCATATCAGTTGGGTACTATACTCATAGTACTATACTTATAGTAGTGATCTAAGGTTGATTGTTAGTTTTAAGCATTCTTTCGTTAATCTTCGGGGCCATACTTTCTTTTCTGTGCGAACGAAGATTCACGACGCGCCATATCAGTTGGGTACTACATGGCCTAATCCGTCATAACTCGTCGACAGCCAAATAACCGTAGTACGCATAGAACAATGGATGTGATAAATGTTGCCCGTGTGATAAACAACTTTAGTGTCATTGAATAGAAGCTGTTTTGGCAAAACTACGAAACAACATGCATGTAAATCAATTCCAAAAAGCTATATAAGTTTTTGAATAGTTAGTTAAAAATCAATTTCTCTTCAAGTTTAAATAATGTTTCTTTTTAATCAGCAGAACTGCACGTGACATGTGTTTTCAATTTTTATTTAAGTTTAAAACTTTCATAAATTGGCTCTCGGCTTCTCAACATATTCTTGGCAGCGACGTGACCTCACGATGTGGGAACATTTATTGATATTTGGATGTGGTTTACCGAAACTAATATACCTATAACCAAAAATGTGTGGTAACTCGTAGTCGTACATTAGTACAGTAGTACCAGTAGTACCCAACTGATATGGCGCGTCGTGAATCTTCGTTCGCACAGAAAAGAAATTATGGCCCCGAAGATTAACTAAAGAATGCTTAAAACTTACAATCAACCTTAGATCACTACTATAAGGTTCATAATACACTGCAGCTGTTAGTTCCGTCTCACTCGTAAGTCACGCCCCTCCGCACGGCGCGCGCTAACATGGCGGCAGCTGCCGACAAATAGCGTTTCCCACGCTTTGAAAATGTATCTTCTGCGCAGGTACATCGGTAAGCCATATTAACTTCACAAACTCTACACACCGTAGTCAAAATATGTGGCTTGGCCGTTTCAATACTACAAGAACTATTGAATAACAAAAAGGTAATGAACAGTGAATACATTTTTCACCTTACTCCCATGTGACGGTAGCGAAACGGCCAAGCCACATATTTCGACTAAGGTGTAGAGTTTGGGAAGTTAGGGCGTATAGAGTAAGTGCATGTAGAGTTATAAGCTTGGCTCTACATGAGATCTGATAACTTTTTGAAAGTACGAGCCATATGTCTTGGCGGCAACATTTTACATACAAATGTTTTTGGTGGGATTATTTATTATGGGACAGAGTTTAGACCAGTGATTCCCAAAGTGGTCCAAGACAGACTCAACGGAGGTCGTTAAATAAAAATGGGGGTTCACGATAAAGTATCTGGATTCGATAGTAAAGAAAAAAAATATTTAAAGTTGTCTAAGAGCAAAAAAAATTGGGAACCTCTGACCACAATACCTAGAAATAAAATATAGGATAATTGTTATACCGAGCAATCTTTTTATCGGTCGGTAAAAAGGCTAAACGCGTGTGATAGAAACTACAGTAGGTAGGTAGGTTCTACGAACTTATCTGACCCGGTGATCAAAAGAGGAAGTAACGACGCCATTTCAAAATGTCAATCGCCATTAGTCAAAGAGAATATAAATAAACTACGTTCATTGGTTGTTTACTCCACCGAATGCGATAACAGCTACTCTCTCTCCGAGCCAGATAAGCTTGTGGCAGTATACGCAATGTGATACAATAATTATAAAAAAATCGTATATTTATTTATAGTCCGTGGTAAGACCTGTCTTAATGTATGGTTCAGAATGTTGGGCAGAAAAGAAGACGCATGAAAAAAGTTTGCATGTAGCTAAAATTAGGATGTTGAGATGGATGTGTGATTGTTGAGACGTGTTTGAGACGAATGGAAGAAGCGTACTACATATTGATTGTTGAGACCTGTGGGGCGATTACGTAACTAAATTTCAATCATTTTCGAATTGAAATCGGTTCAATATAGCGCTTTTCTGATAACTTTTTTACGTTCTGATAACTGCAAATACAAACAGTGGTTCATTAGAAATGAAACTATATCAGATTATGTAATATTTCTACCGATTCAGAGGTTATTTCAATCTGAATTTCATTGCAATAAAGTTACGTAATCCACGTACTGGTTGAGACGAATGAAAGGAGCGTACATATTGCGTCCGACCCCAAATGATTGGGAACAGGGCAGGCAGATGATTATGATGATCACTCACGATCATTCAAAAACTTTTCAGCAGGTCAGAATGATTTCTATTTGCAGAAAAACAATTCAGCTTAATAATTACTATAAAACTTGATATTTGTCCATAGAATAAAACTAAATAATACCATATCAATTTATCCAAATTGATTTATATACATTATTCACTGAATGTTCACTATCGAAATAGGGACGTCAGTTGGTGCTGAGATATGGCGCTATTTGACATGCGTTTTATGATTTATTTTTATTCACTGAGCGACCCTATAAGATACTCTTACATTTATTTTCATAAAACACGGCAATGTTTGATCTAAAATACAAAGGTTGGTGGGGAAGAGACGGGCATATTTCTTTATATAGATGGGATTTGATGGTGGCGTAGTTCCGCGGCCCACTCGCGTCGCTCGCTCGACTCGTTGAGTCTAATTTCATTACCAAGACTGATGATGATGCTGAAGTGGAGGTGGCGTGACAAGCATGTACGTAGATCCTGAAAATCCAGATATAATTTGGAAATGTTAAAAGGATTCACCTCTGATTTCAGTGGCCATGCAACATTCAACCTTAACACACCGGGTTAACTGCGAAGAAGAAGGCTAGTTGAGGACGTCTACGACAGGCGAAGCGGAAAACGAAGAACGAGAAAGTGGATCTAATTGTAAGACGTGGTAAGAAGGTAGAATCTTATTTTACAAGCGCCAATTGAATCTTATAATCGGACAAGCGCTTCAAAGGAAATTAGGGACTCATCCCTTGCATCAGCCAAGTTATTTGAAGTTATAATCGAATAACAATAAATTTCCTAATAAACGTTAGTGAAACCATTTTGTAATTTAACTTTGAAATATCATCGCAGAATATTCTGATAGCGTTGCGACAAGGAATTCATTTTTATTGCGACCATGTTCTTCGAAGTTTAAAATCTAACCCCCTTATTCATAATCGCTTTTTAATGAAATCAGTGTAATAGTGTGCCCCGTCTCACTCTTTCGATCACCAAATGTCACCTGTCAGATAAAGACCGGAATTTTAGCTAATCAACGTTTGATAACTTCATTATGAATAAGGGAGTCGATCTATGGCTCCACCTTATAGGTATAATCTTAATTTGCTATTAAACCTTTTTAATTTATTTAAAATCAAGCACGATAAAAAAAAAACAAACAAAATTGAAAAGTAATCTATGTCAAAATAACTTCAATGTAGCAAAATTTTCCAACGTCATTTTTTATATTTTAAATTAATTGTAATTTCAAATTTAAAGGACATTTGGAATTACACAGATAATCTTGTGTCCTTACGTTTAACATACAATGATATTATGGCATTAAATTTATTCCGTAAGTAAAACATTTCAAATTATTATAGGTACCTAAATTCATGATTCATGCCTAATATTATAATACTATCATAAAAGAGCTTTGATTGGTCCACTTACATTGCGGTTTAGCTACTGAACCGATCTCTATGAATTATGGTAGAAATATAGTCGTGTGATTTGGAGAGAGACAAAGAAGTCTTAATCCTAGTAGATCCATTAGTTACCGATGGTCCGCAGAAGAAACTGCGTGTGAAAGCTAGTTGCCAAAATACCATGATGCCTCCATTAAGCCAAATACTGTGATTCAAAAAATCTCGCTAATATCACAAATGCGAAAGTAACTCTATTACCTTCATGCTTATACCGCTGATGAAATTTGGCACACAGATAGCCTATGTTATGGAGAAGGACATCTGGTGTAACTACATAAAGGCAAAAACAATTAGAAAAAATAATAATAATTATTGTTTTTATTATTTTTTATAAATTCCAAATAGATATTTTGATTATATCTTATTATTATGTCTTATGGTATCGGTCTCGCTCTTTTCTATGCGGCAGTCGTATTGTGCAAAAGAGACAAAAATAATTGCGTGATGATTTTCAACTGCTTTCTTGTTGAAAATAAATTATTTGCGGCGTCTGAATCTGCGTCTTATTTAAGTGTTTTACAAACCGGTAGTAAAGTCATTTTTAACGTTCATTAGTGTCATATTTTGACTTTCTTTGAATAAATAAGTTTTGAATCAAAGTGAATAAAATTTTGGGGTTGTAAAATACAAAACCAAAACAAATAAAAAATAAAATAGAGATGAACAGAATACTAATATTATTGCTTACAGAATTGAAGTGAAGATCCCATATAAACAGCACAATGGGAAAACGAAGTGAAGCTAACATTGGAGGCGATACCAGAATTCTATACAAAAAATCCAATAACACTATATTCACGCATTCAAGAACATGTTCTGGTACATCACAATTGTTTACTAGAAGTGGAATACTACAGATCAAAAAGAATCTTTCTCAAACTAACCCATACTACATAGATGGTGATAAGATAAAAAGAGATCTAAGTATAGAAACAGACGTGTGTTTACTCAGAAGGTATTATAGAAGCAAAAGGAGCAAAGTATCAAATCAAGAAGGTGCATCCACTAAATCCAAATATTCTACAGTTTTTGTAACAGAAATTAATACGATTAAAGAATTGCAACCAGATGATAGTGCATGCGGTGACACTGATCGTACTCAAGTAAATAATAGAACAGATTTAGATCTAACATCAATAATGATGGAAAATTTTAAAAGCTTAATAAATAAGTGGATACAAAAGCATCTATTAGATAATAAAGATATGAAGCAGAAAATAGATACAGTTTTAGATTCGTTACTACATAAATTAGAGTCGAATCAACCGTCCGTAAATAGTCCTTCATCTTGTTCAACTTATATTTTAAATAAAGATGACCAGAGTCAGGTGAAGAAGAAAAGAATTGTAGCATCGATCACTTGTCAGTATAGTAAGCATAAATCTCCTTCAACTGGAGTTGAGACGCCAAGCTATGCAGTATCTAAGAACTCTTCGTACCATAGTATGCTATTTCCATATAAAAACTTAAGAATTATATCAACACTCAGTATACCCAGGAATTCTCATAAACATAAGTCTGGAAAGAAAAATAAGGATTCATTGTATAAAATTAAGAAAATAAAGCATAATGATGTACTGTGTTCAGTTAATAGACCTAGTAAAATGTTTATGGATACATCTAACTATGATTTACTAGCAATCTCTACAAAATCCTTGACTAAACGTTGCGCCACTTATGATATGTATACGAAAAAGAAAAAACACATCAGAAACAGACAAACAGTATTGGTACCACAACCGGGCTATAAAACGATCACTGATACAACAGTAACAAATGATAATGAAAATATCAAAAATCTAAATAATGAAACCCATATTGATGCAGTACCAAGTCTTGTCAAAAGAATGTTTGCTGGTGATCCAGCTAACATTACGAGTACAGACAAAAATAATTGCTATGTGCCAAGAAATGATAATTGTACAATGACTGATATGAATAATATGTCTCAAGAAACAGCTACAAGTATTACACTAGTACAAGGTACCAGGAAAAAGTCCCATGAAATAGATTTAAAATACGTACAAAATAAATTCCATTCACAAAGTAAGCCAACACCTACGATTGATTTCTGCAAACAAAGCCCTGGGTTTTCAAACATTTTAAAACTAAAACACAGCTTGACATCTACTGTATGTAAAGGCAAAAATAATAGAATTGTGAAGAAAGTAAAAGTATATAAGCAAAGAAAGATATGTCCACAAATTAAAATAATGGCACCATTAAAATATCCCAATATAAAATGCAAAAAATTTACTTACCTATACAGAAAAGCCAACACTAATCAAGGGATATATTTTCTGAAGCATTTTCAAAAAATGTTTAAGCACTTTGCTGAATATGATGATAAAAGGAATATAAAACTAGATATTCATGTCAGTGTGTTTCCAATGTTTGAAAATGAATCCAAGAATGAACACAAATCCGATACCAAATCAAGTTATAATGTTCTACAAAAAAAACCAACAATTATTTACAATGTTGAACCTCAAACTACTATATCTAGGAAACTAAAAGAAGACTCAATTAAAGGGGAAAAAAAATCCGAATCGAAATGTGATCTAGATTTTATTCCATTACTAGATGGAAAGGCTGCCAGTAAAGCTAATTACATATTTCATGAAAATTCTGGAGATAAGCTAAAATATGATACTGAAATTTTAAACAAAGACAGTGTTGGCAATGTTATATGTGATTTAGGAATAACTGAAGAATTAAACGAATTAAAATCTGTTATTAAATGTTTAGCAAGCACAACTGAGAAATTTATCGCTGAACATCAAAAGCATTCAAGACATTCATGTACTTTAACAAGTTTATCTCAAAATGATAGTACTGAAAGAGGTTTTACTTCCAAACGACAATCCACAGCAAAAAAAGCATCCAAAGCGATACAATTTTCGAGTAATTTTGCAAATAATCAGCTCCAATCTGGTTTGAAAATATCAAAAGAACCGAAGAAAAAAGATCCTGCAGAATTTCACAATAGACTTACAAAGAAAAGCACTTCTTATAATATAATAGAAAGTGAATCTATACTAAAAGTAACAGATATGACATCAGCAGATGAGGAAAATAATTATAAAGTAATGGATGAAGCATTGACGTGCAGCCTACCTAGATCCAAATCATTATTTGAATTAGTATCTGATAAGAACAAATGGAAACTTTTAGCATACTTCTGTAATGAACGTAATGATGACATTTATAACGCAAGCGGTCAAAGGACTTCTGGCTTAAAGAAAAGTTCTGTGAAAAGTAACATAGAAAAATCTTTGAGTCAAATGAGTCCATCTACTGACAAATGTAGCAATATCAGTCAGCCTATAAATATTGATGTTGTATGCAGTGATAAATGTGGTATCAACACTGGTGATAATTATTCTACTTCAGTTTACATTGATGATGATGATGATATAAAATGTTCTGATATACAAAACCATCGTGGAATGCGTTTTGGAGAAGGCTTTGTATATTGTATATTACTACTGATTCCACTTACTATTATAGCTTTCCTTTTCTATGGATATGTGATTCAAGATTACTTGTTGGCTTCTTATAGTGACGATACAAAGAATAAGTTTTATTTAAAAATCACTGATTTGGGTTTTTGATTGTTTATTGTTGTTATTTTAATAAACGTGTGTATTTTTAATAAAATTTTCCGTTTTTATTCCTCCATCCATAACGTCACGCCCCTGTCTTCCATTAAAGAAATAAACCACAGCTTTCCATTTAATATCCCCTTTGGGTACACCAGTAGCGCCTCATCACTTCCACGCACGTTACAGGGAATTATTTAGAATATTTAAAAATATTTTCTGGGTAACCTCCTATCTGGACCATCCAATTAACATTTCACTTTCAGACACCAATCTTCTTTCTCTCTACTTAGCTAAAGAAGAATTTCATTTCTTAATTATCTTCTTGAAAACTTCATTGTTTCCTAATCGAATGCTGTTCCTCACTCTGACCATACGAATTCTCAATAATTCTTACGTTTATTTGATAAGATTTTATTTTGACCTTTAAGTTATAATATTTATACATTTATGGAATGAAATATCTGTTGTTTCAGAAGTTACAGGTTCATAATAGAAATCATAATGCAATCTTGCAAAGAAAAAAATAGAAGATCAAATGATAATCTTAAAAGACCAAAATCAGCGACACTGGTGACTCGATATCCAAAAAATATGCCAACCTATGTAGTTGCATTTGCTGTACAAGACACCTTTGATGATTCAGCCACTGCACAGCAGCAAGCACTGATATGCAACACATGTAGTCCACAGGGTAGTATAAATTCCATAACGCCTACAAATTCAACAAGAACCTTAGATTTGACTGAAATATCTCCATCACAAAACAACGCGAACATGGTCAATAACGAAATAAAGATTGAAATTAACCTAGATGAAAATGAATGTGGTGATATTGAAAAGGCTCCTGAATTAAAAAGAAGCTATCTCATTGTTAATAATAATTTAGAGGACAACACAGATGAACAGCCACAAATAATATTCAATGCAATAAAGTTTAATCGAAAAGCAAACAACGCAAAATTTTCGAGGAAAAAGCCAAGAAAATACAAACGTATTGTTAGAATTAAGAATATTCATTTCAAGTATAAAAATATCAAGCATACCATTACAAAGAGATTGAATAAGAGATTAGTGAAAGCTAAAATGAGATCAAATAATTGTAAACAGATAAAAAAAGGTTTATACTCTAATTCCACAACAAAAGTCATAACTCGAACAAGAGTGCTGAAAAAAGCTTCGGCAAAAGAAAACTTGCAAGATAATTTAGACCTCATATCACTCACAGACTATATAAATTATAAAGATAATGGATCATTAACATCATCACCTACTACAAAATCATTACTAAGTTATTCGAGTGAAAACACACTAACATTGAAAGAGAGCTCCTATCAATTGAATGGCTCATATAATATCAGTTCTGTAAATTCAGTGATTCACATAGCTTCGGATTATACAGTTCCATATAAAACAGATGTGATCAATGTTGCAGTAGCGGTAGCTTTTAATTCTAATAAAATGAATACTGAAAAATCAGCAGTAGTACCAAATGAGGAGAAATTAAATTTAAGCGAATGTTTAACAAGCAATGAAACTATATATTTTCCAGGTACAATATTGACTTCCAAAACATCTGCCAATACTTCTCATAGTGCTAAAAGAGACCTTTTGAATGACGAGAATTTTAATGAAGATAACATGAGCACGATTTCTTTGATGGCTGACAAGAAATTAAACTTAGATATTTCCAGCGATGACACTTTTTTTATTGCAAATACATGTTCCGATCTCAATAAACCAAGTACACATTCTTCCAATAAATATACATCTTCGGACAGTACATTAGTTCACGTAGAAAATTTGCAACCAAATTCAATTATGAATCACTGGAAAGATGATGTCTGGAAAAATGATGTCAATACACCAACAGCAATTTTGGACTCTGTAATTAATTTGGGGATGTTTAGTCATATCGAACCAACTACCAGTTCCGAAGGTCAATCCACAAATGAACTCAATGATGTCATCATATATGGAAATAATCACTTTGCTTTTAGTTCCCAAAATGAAGGATATAAAGCTATTGACCCAAGAAGAGTATTTACAAAAAAAGTTATCAAAAAATCATTTGATATAGAAAACAGTGCCAATCAACACAATAACTTAAGCTTACCCAATGCAGCTGAAATTAAAGCTATAATGAAAGAAAGTAAAAATCAACAAAGACAAACGTGTGCAGAAGAAGCTAGAAATTACTGTCCATCAAATCTACCTGAAATGTGGGATAAATTGAGTTTAGTTATTGACTTAGCTATAAAAAGACTGGAAGAAACACTGGCAGAGAAAATTATTAAAGAAATAAATAAAACTTTGACGGTGTTTGAACAAAATAGGCAACACCCAAAAGTAGACCTTATTAATACTGAAACTAAGACCATATTATCAACTATAGCTATAAAAGAAGTAAAAAACGGTATACACAAACAAGCACCAGTTGCAACAAAAGAAACAAATAATAATGTTGATGAATGTGAACAATGTGATTTAGTAAATAATAATGTAATAGATCAAATAATGCTGAAATTAAGTATGGAATATCCGAAAATTCAAAAGGGATGTTCAACAAAATCCTTACGAAATCCAAAGAAGCCTAAATTATTGACTGATTATTTGGAAGGTAAAATCCAACCTGATGTTGAAAGTCCCGTTTTGGATGCTATAAAAACACTTGATATGGTAACTATATCAACAGCACCTGTTCTTCAAGAGGAATTCGAAAGGTACAATCGTTTTCCGTCATCTATCCGTGGTCTTTTCAGGTTCTTGAGGGAGAATGTTTTTGTTTTGACTACAGTCCCGGCATTTTTCATTTTTGTATTGTTCATTTATGGTGTTATCGTGGTTTTAATGAAGCCTTGGTGAATGTATCATGTTTATTTGTTTTATTATTAAATTTAATGGGTAATTTTGAAAACGAACCCGATGTGCTATGGTGGAGATTGTTTGCTGGCCGAATGAATGGCTTCGCTACAGTCAAAAAAGAAATTTACATTTAGTCATCAAAAGGAATTCAGACATTTTGTTACCACTAAAGCGTCGTGCATAGTCTGGGGATGCTATTACCTTTTAACCTTTACGGCCAATTCTGTAATATTTAGGACAATATCGAATTTAAGAAAGCAGGAAGAAAAGCTATACGGGCAGAATCCACACGACGCAACTATGTTAAGGCGCTGTCAGCTCCTAAAATTAAAAGAGTTTTGTCCCCTTCACCTCCTCACGCTACACACGCCGCTTGCCGCCCCGCGCCGTCCGCGTCGCAGGTCGCGTGCGTAGTTCTTAGACTAGACTCGCGCATTACGGCATGCGACATGACGGTACAACAATCACGACCTTTATTGTACTGTAATTATTTTGTAAATATTGTATGCATATATTGAGTTTAATTATACATTATTTTAATAGTAATTTCTAGAAGAGAAAATTTATAATATTAGTAAGTAGGTAGGTACCTACTTCGTAAAAATATTTTGCGCATTAAAATACCTACCCAAAACTGTTTTACAAAAATCTTAAACCGACTTCAAAGTACACTAAAAAGTAATCAAATCCTGACTTGATGACAAATTTTCCAAATCGGTTAATAAATTAGTTATGAGGTAACAAACATAAAATACATGCAACAGAATTGAGAACCTCCTCCATTTTTTTAAGTCGGTTAAAAACAATAGGCTACACATACATTTTATTTCTTGTAACATTTCTCTAAATATTTTGACACAAGTATTAAAAATGAAAGGAGACTGTTCAAATCTGTATGGGTGGTGGTCTATGAACCAATACCGATACTGTTGTGGTATTTTTGTGGGGATACCTGAACTACACCTTAACAACCTTTGTGCAAAGGGGCATCAAAATCTGTCCCGGCAGTTTTGAAATATATATACAGGATGGACATTTTAGACGGACCTTCAATTGGCATTTACAGAAAAAAAAAAGAGTCAGCGAGAAAACGGCGATTATTGTACAATATGTAGGGTCAAAAGGCTCTACTATGTAATTAGTGTCAGTAGTGCTAGATACATTTCTTAACAAAACGTATGGGAAGCGTTTCATGAAAAGTTACATGGATGTCTATGTCCTAAAATGTCAAATTACTCATTGCATAAAAATATGTTTGACATCTTCAATAGCCATGAAATATTACTCATGAACTTTAGGTACGCATTCTGTGGTGCTATATAGCTATATTCAAATTCAAATTCAAATTCAAAAAGCATTTATTCAATTTAGGCCCTGATAAGGCACTTATGAACGTTAACAAATGGCTCTACACCGGTTCCAAATACAACTTGAACTGAGAAGACTCCGGCAAGAAACTCAGCAAGTGTTTTTTTTTTTTTAATATGTAAATAGAAGTATTACAATTACAAAATATATACCTATGACAATAGCCTGCGAAGCGAACAATTCATTCAAATGCATTCTTGTCATCTACAAAATCAGAAACTTTATAGTACCCTTTCGTGCATAACTTCTGTTTAACTATCTTTTTGAATCTATGTATAGGTAACTCTTGGATTTCTTTAGGTACTTTATTATAGAAACGTATACATTGCCCCTTGAAAGAGTTAAGGACTTTGCTGAGCCGAGTTAAAGGTACAGCAAGTTTGTGCTTATTTCTTGTGTTCAAACTAGGAGTGTCGCTATTCTTAGGAAAGTAATTTAAGTTTTTCCTCACATGAATGAGATTCTCATATATGTACTGTGATGACACTGTCATTATATTAATAGATTTAAACTTGTCTCTCAAAGAATCTCTAGGCCTTATTTTATATATTGCACGGACAGCCTTCTTCTGCAGTATAAAAATTCTATTGATTTCGGCACCACTACCCCAGAGGAGGATACCGTAAGTCATCAAACTGTGAAAGTAACTGAAATAAACTAATTTTACTACTTTATTTTGTAAAATTTCTACTATGTCACTACAGTATGCAAGATTAATTTTCTTTTTTTGTTCGATTTCTGAAGTTTCTAGTGCCCTTACCTAACTTGGCTCCATAGAGCCCTTTAATCCTTGTCGAAGACAGGATCAATTAAGCCGTTCAATTTCAAATATAGCCGTTTTTTCGCTGTTTGTGTATTTTCAGAATCTGTAAATGTAGATTGCAATTACTCAAAAAACAAAAAATAACTGAAAAGAAAAAAACAAGCTCTTTAATCTATAGAATTTTGAATATAACTTGAATTTCATAAGGTACCTATTGCAGTCGGGGCCAAACCAATAACCTAAGTATGTATTTTTTTGTAATATTTTTTTATCCCTGGTGGGTTTTTGCGTTAAAATATCAATATGGAAAACGAGGAGCCTCCCAGGATAAAGGTAAGGACTTACCAGGAACTCCTATGGCAATCCAATGATTATGAGCACTATTATTTCACAAATCACAAAGTTCACATGCGTTTCGATCTGTAGCGTATTTCGTACTGAATCTTGCGGGGTTGCGAGACGCGCGCGTTACGTTTACTCACACACACGCGTTTTGCGATGCGTCACCGAAGTATGTAGAAGATTCCCGAAGTTCTTTTCTCGCTCACACATATGATGTGGGAAAAGGAGAGGAATCGGGAAGCAGAGGCTCGTCATTGATACTCAATATGAGTAGGTTTCTACTATAAATATTATTATAGGTATTTTGGCCTAAACATCCTCCGCCGCCTTGAGAATACGTAGTGTTCTCAAAAGAAAGAAAAAATAATTAATTATAAGAACTAATTACAGATTATAATAATTACTAAAGTACTGAATATAAGATGCGGTATGATTAATTTTTATTGTGAGGGTAATGGACATAACTTGACAATGGGTCTTTTGAATGATCCATTTGAAGTTTTTACTAAAGCGACGCGGATATTTCCATCCTTGCCAGGATAAACTTGTGATATTATGCCCAACGGCCAACGTAAAGGGGGAATATCATCTTGGTGTATAAGAACCACAGTACCAATCTTAATGTTATCTTTATCAATGAGCCATTTCTGTCTAACTTGAAGATTATGTAAATATTCTATACGCCATCTTTTCCAATAGCTACACACCATCTGATCTAATAATTGTTTCCGACAACGTAAAGATATGGTTTCCTCGGACACATTCTGAAGCGGCAATGAAGTCAATGGTGAAGCCATTATAAAGTGAGCGGGAGTAAGAGGCTCCGGGTAGGGATCCTCAGATAAAATGCAAAGCGGTCTAGAATTTAAGACTGTTTCAATTTGGGTAAGAACAGTGAGGAGCTCTTCATATGTGAGGAGCTGCGAACCGATAACACGGTATAAATGAGTTTTAATCGATTTTATATTAGATTCCCACAATCCTCCGAAATGTGGGGCGCGGGGTGGAATCATTTTCCATTCAATGCGGTACTGATCGGTAAGTAGTTCCTGTAATTGAGCCTTAGCTCCGACAAAGTTAGTTCCGCTATCGGAGTAAAGAAAAGAAACAGGTCCTCGACGGGAAATGAATCGCTTAAAAGCGGAAATAAAAGTATCTGATGACACATCAGTTGCCAATTCGATGTGTACAGCTTTGGTTACTAAGCATATAAACAAACAAATATATGCCTTTTGGCTCTTTTGACCTCTGCGTCTACATAATGTTACTTTAATGGGTCCAGCATAGTCAACACCCGTATGCACAAACGCTTTGGTCTCCTGAACGCGGCAAGAGGGTAAATCAGCCATTTTTGGGCTGAGAAATGAAGGGGAATTTTTAAAACAAAAGTTACATGAATGTACTCTGTGTCTAATGACACTTCTAGCGGACAGTATCCAATATTTCTGGCGCAACAGTGAGCTCAGAAGATTGGCACCAGTATGGCAATGAGCACGGTGAAAATAGTCTATAATAAGATGAGTAACGTGGTCATGTTTAGGTAAAAGAGCGGGATGCTGAGCTTCATACGGAAGATTTGCATTTGAAAGTCTACCTCCAATTCTAATAATTTTATCTTGATCTATAAAGAGGTCAAGTTTTTTAAGCGGGGAAGATAATTTAACCTTTTGAATATTATTAAATAAATTTTGAAAATGAACTTGTTGTACAGAGCGTATTAAATATACTTCAGTTTTATTTAGCTCAGAAGCTGTGATGCGGCTGTGACCTTGATCACGAGAAATTATGCGAGAAAATCTAAGTATGTATACTATTATACGTAATATTTTATTCCATGATGAGTATTTCAGAGCAAGCTCGTAAATTAAATTAGGCTCAACAGAAGAAGGAATGGAAGTGGCTAAGTCATCCATATATAGTTCACGCGAAGCTACTTCAGCAGCGCGAGGGAATAGGTTTTTCTCATCGGAGCATAACTGGCGCACAGTGCGCATAGCTAAAAACGGACTGGACTTAAGACCGAATGCAACTCGGTTAAATTGAAATACGCGGATCGGATCATTGGGATCAAAGCGGAATAATATTTTTTGATATTTTCTATGCTCATCAATAACAGCAATTTGTAGGTACATTTGTTTTATATCTGCTGTAATAGCAATGGGAAATAAGCGGAAGTTCAGTAATACAATAAACAAGTCAGATTGTAAATTGGGTCCCGTATGTAAAATATCATTTAGTGATATGCCATTGTGACATTTAGCACTAGCATCGAGTACTATACGAACTTTTGTTGTTTCTTTGTCTTGCCGTACGACGGGATGGTGCGGTATGAAGTACCCTTTATCATGGTCGTCAGAATCGGAAGGCAATATTTCAGATAAGTATTTTTTATCTAAGTACTCCTGTATAACCTCATTATAACTAGCGCGTAGCTGTGGATCGCGTAGTTTGGTACGCTCCAAAGCAAGTAAACGGCGGTGAGCAACGGAACGGGAATCACCTAACACGTCAGGATCTTCACGAAAAGGTAACGCGGTGCAATATCTGCCTGCGGAGTCCCGTGAGAAGTTACGAGAGAACAGCTGTTCACACTCCTTTTCGGCCGAGCTCATAAATTTTTGCGCGGGAATTTCTTCGAGCTCCCAAAACTTAAGTAGGGAATCATCTAAAGAAATAGTAAGGTCATTGGGACCAGAAATGAAAAAAGTCGCGGTATTAAAATAAGTGGATGTATTTTTATTAATATTAGAGTTAGCGGGAACGTCGCCCATAAGAATATAACCGAACACGGTTTCAAGGGCAGAAGGAGCGGGAGGTGCAATAATTTTTTGACCTAATAATAAAAATGGGAACAATTGTGCCCCGAGAACTACTTCGACCTCTCCGGGGATGTGCCACAGAGGGTCAGCGAGCGGTAAGTTACCTAAATGTTGCACTATAGAAGTCTCAACATATTCAGTCGGTAACCTGTCAGTAATGCAATCAACGACAAGAGCGGTAATATTATAAAAATATTTTTTATTTTTCGCGGTTATTTTAAGTTGAACGTAGCCGTGAATAGGACGCGAAGTGGATCCTACACCATTTATAAAAGAATTGCTAAGCGGTATTATATTTAAATTTAGTTGTTTACAACAGGCAGTTGTAATTATGTTGTTTTGAGACGCGTTATCTATTAAACATCTAACTGAAATATATTTATTGTCCTTATTAGACGCATAAACTTGAGCGGTTGATAAAAGTACAGTAGTATGGGAAGGATTTAATTTATTAAAAGAATCGCGTTCGTTATCATTATTCTTATCAACTCGCGCTCGGGTGCATAGCGACACCGGTTGAGGAGCGTCCGTAGCGTTAGAAGGAGACGCGGTCGGGTGCGCGGGCGAGGCTGCGCACGGGAGCGGTCGCGGCGCGGCGCGGGCGGCGGCGGACGTCTGCGCGCAAAGCTGCGCGTCCTGCGCGTGTGGAGACGGCGCGATGCGGTTATCGCTCTTATCAAGACGCGTCGAGTGAGAGGGACGCGAGTCGGAAACTATTTGTTGCGATTGTGAATTACTATCCAAATGCAAAAGAGAATGATGGTGTTTATTACAAGTTTTACAACTATACGACGACTTACACTGAGAAGCAGTATGCGTAAGGCTGAGGCAGTTTACACAGCCTTTTTTAGATTTAACAAAATCTAAACGATCTTTAGTATTAAGTGCTTTAAAAGATGAACAATTAAAAATCTGATAGTGATCAGATTTATTACAAAATAAGCAAGTGCTTTTATTATTATTATCGCGTGCAAGGAAAGCATAGTGGACTGTATGTGAATTACGCGGTTGAGAACGAGAAGCGGGCGGATTATTAAGGTTGCTACCGACTGGGGCGGTTCGCGCGGAGCCAGCAATTGGCGTAGAAGTGCGGTCTAATATTTTTACTTGCGATTTAATAAAATCAACAAAATCCTTATAAGAAGGAATTTCTTTATTCCTCATAAACATTTCAAAGGAATTAGCGGTTGCGGGATCTAACTTCTTTAAAGCTAAAGAAAGTAAGATAAAATCTTTCATATCTTCAATACCTAACTGTTCCAAAGCAGATACAGCAGCGTGGAAAGTTTCAATGAACGTATTTAAAGACGCGGAATTATTTAATGCGGGTTTAATATTGAATAAATTAGACATGTAGTGTGAGCCTAATGCTCTTTTATCTTGATATTTTTGAACTAAGCTGTCCCAAATAGAATTATAATTATCACCGGACGGTATAATACCTGCCGTGATTTTTAAAGCATTTCCTGTTAATTTACCTACAAGATATTGTACTCTTTGAGAATTCGAAAGATCAGGATTTGAATGTATATTAGATTTAAAAGATTCAAAGAAGACGGGCCAATTTTCTATTTTTCCATCAAATGACGGAATTTGAATTGGTGGTAGTTTGATACGACCTTTATATTGGGACGGAATAGTATTCTGCGCGGACACATTCGACGTAATATTTGTCTTACTGACGATAAGAGAACGAACCCTTTCTATTCGGGTGTACACTGTATCAAAGGAAATCATTTTTTTATAATCAATCTTATATTCTGGATCAAGTTGCATATTTAACGCGTTAATTGTATCTAAATTGGCACTAAATTCGTGACGAATTGTACTAATAATTTCAGTGTCCGCCATGAATGTCTCTGAGGAACGAAGGTCTGCACTCGCGGACGTGGAAATATTCTTAGAAGAATCATATAAGAACGATAATTGTTCAAAAATAGCTTCATTTTTAGCTTCCAATATTTTAATTTTAGTTTCAATAGCTTCCATTGTGAAAGATTGCGTAATAATAAATTGCAAAATTACCTAATTAAAGTAAAATGACGTAGGTAAGTAGGTAGGTATATCCAACAGTTTAGGCACCTACCTATATAGGTATGAAAGTTTATTTCAAGTCGACAGACAAGGCTCATAGAATGCAATTATATGCGTAGTAATAGTACAAATAGTAAGTACGTATTGCGGTTATTAGTACACCATATGATTTCGTATAATAAGATACGAATCGGTACCTATAAAATCTAAATCCTAAAAATATGGAGGAGCGGCGGCGGTATTGAATACCTAACTACTTTTTATCACGATTGGCGTGGTAAAAATGGCGGGAGTACGAAATATCGTATTTATATAGTCTAAAACCTATTTATGAGGTATAAGACTTGCGTATTATGAGGTATATACCTATTTAGAGGCATAAAACCTATAGAAAGCGGGAAATTATACGTGATTTGATATGAAATTAAATTGCTGTAATGGCTGACTCAAAATGAATCCGGCTCGAAGGACCAGAAAAAATGGTGGGTTTTTGCGTTAAAATATCAATATGGAAAACGAGGAGCCTCCCAGGATAAAGGTAAGGACTTACCAGGAACTCCTATGGCAATCCAATGATTATGAGCACTATTATTTCACAAATCACAAAGTTCACATGCGTTTCGATCTGTAGCGTATTTCGTACTGAATCTTGCGGGGTTGCGAGACGCGCGCGTTACGTTTACTCACACACACGCGTTTTGCGATGCGTCACCGAAGTATGTAGAAGATTCCCGATGTTCTTTTCTCGCTCACACATATGATGTGGGAAAAGGAGAGGAATCGGGAAGCAGAGGCTCGTCATTGATACTCAATATGAGTAGGTTTCTACTATAAATATTATTATAGGTATTTTGGCCTAAACAATCCCCGACTGCAATACTTTATAAAATTCAAGTTATATTCAAAATTCTAAAGTGCTTGTTTTTCTCTTTTATGTTATTTTACGAAGTCGGGCTTTTGTTTCTTTTAAAAATTTAATTTGGTATGTTTAATGAATTAATTGTATGTATTAGTAAGTATATGTGCGGTACGGTAAAGTAAGGCCAACAACCATGACAAACTCTGTGAGTTACGTACGGTAACCGCCCAGTAAGTAGGTACCTACTGTCCTTGCATTAAACATGGTTTTTTGCTGTTTACGTCAAAATGGTACCACAAAAGTATTACAATATGTACATATATGGAATGGGCTGTTCACAAGCTTTCATTTGATGCCCATATTGTTATAATAATGAAATTTTTGTTTATAATACCCCCCCCCCTCTTTTTTATTCCTAGATGTCATATAAAAATAATATACCCTATGACACTCCCACAGTTAAGACGAATCTAACGACACCTCATATGCTTAAATCCATCAAGCCGTTTAGGCTGTAGAGCGTGCCAAAGAAATAGACATCCATACATACATACATACACTCGAAAAAATAAAACCCTCATTGCAACAGTCATCTAAGACCATATTCGCGTGGCTTCAACCCGTAAGGTGCCCTTATGCTGACCGGTCTAAAATGTCCACCCTGTATATCTCAAAACTGCCGGGTCAGATTTTGATGCCCCTTAACCTTGCCTATAGTTGAGGTATCCCCACAGAAATACCACAACAGTATCGCTATTGGTTCATAGATCACTTCCCATACAAATTTGAACAGTCTCCTTTCAAGTCACAAAAGCTAGCAAACTATAAAAAAATAGTTTACTACCTTCTTCCCTGCGGTTTTACCCGCGATGCCGAGGAATCTTATATTTTCCGGGGATAAAAAATATCTTAAACTAGCTGCCCGGCGCGACTTCGTTTGCGTGGTGTCCTACCCTTTTCCCTAACCTACCCTTAGATGTGATTATACTTACTTATACTTAGATACGAAGTACGATGATTAAACTACAGTACCTGGGTGATCGAGCTTTGCTCGTTTTTTTTTGGTAAATCATAATTTCTTTCTCACAAAAGAAGGAACTTGAAAAAAAAAAAGAAAAAATTATAGTTAGCTGGTCTCGAACCGGGGTCGTCTGATTGCGAGACTGCACGTTCCCATCTGAGCTGTTATAAGCTTGAGAGAAGTGGCGAAATTTACCTTCATATTCTAATGATATTGCAGCATTTTTTAATTGCCTGTAAACACGGAATAAACTACGTTTTCTAAAAATGAAACCTAGCTAGATCGATTTATTGCCCCCGCATACAAAATTTCATGAAGATCGTTGCAGCCGTTTCCGAGATTCAGATTATATACGGAGTGGATATGACAATAAATGAAACCACGTAAAGTACTCATAAATACGATCAAATGTTACTATGAGACCAACTTCGAAATAGAAAAAAAACGCTTTTCATCTTTTCATAAAAAAAGTAAATCGGCAAAAATGTATGAAAAGCTGTAAAAAAAAATTGCGATTACGAAGTTGGTCCCATAATAAAAGATCTCCCATCATTTTCGAGTAGGTACCTACATTTTTCATAAATTGCACTGATACAAAACGAGGAGGAGGCACCGCGGAGAGAAGCGACGCAGGTCCGTCCTCCGTTACGTTCTGATGAACACTGGCGCGGTGCGGGCGGTGTTGAAATCAAGCAAGCGCATCTCGTAAAAAACGTATAAAAATTCGTAAAAATTGAATATTTGCTATTAGTTCAATATTCTACCGACAGTCTACGTGGTTTAGAATTTAGAATTTTTTGGTATATTTTAAAATGTTAAGCACAACTGAAAATGCAGAGAAAAACTGCTTTAAAAGGTGAAAAAAGCGGTTTTTCTATGTAACTAAGTATATATAAATATGTTTTGGATACCGACAAGCCCTGCAAGAAGGTCTTGAGAATGTGATATTAATTTTTATAAGTTTAAATAAGTCTCTGTATAAGAGATATACTGCTTTGAAAATCCTGCATTTACCAGATTTAGGAATTAACGGCGCCTTAAGACGCTCGTAGTTTCCATACAACTCCGATGGTGGAGCGGCGTTTAATGTGTCAATTGTATAATCATTCAATGGTGTCAATGGTGTTGATTCTGTTGTAAATCGCACTAAACTAATTTTAGTCACATCATATCTCTTTCTGACAAACATGAAAAGGATAGAACAGCAGTCTTCATTTGCGATAGATGGCGACTAAATTTATATTTGAAACAAGCATTGGACTAATTTGACAGGACTAAATTTCTTACATCCTTTTCTCATGTTCTTAGTTAGAAAGAGACATAGTGAGACTAAAATGAGTTTAGTTGTAAACAACAGAATCGGGGCCATTGTCTGTCTGTCTGCTTGTTACTTAGAGCTTAGCTACGTACATTTTAAATCGAGATCTTAATTTTTACTATATTTACTAATTAGATAATAAATAATGTGACATCTATAAATAATTATAGAATATCCCAATGAACCTTCTCTTTGAAGTAAATAAAACACCATAATTTTTCTCATTAACTTTGTAATGCTATCAATAAATTAATTGAGATTTAAATGGCCATGTATTTTAACATAAAATGAAATAAATCTAAGATACAATTACATCAAAATATTCGAACAAGATTAAATCAACAAAAAAGTTAGGACAATATTTTAATATCTGCCCAAATCTACGAGTTTTGGCGAGTTTTAATTGAATACATTATAATAACATAGATATAAAGTTAATAACGTAAAAAGAACTAAAAATAAAAATACAAATAAAATCTCCATTGATCCTCTTGGTTGTGTAGCATAAATCTATGACTGTTTCCTTACTTCTATTGTTCTTGAGCCAAAACCAGGTGTCCAGATCTATCCACGGTGAAAACTGGACGGACTCGACGGCTTCTGGAAGTGTATAAATATATTTTGAATATACAATTAATACTTACAATTAATAATTTGTTCTTTTGTTGACTGTACTTGCATTGTCTTCCAGTATACTAATGTACACTAAATATCAAGTCAATCCGACCACTGGAAGTGGGTGAAATTCGACTTGCAAGATTCCACCCGAACGAACAAACATACATACATACATTGAAAGTTAAATTAAAAAAAATTTGTTAAAAATCCTCTATTTAAAAGTTACAGTTTTTAGTTTGTGTACCCATAATTGTCAATAGATCACAAACACACACAAAGAATTTTAAATAACAATTTCCGCTTGGTAAATTTTGAAATAGAAAAAGACACACACAAAGAATTTGAAATAACAATTTCCGCTTGGTTAATTTTGAAATAGAAAAAATAAAAGATATAAAAAGGTTCTTTGAGATCGATCGCCAAAATACGGCTGAACATTTCTAGTTGAAATTTAATTGCGATCAAATTTTAGCAGATATTCAAAATTCAAAAAATTCAAATTACATGCACTTATGAACGTTGACAAATGGCTCTACACCGGTTCCAAATACAACTTGAACTGAGAAGACTCCGGCAAGAAACTCAGCAAGTGTTTTTTTTTAAGTATGTAAATAGAAGTATTACGATAGGAAAACGAATAATGGTAATTCACCCTAGATAAGCCAATCGTCTTGTTACCTCAGTTTAGCGCTCTTTCTACTGCCTCTTGAGGCAACGGCAACAGCTTGAGCTACCGCTGGTCCATCTTCAGTAACATCCTGTACAAAAAAACATTGTAAAAAACATTTCGTGAGCCAGTCAGTTATTTAATATTGTTCTACAATTCGTAAGACTCACGAGGTAGCACTTATCCCATACAATTGAACTGTCAAATGACGACAAATGGCCGAATTCAATAATTTACGGACCGTTATCGGTTCAAAAAATCAAAATCAAAAAGTTATTTATTCAGTTTAGGCCCTAGTAAGGCACTTATGAACGTTAAATGTACATACAGTTGAATTTACCACCGGTTCGGAATACACTTAAACTGAGAAGACTCCGGCAAGAAACTCAATAAAAAAAATAAGGTTAAAATTAAGACTTGTATCTTTACTAATAATGAAACAAAGACCTCAAAGCTTTGCATAGCAGACCCTCCCATATGGAAGTAGCTATCACAGGTAAAATTAGCTTACGAAATGATCTATATGCCCAGTTTGGCAATAAAAAAAACTACCATTGGTAAGCAAAACGATTCGTTTTTGTTTATTGAAACCGGCCATTAATCACAACGTAAGTGTGAATGAGTATTTGGCCGTAATATCAAAATTAAGTCATGAGTAGGCGCATGCAACACTGAACCACGGCTTTAATTTAATTATCAGTACAATTTCAATGCCAATGTATGAAACTGTGTTACGTATTCAAATAACATATACAATTTCGGATGATTAACCAAATATGGACCTACCTCAACAGCGGATTCGGTAGTAGTTGCAAGTCTTGGGTTTGCTTGGACCCTTGGCACAGGGAACGGCGCTCCGTATTGTGAAAACACACGAGGCTGAGTTCTGAAAGTATGATAATTAATTAATTTACGAGTTACAAAAATATATTCTTTGGTAGCTACAATACAAAATTATTGTTTACACAATAGATCAAAGTGCTACAAGTGCGAAGAAAAAAAATTCTTAAGATTTTACCTTTGGTTTTAAAGAAAATGTGAGTCAATAGTGCCGATTCTGTTGTAAATCGCACTAATTTAATTTTAGTCACATCATATCTCTTTCTTACAAACATTATTGAAAAAGGATAGATTATATTTAAATTAGTCTTTGCCGTCTTAATTTGCGAGTATTTTGATGTAACCGCTATAGATGGCGACTAAATTTATATTGAAAACAAGCGTTGGACTAACTTGACAGAACTAAATTTCTTACATCCTTTTCTTAGTTGTAAACAACAGAATCAGCACCCAGTATTACACATTCCTGCAATAAGTATCAAGCCAAAGGTTTCCAAAGTACCAATTTCACAACAATATTCAAAAACCCTAATTTATAATACAGATACGTATAAAATACATCACTATTCATCGCCAAAATAGGCTAATGTCGTTCATTGTTACATGTTGTATTAACATATTCCAAAGGTGCATAACATTTGAAGGTAAGATCATTAAAATTCTATAGGAATTCTTTACTGACCTTGTGCCAAATGCCGTGGCTACTGCAGTCGCAGTACCATTATCCTGTTCAGTGTTATCTTCTTGATCATCAGTTTGGTCAATATCATTCCCTTGCTGGTTCACATCTAAGCCACTTTGCAGAGAATCCTGACCTTGGTTAACTTGCTGTTGCTGCACCTGGTTTTGATAAAACTGTTGCAATTGCGCTTGGTAAATCTGCTCCTGAGTCGGATACTGGTTTGGTTGTTGAACCACAATTGGTTGCTGGTACAGCTGAGGTTGGTATCCTTGAGGAAGTTGCTCCACTTGCTGTTCCTGGTCTCGATTATCATCAGCTTCTTGGTTCATTTGAATGAATTGACCAGGTTGATTCGGTTGGGGATATTGACCTGGTTGCAATTGGTTGACAGCCTGAGGTTGGTAGATGATAGGCGTGGCTTGTAATTGTGTTACTGCTGGTTGCACTGGCGTTTGATATGAGTTAACCGGCTGGTATTGGGCAAAGGGTTGCTGAACAGGTTCGGGGTTAGCTTGAACAAATTGATTTGGTTGGAATTGTTGAGGCTGCAGAGGCTCAGCTTGTAACTGAGGCTGGATTTGTTGTACTACTTGTGCTGGTTGATATGCGTTTAATGGTTGATATTGAGCTAATGGTTGTTGAACAAAAACATTCGGATTTGCAGGCTGCTCGGCAAACAAAGCCGGGTTTTGGAAGTCTTGTTGCTGCACAACTCTTTGAGGTTGGTTAATAGCTTGTTGCTGAGCTAAAACTGAAGGTAGAGCTGCAAAATGTGTCGGCCCATCGAAACCTGCCACCTGCTTCTGAGAAGCGTCCTGTACTGCTTGGTAGTACAATGGGGCTCTTATTTGTTGTAAGGGTACAAATTGAGGCTGTAGCTGTAATTGAGCTAAAGAGCTGAGGAATAACTCTCCAGGATATTCCTGCAGTTTCTGCTTGGATACTTCAACAGAGGTCTTCTGTTTTTGCTGAGCGATAGCCTCATCATCAAGAGATTCGCCTTGATTTAAATTCAGTTCTGTTGTTGATTCTGTAGTTCTTTCTTCAGGTCTTAAGGTTGTGGAAGTGGCTTCAGTAGGGGCAGCAGTTGGCCTTGATCCGAACTGTCTAGGAACTTGAGGTCTAGGTAATCTGTTTGCGTTGGCGTTGGCTTGGGCAGCTTCTAATTGCCTTTGCCTTTCGAACTCACGGTATCTCTCTTGCTGAAGCTGAAACTGAAATTCGTATAAATGAATAACATTCAATATATAAGTTACAGATTGGATACATTTGGTGCGAAATTCATAGAACAATCAATAGTATTCTTGGATTTCCATAGCATAAAAGAAATGGTCCCATAATACAGTTAACATAACATTCTAATGCTGCCTATATACGTTGGCTGGCCGAACGCAGGCAAAAATCACAGTGGACGCCCATTTGGCTTTTCTCCTCGCCTAATTCGACGTGGGCGCTCGCCTGCATTCGGCCATAGTGTGTACGGTTCATAACGTTTTTTGACTGTTCAGATAATCCAAAATTGAATAATAAATGGCGGTGATATTTGTCGATTCCATACCTGTGACTGTTTGTAGCCCTGATCCAAATTCCTGATATCAGTATTGAAATTAGGTCCAGAGTACTGTTGGCCATTAACTGGGGAAGCCTGAAAGATGGGCTGCTGCTCCTGGACTGGTAGACCCTGGACTGATAAGTCTACGTCAGGAGTACCGTACTCTGCGTTTGGATTACTGTTTGGATTTCGAGGGTCAAAGGGTGGTAGGTAGTCTTGGTTTCTGGGTGGCTGTGGACAGAAAGTTTCGTTACATATGATTTTATATCCAGACATATTTTTTGACACATTTATTCTAAAATTACCTAATAATATTGGTTTGATTATTCGTATTTTGTCACTGAAATGATCGTAAATAAAGATATGGTATCGCTATCTCAAAAAGTAAGCGCCACGTCGCGTTACGGTGTAAATTGAACCAGATTGTAGTATAAAAAATACACATAAGTTCTGAGACATTCCCCAGTTCATATCAGATAACTGATATTATACTACATATACTACTTTTACATGTCTGTTTATGTAGATATTACATCCAGACTCAGGTTCAAGCAGACATGCGCACAAATGTTTTTCCTATGTGGGAATTAAACTCACGACCTGTGGCGTGGTATCCAAACTCCACGCCAACCAGCTCGTCATTTTCTTTGCATTATGTAACGATTTTCTTTTTGTCCAGTTTTTAAGGCAATGATAGCTCAGTGGTAGTGACGTCGGACGCCGAGACGAAAGTCCCGGGTTCGAATCCTACAATAAGCTTGAGCTTTCGGTGAAGGAAAATATCGTGAGCAAACTATAGCACGGTGGTAGGGTACTTTGTAGTACCCACCTGGCTAACTACCACCGACAAGTAGAAAATCTGTCGCCAAGCACCTATCGGTGTGTTCCGACAGCTGCACCTGAGAGCCAGTTCTTTCTAGGCTTTGTGTGCTTACCACCTTCGGGTACATCATCATTTACCATGATGAGAATCTGGTCAAACAAAGAAATTACCTACGCCGTAAAAAACAATCGTAAATGTGTTGAAATTTGTTCGTTTACAGTCGGTTTAAATGGTTATTTTATTACCAAAATGCTTAAAGTTAATTTACCTGAATTTGTCCTGGTTGTCCTGGCTGTCCTCTCTGTGGTAAATCGAAGGTAGGACCACTAGGCCTCCAGCCACTGGGAGGATATGGTGCCGGTGGCTCGCAGACCACTCCAGCAATAAGCACCAATAATACAGCTAACAGGTCCTGTGTGGCAAAAACTAGGTATTTATCACAATCTTTTGTTTCCAAATAACTATAAGTTACCGAAAGAATGCACGACTTATTGCGATGAAATTTAGAATGCAGATAGCCAGAAAGATGTAGAGTAACATAGTTAACTTTTTAGCCCGGGAGACTGCGGGGGACAGGTACGTAGTTTTTAACGTAATGTTAGAAAGAATAACATTTAAAACTAGCTTCTGCTCGCTTCAAATCATCACGAAAGGGCTTCTTTTGTTTATTCTATGCTTAACTTAGTTATGCGGTCTGGTTTTTAACAAACAGTATGACCCAAACCAAGAAATCTACGTCAAAGGAACTCGACAACCTCTGGCGCGGTTTAAACTCAGAGTCGCTCTTGGCTGATCTTTATTTATCTGTGGCATTGCTCTGCACTTTTCTATAAGCAAATATTATGCAGCTTAAAAAATACACGCTATGAAGTAATTCAATTTGAAACTATGATACACTAATATTTTTAACAAATAAAAAACTATTTTTTTTACGAAAACTAAATTCTAAATTTTCCGTATGACGTCACAATTCACAATATTCACAATCACGAAAAAAACACAAACAAACATTGAAAAACGTGTTATCACCTTCATTTTCGCTGACTTTCGCTTAATGGCTGTCGCACGCGCAGTGCTTTTATAGACAATAGTATTGTACATTATAATTCGAATCGCGCGCAATATCGACCTTACCAATGACGTAGGGTTGTCACTCAAGTAGAAGCATCGAAATATAAAAGTAAGTAGAAGAGATTTATTTTATTTAGGTTTTCAAAAAGTTGTATTGCAATAATTAATTAAATTTACATCTGACTGAGTAACTAGCTTTTGTCTAAAGCTTCCGCCCTTCCGCGCTTCTCATCTGTATACCGCGTTTTTTGACGGTGGTCAGTCTCTCCAACGCCGCGGAAGATGATTTCGCGTGTTAATCGTCAACTTGTGCCCACAATTCCATCCAAATCTGTTAATCTGATGATTGATCAAATACTCAAAATATAACTTACGCTTAATTAAATCAGGTATTATACTTAATCTCCATTAGAACTATAATATGGCCATAAATGGAAATTCATACTGATTTTATATCAGAATAAAGGAAATTATGAGAAAATGAAAGTGTGTTGAAATGTTGACACTAACGATTGGCCTGAATGGCTTCAGATGCGATATGATAACAATGCACAGTAGCAGAAAGTAAGTAGTAGTTACACTGTAATCTTGTCGTCTAAAAATCTAGTCTAGATTTCCAATACACTAGAGATTCATAGATCTATTTTCAATTCCGCTGTGAGAAACCTAATTAATGCTTATTATACTGATGAGCGACGAGATGAGCTGATGTTATACCGCAGGTAAGACCAGGATGCTATTGGTACAGAACAGAAGTACTGAGCACAAGAAGGAGATGGCTAATATCAGCAGTGGGTGGATACAGACTGACAATGATAATTTCAAATGGGCTTGCGTTTGGCTACTCCAAAAGACGATGACGAAGGCTAAGATGGAGCACGCTTACCCAGAGTATCCGTATTTTCGGTATGTCAACAACGTATAGGCAGTTTTAAGATGGTAATACTGTGGTATGGGTGTTTATCCTGCCGTCTTGTAATCCGGTGTAAAAATGGGGAATAAGGTTGAACAATTCAATATACCTTTAAACATAATCTTTAGATCCCAGGCAAAACCCAATAGCTTAAGTTAGTCAAGTTATCATATGTTTAATAGATTCACACAAAATGTATGCAAAAGTAAATGTTTGCTAATTGGCACTGTGAAATATTGTTATTGTGTATGTAATGAGCAAAAACAGAAACATTGTGAGTCAATCATGCGCAACAAAAGCTGATAAAATATAATGGAACTTGAATTGATCAATATGTCTAATAGTGTGTGGAGATATCCCAGAATATTTATTTATTTAAGTTATGATGAGGCTCTCCCCTAAAAAAATATTTAGATGGGCCGTCGGCGTGGTTCTTTAAGATACTTATCATACCGCAGGCCGTGGGATCGATTCCCACCCAGGACATGCATTTGTTTGAATCAATATGTCTGCATGCCCTGAGTCTGGGTGTAAATATATTAAGTATGTATTTACAAACCATGATGGGACTGTTTTACAAAATACTTAAACCGTCTTCAAAGTACACTAAGAAGTAATCAAATCCTGATCTGATGACAATGAGACCAAACGGGAAGTGTATCCTTTCAAATAAAAAAAGAATTTTCCAAATCGGTTAATAAATGACGGAGATATGAGGTAATAAATATTTAAAAAAAAATGCATTCGAATTGAGAACCTCCTCCTTTTTTTGAAGTGGGTTACAAAAGTAGTATACGTAGTATATCAATTCTCTGGTTTCCATAGTACAAGCTCTGCTTAGTTTGAAATCAGAGCCGCATGGGATGTCCCAGAATTTTATATTTTTTTTACCTATCTGAAATCGTGACAACCCTAACTCACAAATTTACTTTTTGGTCAGCACACTTCTATTGGAATTTGAACCTTATCGCTCTAATATAAGGACTTCACGATTGCAAAGTTTATTATGTCAGTCTACAATTCGGAATAAGGTTTTTGATGATGTGACTGAACAGCACCCATAACACATTTGCTCACACATTTTGGTATTCCGTAGACAGCGAAACCCTTTTAATTAACCACACGTTCCGTATGTCTGGGAAGTGTATTTATAAGGTATTTTTTATTGAGTTTATTGCCGGCTCTTTTAAGCAAAGTACACCTTCTGTACACGTATTAGAATCACTATTTATAAGTGCCTGCGAACGTCTTTTTGAATAAATTCATTTTAGATTTTGACCGCATGGAAATTTCAGGAGCTTTGACCTTCATAAGTGCCCTTTGAGGGCCTAAATTGAATAAATGACTTTGATGCCTTACTCAGAAGGAAATATATATACGGGTGGATACGACATTACGACAATAAATGAAACCACGTAAAGTGCTCATAATACGACCAACTTTTACTACCAAATAACCAAATACCAAATTCGAAATCGCAAAAAAAAATTACAGCTTTTCATACATTTTAGCCGAGGAGTCTTGTACCTTTTGTATGAAAAGCTGTATTTTTTATGCGATTTCGAAGTTGGTACCATAGTAAAAGTTGATCGTATTTATGAATACTTTACGTGGTTTCATATATTGTCGTAATGTCGTATCCACCCCGTATAAGAGCACATTTTTTGAGGATTTTAGTAGTTTCTAGTAGTAGTCATTATGAATCAAGTTAAGAAAATCTTTTGTTTTTTATTTTTTTTGTGTCAATACGTTGACAAACAGGTAGACGGTCCACCTGATGGTAAGTGGTGGGGGTGTGATCTTAAGGCGTCTTAAGAGCTATAATAGAAGCATAATACTTAGCTCATAACACTAAATACCCTCCAAAGCCACAACAAATCAATCCATCGAGTGTTTTCTCCTTCGAATTGTAAACACGTCCATTATCCCACAAGTTAGTGCTAAAGTTAAAGCCGTTTACTAAGATTCGATTTTGATAAAATTAGGTGCGCTCCAAACTTCAAACGATGTCTTAAATCTTGAGTAGCGTGTGCTACGCCACGGCAACGCCACATTAGCGACACCAATGTGGCACTTCGGAGAACTTTATATATTTGCTCAAAACTTTTTACAGTGCAGCGAGAATACAATTTCAGTAACTTTTTCATCACAGATATAAATCTAAATAGGCAACGCAAGTCCCTCCATCCTATATGAAACCCAAGCGTGTCACATTTTTTATACTTACCCTAATATTCACTAGAGCGCTTTAGTTAGGCTGCCATTAGAACTGTAACGTGAAAATAAAGCGATCCTATTTGTCAGCTAAACACATCCCTTGCTACACATCTCTGGTGGACATACAGCCTTATGCGAGTTCCCTGTCCGCGCGAAACAGTTTCAAAAGAAAATTGCTCTCCCTTTTTGCACAACTTTTGACACGCAAAGTACACTCGCGTCATCTATTTAGATTTATATCTGTGGTAAACGTCCATTGCTAGAAATAGGCTTTTGCAATGAACTCTTATAAGACACATTTACCAATTTACCTGTTTTTTTATTTCAGCTTTCATTTGACCATAAAGTCGTCGTTGTTAGGGACGAGGTGGAAGCGCTGGAGTACAGGAAGAAGGAAAATGCCGATGCAGTGTGCCTTCGCGAACCAATGAGGTGCATGGTGCATTGAAGTCAAATGTCGCGTTAAATTTTACGTATAGTCCCACAAACTTATCTGGCCCTATAGTCAAAAGAGAAACGACGCCATTTTGAATTTTCAATCGCCATTGGTCAAAGAGAATATAAACACTACGTTAATTGGTTGTTTGCTCCACCAAATGCGATAACAGCGACTCTCTCCGGGCCAGATAAGTTTGTGGGGCTAAACACTTCACCTCTGTAAGGTGTCCAAAGTTACTTTAATACTAGTTTTTGTATCGGAATCGGTCTTGACCTCTAGAAATATCCACCAAGAAAAGAAAATCTTGATCAAACTAATAATACTCAAGTGCTACTCAAGATTTTTTCCATTTTTTGTGTTCTTTAAGAAATAAAAAACATTACAATATCGTGCGTAAATAAATCAAGTTAGAACAAACGTGCTTACATCTAATATTACATATCCTTACGCGAATTGGCCGCAGTCCAACCGATTCTATTGTACCATTTGGCCGCAGACTCGAATCGTAAATAAGGTAACGACGAGTTTATCTTTCGACAAATATTGGAGCCATGTTGGATGACAAATAACTAACGTTCATAAGTGCCTTACCAAGGCCTAAACTGAATAAATGACTTTGATTCCGAATATCTTTACTAATGGAAAACTCCAACTAACCATACGTACTTCCATACCTGTCACTTCCTAGGCACTCTAAATCGTGCGCACACGCTGCGAGCTGTGAAGTCATTGGACCATGAGGAGGCTATAGATATCAGAAGATTAATGCCAATTTCTCATTTTTTATCGATACTTTTACGGTTTACCGCGAACAAATGACAAGGATATTTTTTTTTTATACGACCATATCGGCATCAATTATACGGCCCGCCTGATGGTAAGCATTTACCGTAGCCATATGGACGATTTTTTACGACTACTTTTCAAGAGCATCATATGACGGTTTGTCATGGATAGATTATAAACCATCGAAAATGTAAGCGTTATATTGTAAGCAGTATGATATAGTTCACAATTTATCGACAGTTTATAATCTCGCAGATTATAAAACTAACGGTGTTCACAAAACCACGGTGACATATGTTATACTGGGTGGAGACTTCGAGATGGCATATTTTCGAAACCTATGTTGGGTTAGTCATACTGAACAACTTTTAATATGGGACCAACACTGAATTCTCAACAAAAAATTTTTAACTTTTCATACATTATGATCGAGCAAGGTTGACATTTACTATGGAAACATCGAAATATAAAACTAAAGAAATGTAACTCGAGCTCAAAAATCATTCCACGCAAACTGAACCGCGGTGGACGTTGCCGAAAAAGAGATACGCACCGCGCTGACAGTTCGCCGGTATCATTGAGTCGATGCGTTCGTGTCGCGAGGGACTTAGAACTGTGATTATTATTGTGTTTTGCGTTGTTTACATTGTGCAAATATGCCGTCATGTGTTGTTAAGTGGTGTAGAAGCCATACAGATATGAAGAATGCTGGAATCACTTTTCAAATGTGAGTAAATAAACATTTTGAAATCCTATACTTGTGACTCTGGAAAGTGTTATGCAACATGAACGCAACATGCGTATTTATTTAACACGTTTTGATATTTCACTTAAACTGTGATGCACTAGTACTTATAATTATAAAAGAGGATAGAACCTTTGTGGCATAGCGTGCCAGCCGCCATTTTAGTTTTTTTTTTTCAATAAAATATCCTTATTCGACTTTTGTCCCATTTTGACGTCGGATGTCAAAGAAAAACAAAAGTCAAATAAGGTTATAATAATATTGTTTTAAGAGCTTGTGGTTCGCCCTCTGATCTGACGTTAACGCGACCCATCACTATAATTCGTATGTAAAAACCATAAACTGATTAAAATACTTCTTAATTTTAGATCCATACAATTATAACACATAAAGAAATATTTTAATCCAAAAAGCACATCACAAACTTTTAAATGAATATAATATAGTGGTATAGTTAAATTACAACTAATTAATACAACTTATATGCATAGTGCTAATATACGATACTTTATCCTCTTACAATCAATGCATAACATCGTCCACGCATCTCGCACTGCAGCAGGCGTGCGGACCAATTAGCATTAGGCTGTCCCGCCGAGAACCAATCATCGCGCTTGCCGTAATACAACGCGTTAGGCAAACGCGGTAAGCGCAGCTAATTGGCTTATTTGCATGTGTGTTCTTTCGTTCGAATACTAGAGATATTTTGTCAATGTAGTGAAGTGTGGAGCCGAATTTCGCGTTGATTTTGTTCACAATTACGCTTCCTTAGTTTTATTATTTCGATGTATGGAAAGTAAAAAAAATATTTTGAGAATACACCATTGGTCCCATAGTAAAAGTTGTTCAGCATGACTAACCCAACATAGGTTATGAAAATATGCCATCTCGAAATCTCCACCTGTTATACAATACGGCCCAGCATACTTGGGTGGCTGCACTTTTGTGCTTCGTCCAGATTATAATGTACGTGTCTAAAACGTTAATAAAGTGAATATGCACTTTAATATATATACAGGGTGTTGTTTTGGTCAGGGACAAGCGACCTAGGAGCGGTAGTACAAAACATATATTCCCCAAAAATGGACTTAATTCCATTAAATACTGTAAATATGTTGAGAAATACCTTATTCAATTTGAAATAAAATTACCGCAAAGTATGGTTACTAGGCACGTGCACAGACTAGAGCTAGGCGCAAGCCGCCATCGCCCCACCCCTTTACTCCCTCGTAGTCCCGTTGAGTATTATGTCTACACTTTAGCTTATTACATGATTTTCAAAAAAAAAAAAAAAATATTTTTATTATTAAAAAAAATTAAGTATTTTTTTTATATTTTTTTTAGCACCAGTATCATTTGTATAATTGACCCTGAGTCGCTCGTCGCTGACCAAAACAACGACCTGTATAATGAGTCATTGCACTTTCCTTTTCGATTGTTCAACCGCAATGTTTTGGCTGAAGCAAACATAACAGGATGAACTAAACAATTACAATATCTGCATACGTAATGGCAACACTGATGCCAAATGCAGGATTTGGCAAACTGAAGGCTGTACCCAAGGTGTGGCCACTATTTTTAGAACGTTTACATCATTGCGTGAGGTCAGGACAGTGACTCCCAGATGGTTCTCAAAATTTTACGTTATTTTTCAATTGTGGTGTTTGAAATACTACCTATAATCCTACAAAATATGAAGGTAAAATAGGTCAAAAAGTTTCGACTGGGGATCGAACCACGACCTACGAGACGTATTCCTGACGTTTGACCACTTGGCTACCGCTTATGCGCATGCTGCATATAAAAGTACCGATATTACAATTTTTCACGCAACTCGGAAAAAACTAATTTTCCCAGAGATGATACCCAAGCTTGATAGATTTTGCGCCCCCAATATAGCAAATTTCATCAAAATCTTTTCCGAAATCATAAAAAATAAAGAATTAATTTAGTTACTACATAAGTATTTACAAAGAGGAAACGCTGCCAACTTGCTGGGAGCCTTGCCGTCAATCGGAAGCGGCGGCAGACTTGAGGACATTTTCTACGTATAGATTTAAATTTGTACATATTATTATTTGTTGTAAATAAAATTACATATTCCTAATTTAATAGTATAGGGAGGGTGTAATATTTTCATCATCATCATATCAGCCCATTTGATGTCCACTGCTGAACATAGGCCTCCCCCATTGATTTCCACTTCGAACGGTTCTGGGCCGCTTGCATCCAGCGGCGCCCAGCGACTCTGACCAGATCGTCGGTCCACCTGGTGGGAGGTCGTCCCGCACGGCGTTTTCCAGTACGTGGTCGCCACTCGAGAACCTTTCTTCCCCAGCGGTTATCGGTTCTTCGAGCGATGTGGTCTGCCCATTGCCACTTCAGCTCTATAATCATCAACGATCATAGAAACTGAGTAAATAAATTTCTGCCATCTGTCGTTTCTTGGCAACAAGGAGGACCTTGTCTTCTTTTTCCACATCAACTTAAAACATACAATTAATTTCAGCATCTAATTTATTAGATACAAATACTCGTATATTTATCGTCAAATACATACATTTGGCGAACATTATGTGCATATCTCATGTTCAAATAACATTGCTGCCAAATGTTTGGATCAGAGATTACGAAATGTGTCGCTTAGGTATTGGGTACATACCTACCTAATACCTACTCAATTTGATTGCAAGTATACTTAGTTTTCGTTGTAACTATGGTTTCCATAGTCACACGAGACATCACTCACGCGTTACCAACCCTTCCCCCCTCCCCGATGAGCACTGGCGACCGCCACTCACGCGCAGGAACACAACAAGTTATTTAGCTGCGGTATTCTGTAAGGTGCCTTCTTACAGAATACTTTCCCAGTCGAGCTCTTGTTTCAGGATCCTAAGATATAAGAAATAATTTGGATGTAGGAGGTATTGATCCGATTCAGATTTTTTCACTGATAGAAGCTACATTATTCCCGAATGCTATAGGCTAATTTTCGTCCCGGGAACGCGGATGAAACTACGGGGGTAAGCTAGCTATACCATTATAAAAATCACTAATGCCCTAAAAAGCAAACCATGTAGTTATCTTACAAGTTTCCTGTAACAGGATCTAAACCACAGAACAGAGTGATCTAAACAAAGCGGCAAAAATCTATGCAGGCAAAATGAATCCCTATTTCCCTTGGTCGCTCCATAACTTGAGAAAAACTTTACCGATATTATCCATCTTTTTTTTATGTTTTCAAATACTATGTAGGTTCTTACGGTTAAAAAAAGTTGCGGGTAAAACTGCGGGAGACAGCTAGTCTATTGTAAAAATCTCGTATTTTTGTGTAAGATCCTAGTAATTTTAGTTGCATTAGTAATTAGGTAACGCAGCGCACGCCTCGATATTGACCCCGACGCGGGGCGAATCTCAATCGAAGTGACCCCCATCGTGAGTCTGTGGTCCAAATAATAGGTACCTACAGACCAGCGTTGACCTTCAACTATTTCATTGGTTAATAGGTAGGTACCTATAGTAGTTTTTTTACTACCGTCGAATGCCGTGATGATTCGCGGGTTCGAATCCTATAGTAATGAGCTTTAGCTTTCGGTGAAGGTAAACCTTAGCACGATGCTGGGGTACTTTGTAGTAGGTACTCACCTGGCTGGCTACCCACCTTCAAGTTAAAAATCTGTCGCTAAGCTCCACCGGTGTTCCGACAGCTGCATTTGAGATCCCTTCTAGGCTTTGTATGGTTACCTACCACCGCTTACCATCAGACAGACCATAATAATACTTGTTGGCTTACCTTGATAGTATAAAACAAGTAAAAACATTCACTGGAAGAACAATATTCAGGGGGCCTACCACAAGCTCTTAAAACAAGGTTAAAATAACCTTATTTGTCTTTTGTCCCGGTTTGACGCCGGATGTCAAAGATAGACAAAAGTCAAATAAGATTATTTTAACCTTGTTTTAAGAACATGTGGTTCGCCCTCTGGTTTTAAAAGGTTATGTTATACGGACTACGAAAATTCAAACAAACGTTAGGGAATTTTGACAATAAAATCGTAAAATAATACGCTGCGAAGCAGATAATGCGTAGTCTTTCGCAGCAAAAAGTTCTTTGCTAGTCAAAGAAAACTCGGATGGGTGGCAGGTGGCAAAATCGAATTGTGCAAACTGCTTTTTCCTGCATGGATTTAACAGAGCAAACCGTATTGTAATCACAGACTACGTCGGACATATTCTCGCTAACAAAAAACTGTGTCTATGGAGTCGGCCACCTCTCACGCACACATTAGTTGGCTATTCCGCGGGAAACTAGACTCTGTCGCCGTTTACACAGATCTGACCCCGCACTCAACTAATGTGTGAATGTGTGCGTGCCGGCTTGTACGTACAGCGTGTTGGCCGACTTGAGTGACACAGTTTATTGTCAGCGAGAATAAATCCGACGTTTTTTAACATCCTTGATTGTAATGCAATAAAGATAATTTCAAGATCATGGAAATATAAGCTAGCAATTTTTTACTAACTAACGTAAATACAGTAAATAAGTAAAACATATATTTTTTTATTTTCTTTTTATACTCTTGTTTCTTAGTCAAGTGCATCATTATTATCTAATATGTCTATGCCATTTGGGTATTTTTCCTCCAGTAGCAGCAGAGCTTCCTCATGTTCTGTGAGCGAGGACATGGAACCATCATCTCTGACTTCTCTGTTACTGGAAAAAAAACGCTATATTTAACATCATACTAAGGTGGCAAACAAGCATACGGCCCGCCTGATGGTGAGCAGAGCTATGGACGCTTGCAACACCAGGGGTGTCACTCGCGCGATGCCGACGAAACAATTCTGCCCTAATTACCGAACCTGCTCATAAAATTTTACGAGAATCGGTTGAAAAATGCGACTTGTAAAGGAGAACAGCCGAAAATATTTTAAATTAATATCAAAAAATTTATTTGTCTCTCATTACACTTCGTCTTTCTTTGACATCCGACGTCAAAACGGGACAAAAGACAAATAAGGTTATTTTAACCTTGTTTTAAGAGCTTGTGGTTCGCCCTCAGGTCATTTATTTGGCTTTTAGGTTTTGTAGAAGCGTGTATTGAGAGACAAATTCATTTTTTGATATTAATTTAAAATATTGTTTTAAGAGCTTGTGTACCCCCTGTAATCTCGATCAATCAATACGATAAGAGACTCGCGAGGTCTACAGCTCACAAAGCCTAGAAAATAAATATTATTCCCAAGAATTGAATATTTACCTATCATATTCGAGGCCTTCCTCCCCCTCACTTGCCTGAAAAAATAGAAATGAGATGCTTATTACGTTTTTGCGCAAACCTCGGAACTTATTTACATATAATTTTTTCGAAGACTAAGTTCCTAAGTTGCGTTTTTGATCGCTTTTAGGTAGGAGTTAAACCACAGAGTTAAACAATCCTTTTATTACATTTTAATGATACCACATAGTATTCAGGTTGTATTTTTTCTAATTTCTGTACTTCAAATTCAAATCATTTAACTATTACAAGCTTTTATTTAGTTTCACCTGTCCGGTGTCTGTAATCGAATCTTGCAAGTTAAATTTGACCCACTTCCCAGTGTCCGATTGAGCTGTTTGGTATACATTAGTATATTGGATGACAATGCAAGTACAGTCAACAAAAAAGTATAGTTACCATAAAAAGCTTGTATTAAAAATTAACATTTTTAACAAAAACTTATTTCAAATAGACCTTCGCAGGCACTTATGAATAGTCGGACTCTTAATACTCTAATACCAGTTCGGAATTGCATTTGCTGAGAGAGCCGGCAATAAACTCAGCAATTACTCTTTTCAAAACAAGCTTACATTTATTACATAATAGTTCAGTGCTTCGGAAGGCACGTAAAGCCGTTGGTTCCGGTTAGCTTTAATTGTGATAGTCGTTAAGCTAGTTATAGGCCTCCTAAAAGCGGCTTGAAAACTCCAACAGTAGGTTGACCACGAGCCTTCCTCCACCGATCCGCAGTGGGCACGCGTGGTGGAGTACCTGCCTATTCTCTTTCACCCTCATTTGTGAAAGGAGGCCGGTGCTCAGCAGTGGGACATTATGGGCTGATGATGATGATGATTTACATTCTTATCGCAATGACAACAATTATATTAAAACAACAAATTAAAGAGACCAGCCCTCACAAGCAGCACCTGGGGGCCTACCACAAGCTCTTAAAACAAGGTTAAAATAACCTTATTTGTCTTTTGTCCTGTTTTGACGCCGGATGTCAAAGAGGACAAAAGTCAAGTAAGGTTGTTATTTTAACCTTGTTTTAAGAGCTTGTGGTAGGCCCCCTATTCACAAGTATGAGGCATGTGGCAGCCATCGCCCTCTTCGCCATATTGAAGGGAAGAAGACGACTCGTCACACAATTTAATTCTGACATGTGGCAACAAGAAAATCTTCCCACAAGAATTAAAATTATACACCCACCTGTAAGCTAGTAATCTCGCTGTCCGTATTGACCATCATTTCTGACAGATACTGAGTTATATGGTCTTCCCTCAGCACTTCATCATCCACGTCTTCCCTTGGCGCCATAGTATCATTCTTAATGTTTTCGTTAACAATTTGTTTTATCTCTTCCTTTCTCGCAGGAGGATGTTCTCTTTTCTTTTTAACGTCGTTTTCTTGGATATGAAGACTGGTTTGCTCAGAGATATCGGGGTACATTTCATCTTCGTGCAAACCTGAATTTACGGTACATAGCTGTGGAGAGAAAATTGTTGTGATTGACTTGATATTGCTCTTTTTAGGGTTCCGTACCCCAAAAGGTAAAAAAGGAACCCTTATAAGATCACTCTCTTGTCCGTCTGTCCGTCTGTCTGTCCGTGTGTCACTACCGATTCTCTCAGGACCGGGTGGACCTAGCAAGTTGAAAATACCAGATACTGAGGTCTGTAGTCCCTATTAGATGTATAAAAATCAAGGTCCTGAGTCAACAGTTCAACACGATAAAAACATATGTGCACATTTAGATTTTCGAAAAAAATCAAAATGTACCATAACTTTAAATTTTTTTTTTCTCGGAGTTTTCACTTTACTTGAAAAAAATATTTTGGTACATTTTGGTACTTTTAAATTTTGCGCCTACTATTCATTTCACAGCCAATTTGAGTAAGGTTACATTATTATTATTGTACGGAACCCTCCGTGTGCGAGTCCGACTTGTACTTGGCCGGTTTTTTTACAGATATGAGATCTATATAAGGTCCTAATAAATTAGTGAACTTCCTCTTGAGGGATGGGAGGGATATTATTTTTTGATTACTAATGACCTATACATTCATCCCTCAAGAGGAAGTTCACTAATTCATTAGGACCTTATATTTATTGAAGCTTCGAAGGGTTGGCTTTTTCTTACACGGTAGAACCCATAGGTAAAACTTCAGCAGTTCCACCGCCGCCCATAAATTAGCCGATAAGAATTAGGTACATATAGGTACTCACATTATGATTCAACCCCTCACCGCAAGGCTTTGCAGATATTATGGTAATCCAGGAGAAAACCTTTACCATCACCACAATGGCAATCTTGATAAACAAAAAATACAATTAAATAGGTAAGGTACCATATTACGGTATATGTAGGCATTTTCTACTTTGAGGATGGTTTTTAGAACAAGTAGGACTGGTATAATAAGATGCGCGTTGGACATTATTTTGCGTCGTAGCCTTTAATTTATAGAAATAATCGTCATTTTGCTGAAACTCGAGTTTGTCCCTAACTCCGTGCTAAAAATTGACTCCTGACTTAATTCCGGCAATCGTACGGAATGTGACTTATGGTGAATCATTGTTTTATTAATTTATTATCGTAAGGTTTCCGTACGATAAAAAACAGAAATAATATATCTCATATAGTCTGTATTTTCATAATATACAGCCCTGTAACAGATACGCAAAAATGCAATGGAACACTCCACCCACTTATTTTAGGTTTCCATAGCATGGCGAAAAACGGAACCCTTATGGATTCGTCATGTCTGTCTGTCTGTCTGTCTGTCCATCCGTATGTCACAGCCACTTTTTTCCGAAACTTTAGGAACTATACTGTTGAAACTTGGTAAGTAGATGTATTCTGTGAACCGCATTAAAATTTTCACACAAAAATAGAAAAAAAAAAAAAAAAATGGGGATTCCCCATACTTAAAACTGAAACTCAAATTTTTTTTTCATCAAACCCATACGTTTTGGTTATCTAGGGATAGGTCTTCAAAAATGATATAGAGGTTTCTGATATAATTTTTTTCTAAACTGAATACTTTGCGCGGGAGACACTACCAAAGTGGTAAAATGTGTGTCCCCCCCCCCCAGGAACTTCTAAAATAAGAGAATGATAATACTTAAAAAAAATATATGATGTAGGTACATTACCATGCAAACTTCCACCGAAAATTGGTTTGAACGAGATCTAGTGAGTAGTTTTATTTTTTAATACGTCGTTTTTAATATCGTAAACCGCAATTTACCTTTCATTCAATATTTTTGGCGTTTTTTTTTTTTCATAGAAAAGTTGAGTTAGTTAATATTACACGGAGCCCTCCGTGTGCGAGTCCGACTCGCACTTGGCCGGTTTTTTATTATATTTGCCAAAGAAAACATAGAAACTAATATTTCTCCTTATTACCATTGCACCTAATACTCCGGGAAATTAGTAAAAAAACTCATATATACCTTTACGAATTTTTATGTACACCTTTCATACCTGGTACCAGTAAATTGGCCGTCGGGAAAAGCTAGTAGGTATACGTTTGAAGTAGGTAGTTACGTGCTAACACTAACCAATTCTACACATTTTGGCTATCAGAAAATAAGGAAGGTCTGGCGGCCCTGGGATCTTGTAAAATAATGCAAATAATAATAAAGGCTAGATTTTTTATATTATGTACAGAATGAATCTTACCATTAGAGAAGGTTGGCCGACCAATAGATGACTGACGGACGGAAAAATAAACACCGGAACGTTAAACATACGGTATCATAACAATTAATTGTAAATATGCGCAAATGTTTCAAAACATACACCTATTTAGGCTGCGGACACGGGTGGAGACTGATCGACTTTTTTCTGCGATCTTTAGAAGCATTATGGTGCCTCCATGCTATGCGAACCGAGCACGAGCCTAGCCACGAACGAACAGAATTCGTTCGTGCTCCCGATGTCAAGTGTGGACGTTACCACAAGCCTACAACGAGCGCGTTCGTGAATGCTCGTCGAGGCTCGCAAGTCCGTCCACGCTACGCGAACAACGAACGCGATAAACGCGATTAAGCATGCGATAGAGTAAGATGTTATACAGGCATATTGTTTTTTAAATACGAACAACCTGCATTTAATTAGCATTAGCATAGGCTTAAGTGTTTATACTGACGAAAAATATCTGGGCCACTAGAAGCCTGAAATAAACAGATTATTATTATTATATTAAATTGTTGCTTAATTTTTTTGATCTAGAAACATATAGTCAAATAGCTTGACTCCTTTTTCTTTAATTCCTCTTTAGTATTTGTGTTACCAGCTTCGACCACACCATCACTTACCATAACGAGATTGTGGTCAAAAACAAACACAAGCCGCAAATGTGCAACTTCTAGTGATTTTAGTCTCGATATAGTCGCATAAATCTTGCCATTTGTAAACACCCTTATCTCATTTTGATGTCATATGTTTCAAAATATTATAGTTCATACAGATACCGGTTGCCTCCTTGTTTACTTATTGAACCTTCGTAAATGTTGTGTAATTTTTGACGACAATCTGTTTTGAAACCTGCAGTGGATCTGTGGTAGACGAGCTCTCTACGAGAGTGTAGATTTAATAGTAGTGTAAAAGTTTTATATAATATCCATAAATAGGATGTTCGTGGCCTAACAAGGACTGGCGTTTATAGAGATAAAAACAATAATAGACATAATATATTTTATTATATTCATATTTTATTAATAATAATATCCTATATACCTACAACCAAATGAGATTTATTTTCTAATAATTTTAAATAAAAAATATGGTTTCTTAAAAAGTTATTGAGCTCGCTAAACAGTTTCTGGCGTGGTTATATTTTATAAATAAATATCTGTAAGAAAATTTATTTATCTATCTGGATATCGAAGCTATTAATCAATTAATAGTCATAGAAACTGTTTTCTTAAGTTTCTTACCCCTACCCTTGCTAGAAACTATACACCTCCCATAATTTGGTGTCAAATAGTACAACTTTTCACTATTTGCATCAACATAGATCACATTATTCTGGCTATCAAATACAGGTTTAGTTGGTATTCCACTTGAAAATGCACCAACTTCATTAATCTGATCCCTGCTGTAGTCCAATCTAAATAGACCCCTAGAGGCTGATTGCAAAAAGTAAGCATTATTGAATTTGTCAGTAGCTAGTGCATACGTTTCATTTGCGAATAGAATGGCTTGCTTCCCACCCTTTTTTAATCGATACAATACAAAATTACTTATAAAGTAAACGTCATCGTATTTATCGATAACAAAATCATCGATATTGTAATCGGATAGAGCTGCAACACTTTTAGATTTCTTACTTTCGAAAGTAAAAAGTCCTTTGGCCATGTAAACTGTGTAATAAATCTTTCCTTTAAATTGCATGTGCCATATCGTTTTATCAAAAAGGGCAAATCGATTCGTTGTGTTTTTTGATGGAATATATTTGTAGATACCTAGAGCACCACCAAAATATACATCCCTATTCGATTGATCGACTGTTCTTGCGAATGAAAAATCGATATTCGGTATGATTGAGAATCGGATGTCGTCTAAGTCGAATGATGCAGTGTAATCGATTGAATCGGAGTCTTCATAATGGAAATATAATATGTTGCTTTTCCTATCGACAGCTATTTGGCCGGAAAGTCGGTGACCTTCGAAGACAGGAGCTTTGGAGTAGCAGACGTTGTCAAAACAAGCGTGGCAGTCGGTCTTGATGTACACAGCGTTTGCCAACAAAATGCATATTGAGAGGAATCTTCTCATTTTTGACCTGAAAAAAATAATTTTATATAATAAATGGCGGCAAAAGTATTTTTCAAAATTCTCTGCGTTCTACCTACGGATAAAAAATACATAGTAACCATGATCAGCATATCCCTTCAAGAAACTAAGTTTCTGACTAAACCATGAAATAACTCATTCAGAAATTACAATGTCCGTCAGTGGGCTATCTCATGAACCATTATTGTATCTAGACAGTTGAAATTTTCACAGAATATGTATTTCTATTGCGGCTAATTATAACAACAAATAATAAAAATTAAAGGGACCATACTAGAATCGTGTTTTTGGGCGCTTTTTTTTTGCGCCTATTATTCGATTCATAGCAAAGTTGAGTTAGTTAATATTATGTATTATTATTATTTTGCGAGTCCGACTTATACTTGGCCGGATTTATTATAGATTTGATGTGTGTAAAGAACTTATAAAGAAGAAAGTGTCATCTTTAAAAATGGAATGCACCCATTAATCACGTGGTATTTAAGTCATTACACACAAGGTAGGTACTAATTACAAGCTTTTATTTAACATGCAATGTATGTTTGTTCGGGTGGAATCTTGCAATTCGAATTTCACCCACTTTCAGTGGTCAGATTGACTTGATATTTGGTATACATTAGTATATTAAATGACAATTCAAGTACAATCAACAAAAAGTACAGTCACAAAAAAAGGTTGTATTAAAACCATTTTTTTTAACAAAAACTTATTATACTCGTAGTACTAAACTAACTACCCTAGTTCACCGCAGAGCAAAACAGCATGACTCTTTAGCGGCCGACTTTAGGGTTTAATTTGTCAAAAGCAGATGGCAGCCTGATTTGTCTCTATTTTTTTTAATAAAAACTGTCTGTATGTCTTCTCTTCAAGTCGATAGATTTTTTTATAAAGCATCCTTGCATCTACACCGGATGACCACGGCAAAGATTATATTTAAAACTCTTACTTACCAAAAAGTTATCACAGCAGACCATTAAAAAAAGACCCAAAGAATTCGATCTGATTATTTCACTATACACTTTCACATAAAATTTTTACACACACAAATTGGAAGCCAAACTAAAATGAAGTGCGCTATCCTGTTTGTATAAATGTTTTCAATAAGTTATCTGTACGGATAACCCGTGACTTAGACCTTGTCGGGAGGTCTTAATTGTTTAATTAGTCTGAGAAATGTATGTTTACTATTTGATGGCAAGAAACTCGTTACCCCTACTACAAGTTTGCTAGAAACGTAATACTCGCTAGCGACTTTGTTGAACATTTTGTATGATGATTGGAACAGCGTCGATAGTTTTGTAGTCACAGTATTTGTACAAAATGTTTCACACACTTAATTGTGATAGTCGTTAAGCTAGTTGAATGCCTCCTAGGCGGCTTGTAAACTCCAACAGTAGGTTGACCACTAGCCTACGTCCACCGATCCGCAGTGGGCATGCGTGGTGGAGTATCTGCCCATTCCCTTTCATCCTAATTGGTGAAAAGGAGGCCTGTGTTCAGCAGTGGGACATTATAGGCTGATGATGATGATGACGGTAGGCCCAAGATTGAGTACAAGTGATATCGATAGCCGTAGCTTAAGTCGTGGGTTCCAATCCTACAATTAGCTTGATCTTTCGATGAAGAAAAGAGAGGTAGAGCATAGCGTTTATTCGCTCAAAGAGCAGATCGACTGGGGAAGTACCTCCACCTTACAGAATACCGCAGCCAAATAACTTTATGTTGTGTTCCTGCGCGTGAGTAAAGTTCAATCCAAAGCCAATAGTCAGATTGTTAAAAAAACATATTTAAAAAATGTAACCTTGCTGAGTTTCTTGCCTGTTCTTCTCAGTTTAAGGCCGACTTGCGAACTGGTGGTAACTTCAGTAGCTTTGACCTTCATAAGTGCCCTACCAGGGCCTAAATTGAATAAATAGCTTTGACTTTGAATCAAATAAAAAACAAATATAAATATATTGCTCTCTTTATTGAATTTATAAATTCTTATTGCTAATGTTTTTGGAAACATTCATCGTAAACATTTACATTTCCGAACACACCATATAATTTTGCATGATTTTGAACAAATTAGCACGTTTATTTTATTTATTTTTTTATTCATTTTATGATTTAAGCCTCTATGATTACAGTTATAAAATAACAAAATAGCCATCATAATATAAGGCGTTGTTTACACACCACACCCTTAACAAATACAGTATGGACCCTTACCGAAAAACCACGAAAACTATCAAGTAAAATTTATATTTTTTTTAACATTAACAAATTAGCACTTTTATTTAACGTTTTTTATTCATTTTATGTTTTAAGCCTCTTTGATTACAGTTATAGAATAACAAAATAGCCATAATAATATAAGGTACTGTTTACACACCACACCCTTAACAAATACAGTATGGACCCTTACCGAAAAACCACCAAAACTAACAAGTTAAGAGTGCGTACAAAGCCAGAAAAATGCCAGATGAAACAAACGTATGTCTAATCTTCGCGTGGCATGAGACAGAGATAGCGTGTTTCGCGGAACAAAAATTAACTTAGCGCTTCTTATCTAAATAACTCGTAAAGAATAGAATATTTTAAAAAATCGTTAGGAGCAGCCCTAGGTGATATGTAAGTGATATTATTTATCGAATTTTTGTCTTAATTAGATACACCATGAACGAATAAAAACGAAAATTCGTTATTATTAGAGGTATCCTTGTGATTTTTTTCTATCGAGGAATTTTCATTCCATTATGTTTTTGTTCAGATAGAACCCTCGCGTATATAATGAAAATACCCATAAAAAAATATTTTTTCATTTAAATACTATTTACTTGGGTAAATTTCAATTCTAAGATTGTTATTTTGCTTTATACGCTAAGATATTGACATTTTTTTCTACTAATGAGATGAATTCGAGGGACGCTCTCATTCAAAATGTCAAATGTTACTGTTTGGAGCTACTCATCGCGGATTTTCACTTTTTTTCACTGATTAATTATGGCAGACCTGCGAATCGCTACCAACCACTGTTTTAAGACGATTTTTGTCGTAAAAAACGTATTTCTTTTTGTTTCGGAACAAATATGGACTGCGCAACACTGAGGCATAATCAATATTGTATTAATTTGGTTATAATCAATTATATTGGCCACGAGTATTGTTATTACTTTTTTCACTACAGGGTGAAATCGAAAACATTCGAAAAATTTAAGAGAAGGTTCTATTACCGTTACATATAAATTTTGTGATGTTTTAAAAAAATCGGAAATAAAAAAACTTGGCCGTTCTTAGAACTGACTGATACAAGCATAGTAAAAAAAATATAAAACTAATAAATAAACACCAATAACATATCATATTAATAATCCCATGACACTTTTGTTTACACATGTACAGGCCGCAATAATTTTCGCAGCGACAAAAGGAGCGGCTTTTATTATACATTATGACATTGAGACCATTTTATTAATCTATATTATGAGTGGTGGGTTTTTGCGTGCAAATATCAATATGGAAAACGAGGAGCCTCCTAGGATAAAGGTAAGGACTTACCAGGAACTCCTATGGCAATCCACTGCACACAGCAACTATCACCACTATTTTTCTTCGTATCAAATCACCAATTATAATGTTCACTGTTATAAAGTTCAAGGTTTTCGAACTATTTGCGCGGTGCCCCACATTACATCCGTTCTCGGCGGTGTTAGATATCGTACTGCCTTTTTGCGGCGTTGCGGGGCGCGCGCCTTACGTTTTGTGATGCGTCGCCGAAGTATGTAGAATATTCCCGAAGCTCTTGTCTCGCTTACACATATGAGGTGGGAAAAGGAGAGGAATCGGGAAGTAGAGGCTCGTCATTGATACTCAATATGAGTAGGTTTTACTATAGATATTATTATAGGTATTTTGGCCTAAACATCCTCCGCCGCCTTGAGAATACGTAGTGTTCTCAAAAGAAAGAAAAAATAATTAATTATAAGAACTAATTACAGATTATAATAATTACTAAAATACTGAATATAAGATGCGGTATGATTAATTTTTATTGTGAGGGTAATGGACATAACTTGACAATGGGTCTTTTGAATGATCCATTTGAAGTTTTTACTAAAGCGACGCGGATATTTCCATCCTTGCCAGGATAAACTTGTGATATTATGCCCAACGGCCAACGTAAAGGGGGAATATCATCTTGGTGTATAAGAACCACAGTACCAATCTTAATGTTATCTTTATCAATGAGCCATTTCTGTCTAACTTGAAGATTATGTAAATATTCTATACGCCATCTTTTCCAATAGCTACACACCATCTGATCTAATAATTGTTTCCGACAACGTAAAGATATGGTTTCCTCGGACACATTCTGAAGCGGCAATGAAGTCAATGGTGAAGCCATTATAAAGTGAGCGGGAGTAAGAGGCTCCGGGTAGGGATCCTCAGATAAAATGCAAAGCGGTCTAGAATTTAAGACTGTTTCAATTTGGGTAAGAACAGTGAGGAGCTCTTCATATGTGAGGAGCTGCGAACCGATAACACGGTATAAATGAGTTTTAATCGATTTTATATTAGATTCCCACAATCCTCCGAAATGTGGGGCGCGGGGTGGAATCATTTTCCATTCAATGCGGTACTGATCGGTAAGTAGTTCTTGTAATTGAGCTTTAGCTCCGACAAAGTTAGTTCCGTTATCGGAGTAAAGAAAAGAAACAGGTCCTCGACGGGAAATGAATCGCTTAAAAGCGGAAATAAAAGTATCTGATGACACATCAGTTGCCAATTCGATGTGTACAGCTTTGGTTACTAAGCATATAAACAAACAAATATATGCCTTTTGGCTCTTTTGACCTCTGCGTCTACATAATGTCACTTTAATGGGTCCAGCATAGTCAACGCCCGTATGCACAAACGCTTTGGTCTCCTGAACGCGGCAAGAGGGTAAATCAGCCATTTTTGGGCTGAGAAATGAAGGGGAATTTTTAAAACAGAAGTTACATGAATGTACTCTGTGTCTAATTACACTTCTAGCGGACAGTATCCAATACTTCTGGCGCAACAGTGAGCTCAGAAGATTGGCACCAGTATGGCAATGAGCACGGTGAAAATAGTCTATAATAAGATGAGTAACGTGGTCATGTTTAGGTAAAAGAGCGGGATGCTGAGCTTCATACGGAAGATTTGCATTTGAAAGTCTACCTCCAATTCTAATAATTTTATCTTGATCTATAAAGAGGTCAAGTTTTTTAAGCGGGGAAGATACTTTAACGTTTTGAATATTATTAAATAAATTTTGAAAATGAACTTGTTGTACAGAGCGTATTAAATAGACTTCAGCTTTATTTAGCTCAGAAGCTGTGATGCGGCTGTGACCTTGATCACGAGAAATTATGCGAGAAAATCTAAGTATGTATACTATTATACGTAATATTTTATTCCATGATGAGTATTTCAGAGCAAGCTCGTAAATTAAATTAGGCTCAACAGAAGCGGACGCGGTACAAGTAACAAGCGTTTTACTATTAAATTCAGGTAGGTCCTCACAGCATTCGGGACTAAATGGAGTGATAGGCCATTCTGAAACTGGATCTTTTAACCATTTCGGGCCGTGCCACCATAAGTGATGTGACACTAGCTGCTCAGGTAAAATACCTCTAGAGAGACAGTCGCTAGGATTTTCTATACCACTAACGTGGTAGAAATGTTTTGGGTCAAGATTTTCTTGACATTTAGCAATGCGGTTACTAACGAAAACATTCCATCTATGTGGAGATGAATGTATCCATGACAGAGTAATTTTAGAATCGGAGAATGCAAATATATTATCAATAGCGGTTCGAGCACTATATGTCTCATTATAACTAGCGCGTAGCTGTGGATCGCGTAGCTTGGTACGCTCCAAAGCAAGTAAACGGCGGTGAGCAACGGAACGGGAATCACCTAACACGTCAGGATCCTCACGAAAAGGTAACGCGGTGCAATATCTGCCTGCGGAGTCCCGTGAGAAGTTACGAGAGAACAGCTGTTCACACTCCTTTTCGGCCGAGCTCATAAATTTTTGCGCGGGAATTTCTTCGAGCTCCCAAAACTTAAGTAGGGAATCATCTAAAGAAATAGTAAGGTCATTGGGACCAGAAATGAAAAAAGTCGCGGTATTAAAATAAGTGGATGCATTTTTATTAATATTAGAGTTAGCGGGAACGTCGCCCATAAGAATATAACCGAACACGGTTTCAAGGGCAGAAGGAGCGGGAGGTGCAATAATTTTTTGACCTAATAATAAAAATGGGAACAATTGTGCCACGAGAACTACTTCGACCTCTCCGGGGATGTGCCACAGAGGGTCAGCGAGCGGTAAGTTACCTAAATGTTGCACTATAGAAGTCTCAACATATTCAGTCGGTAACCTGTCAGTAATGCAATCAACGACAAGAGCGGTAATATTATAAAAATATTTTTTATTTTTCGCGATTATTTTAAGTTGAACGTAGCCGTGAATAGGACGCGAAGTGGATCCTACACCCTTTATAAAAGAATTGCTAAGCGGTATTATATTTAAATTTAGTTGTTTACAACAGGCAGTTGTAATTATGTTGTTTTGAGACGCGTTATCTATTAAACATCTAACTGAAATATATTTATTGTCCTTATTAGACGCATAAACTTGAGCGGTTGATAAAAGTACAGTAGTATGGGAAGGATTTAATTTATTAAAAGAATCGCGTTCGTTATCATTATTCTTATCAACTCGCGCTCGGGTGCATAGCGACACCGGTTGCGGAGCGTCCGTAGCGTTAGAAGGAGACGCGGTCGGATGCGCGGGCGAGGCTGCGCACGGGAGCGGTCGCGGCGCGGCGCGGGCGGCGGCGGACGTCTGCGCGCAAAGCTCCTGCGCGTGTGGAGACGGCGCGATGAGGTTATCGCACTTATCAAGACGCGCCGAGTGAGAGGGACGCGAGTCGGAAACTATTTGTTGCGATTGTGAATTACTATCCAAATGCAAAAGAGAATGATGGTGTTTATTACAAGTTTTACAACTATACGACGACTTACACTGAGAAGCAGTATGCGTAAGGCTGAGGCAGTTTACACAGCCTCTTTTAGATTTAATAAAATCTAAACGATCTTTAGTATTAAGTGCTTTAAAAGAGGAACAATAAAAAATCTGATAGTGATCAGATTTATTACAAAATAAGCAAGTGCTTTTATTATTATTATCGCGTGCAAGGAAAGCATGGTGGACTGTATTTGAATTACGCGGTTGAGACCGAGAAGCGGGCGGATTATTAAGGTTGCTACCGACTGGGGCGGTTCGCGCGGAGCCAGCAATTGGCGTAGAAGTGCGGTCTAATATTTTTACTTGCGATTTAATAAAATCAACAAAATCCTTATAAGAAGGAATTTCTTTATTCCTCATAAACATTTCAAAGGAATTAGCTGTTGCGGGATCTAACTTCTTTAAAGCTAAAGAAAGTAAGATAAAATCTTTCATATCTTCAATACCTAACTGTTCCAAAGCAGATACAGAAGCGTGGAAAGTTTCAATGAACGTATTTAAAGACGCGGAATTATTTAATGCGGGTTTAATATTGAATAAATTAGACATGTAGTGTGAGCCTAATGCTCTTTTATCTTGATATTTTTGAACTAAGCTGTCCCAAATAGAATTATAATTATCACCGGACGGTATAATACCTGCCGTGATTTTTAAAGCATTTCCTGTTAATTTACCTACAAGATATTGTACTCTTTGAGAATTCGAAAGATCAGGATTTGAATGTATATTAGATTTAAAAGATTCAAAGAAGACGGGCCAATTTTCTATTTTTCCATCAAATGACGGAATTTGAATTGGTGGTAGTTTGATACGACCTTTATATTGGGACGGAATAGTATTCTGCGCGGACACATTCGACGTAATATTTGTCTTACTGACGATAAGAGAACGAACCCTTTCTATTCGGGTGTACACTGTATCAAATGAAATCATTTTTTTATAATCAATCTTATATTCTGGATCAAGTTGCATATTTAACGCGTTAATTGTATCTAAATTGGTACTAAATTCATGACGAATTGTACTAATAATTTCAGTGTCCGCCATGAATGTCTCTGAGGAACGAAGGTCTGCACTCGCGGATGTGGAAACATTCTTAGAAGAATCATATAAGAACGATAATTGTTCAAAAATAGCTTCATTTTTAGCTTCCAATATTTTAATTTTAGTTTCAATAGCTTCCATTGTGAAAGATTGCGTAATAATAAATTGCAAAATTACCTAATTAAAGTAAAATGACGTAGGTAAGTAGGTAGGTATATCCAACAGTTTAGGCACCTACCTATATAGGTATGAAAGTTTATTTCAAGTCGACAGACAAGGCTCATAGAATGCAATTATATGCGTAGTAATAGTACAAATAGTAAGTACGTATTGCGGTTATTAGTACACCATATGATTTCGTATAATAAGATACGAATCGGTACCTATAAAATCTAAGTCCTAAAAATATGGAGGAGCGGCGGCGGTATTGAATACCTAACTACTTTTTATCACGATTGGCGTGGTAAAAATGGCGGGAGTACGAAATATCGTATTTATATAGTCTAAAACCTATTTATGAGGTATAAGACTTGCGTATTATGAGGTATATACCTATTTAGAGGCATAAAACCTATAGAAAGCGGGAAATTATACGTGATTTGATATGAAATTAAATTACTGTAATGGCTGACTCAAAATGAATCCGCTCGAAGGCGTACCAGAAAAAATGGTGGGTTTTTGCGTGCAAATATCAATATGGAAAACGAGGAGCCTCCTAGGATAAAGGTAAGGACTTACCAGGAACTCCTATGGCAATCCACTGCACACAGCAACTATCACCACTATTTTTCTTCGTATCAAATCACCAATTATAATGTTCACTGTTATAAAGTTCAAGGTTTTCGAACTATTTGCGCGGTGCCCCACATTACATCCGTTCTCGGCGGTGTTAGATATCGTACTGCCTTTTTGCGGCGTTGCGGGGCGCGCGCCTTACGTTTTGTGATGCGTCGCCGAAGTATGTAGAATATTCCCGAAGCTCTTGTCTCGCTTACACATATGAGGTGGGAAAAGGAGAGGAATCGGGAAGTAGAGGCTCGTCATTGATACTCAATATGAGTAGGTTTTACTATAGATATTATTATAGGTATTTTGGCCTAAACAATGAGTGTAACGTCCTATTTAAATGTATCGAATGATTTCCAGTTTGCATGTTTTCATGAAATTATTGGTAGTTTACGTGGTTCCTGTAAAGGGTCTTTTCACCTAAAAATACAGTAAATATTAAAAAAAAGCCTCGTATTCAATCCATTGTCAGTGTATTGCCAATTATGTGGCAAGTAAGGACTGGTCCATATACTACGCCACAGTTAATAACTCAATATTATAATTATAAACGGATATGCATTCAACGCTACATACATCTCTCCTTTTTACTTATGTATCACTCAACTTTATAATTGCGGCGTATTATATGGACAACCCTAATACTCGTAATTTTAACTAATAATAAAATAATAATAGTAATAGCCTGATTAATAAAACAGTTTAATGTAACTGTTTAAGTTTTGGATTTAGTTTTGGTACAGTTTTTCAATTATTATCAGTCATAATTCAGTCTTTTCTATGAAAATATCGGACATACATACATGAATTTAATATATAGTTTAAGAATACAACGTGTAATATACGAAATAAGCCATACATAACAACAAAAAAGTAAATCTGTATGACTACAGAGTAAATAATATTCTACGTATAACAGAGTATGAAACGCCAAACCCATACGTCAAAAGTTACACTAGTACCCAACTGATATGGCTTACCGATGTACCTGCGCAGAAGATACATTCTCAAAGCGCGGGAAACGCTATTGATCGGCAGCTGCCGCCATGTTAGCGCGCGCCGTGCGGAGGGGCCTCACGCGCGAGTGAGACGGAACTAAAAGAACCTTATAGTAGTGATCTAAGGTTGATTGTAAGTTTTAAGCATTCTTTCGTTAACCTTCGGGGCCATACTTTCTTTTCTGTGCGAACGAAGATTCACGACGCGCCATATCAGTTGGGTACTACTGTACGTTACTACAGTAATGTTTGTTTCTCAATGAATTACAACAAATCTTTTACATTTAAAATTGTTCATAGAACATTGCAAAATATCTAAAATATTGTTCATAGTTTATTATTTACTCTGTGGTATGACTATCCAATAAGTAATTTTATAAATAATTGCAAACACTAAAAGGTAAGCCAACGAGACGAGATAAAGAATGTAAACAAATTATGTTAATAGACCACGAATCACACAACGACAGCTGTCGTCGACCAACTGACGTCATTATTGCATGCGAGAGATAATTATCGCTCGCTATCGTAATGTAACTCAGTAGAGGTCGGTTGTTTACACATTTTATCTCGTCTCGTTGGCTTAACTTTAAACTTATTTATGTTTCACTATGTTACATAGCGAGAACTCTGAAAAAGAATGCACTTTATGTATGTAAGGTTTATTTTTAATTGTTTCGTCTTACAAAATTTAGTTATGATTCTGTTGTTTACAACTAAACTAATTTTAATCTCATTATGTCTCTTTCTAACAACGAACATAAAAAAAGGATGTAAGAAATTAATCCTGTCAAATTAGTCCAATGCTTGTTTTCAATACAAAATTTAGTCGCTATCTATCGCGGTTACGTCTAAATACCCGCAAATGAAGACGGCAAAGACTAATTTGACAGCTTTAAATATGTTCTATCCTTTTTCAATAATGTTTGTAAGAAAGAGATGTGATGTGACTAAAATTAGTTTACTGCGATTTACAACAGAATCGGCAACAATATGGTTCCAAACAAAGTAGTATCAGATTATAATTTTACACCTTGAAAAATTCTACAAAGCGAATTTATATAAAATATACCTATGAAATATATAAATAAGTTTTTTAACCAACCTACAAATCCAATGTGAAATACAAATCTGTTAATTATAATTTAAATTAATAATAATATAAAAAAATACTTAATAGCTTCTCTAATTGATGCATAGCCAATCTTCAGTCTCAGAATTAAAACTATACTATGGTATTCTAGAACGTTAATCAATGCTCAAGCCAATTTGGACCCTGCACCCATGACATAAGGTTTATTTTCGACTAACACCAACAATTCTTGATACTTGAGTTTTAATTCTCGTTCTATAATACAGGTTTAAGATAACCATCAATGGATTGTATACTACACCTTGGTATGTTTACATCGTCTCTCAGTCCATATAGTGTGAATGGGAGCGAGTGAACTGTCCTTTAAAGTCTTTCTCCAGGTAACTGGCTTAGTTCTGTGCATCTGTCTGAAAAGTTGGAAAGTTTTGATACTTGTATTAGTTTTGTTTGCTAACTACATAATAGGGTTGTGACTAAAATCTAATTAGTTCGTCAGTTGGATTATCAAAAAATATTGGACACGTATTTAGATAAAGTTCGGGAGTGGCGACTCGTGACGTCACTTGTTTGTGAAAAGTGTACCATAGCGTGACGTCACGCAAACTTCAACACACCATATCTTGGTCATTAATTGTTTGATTGACAAAAGAAAAAATTTGTGTCTAATAATTTTTGTTAATGTAAACGACGGACAAAATATAATCTGTACATGGATTACATAACTTTGTTGCAATCATTTCCTGATTGAAACAACCTCTTAATCGGTATTATATTGCACAATCGAAAATGAGTTTGTATTATATTTGCAGTTACCAGAACGTAAAAAAGTTATCAAAAAACCGCTAGACGTAGATTTGTCAAGAAAAATAAATCTTAGTTTTTTTTTTTTTTTCATTTTTACTAAAAAGATATTGTAACGTATTTTCGCTCAAAAAGCAAGGGGAAGTACAACTTCGAGAACTCTAACCGATTCATTCTTTAGCACATCAAGATAAATGATATTATTATAATATAGTTAGTACATACAGTGCACTGCTTCTCCTCAGGTTTTTTGTTGGCCATCGTTGCCGCGTTGTATTCGTTCTCCAAACCAAACAGCTGGAATATTAAAATCGACCTTAAATAACCTGCCCTAAGCGATGAAAAAAAAATACTTTATTATTTTATAATAATAAAAATAATATTAATTGTAAAATCATATAATAAGGTAATACTCAAAGGGAGTGCGAGGGACTAAAGGGGTGGGGCGATGGCGGTTTGCTGCCGACCAAAAAAACATCCTGTATATTTAAAACCTGAGTTTAGTTCTTAAGAGCAGCTCGACTGGGGAAGTACCTCCACCTTACAGAATACCGCAGTCAAATAACTTTATGTCGTGTAAAGTTGTGTTCCTACGCGTGAGTAAGGTCGCCAGAGCTCATAGGTGAGGGGGGAAAGGTCGCGTGAGCGATGCTTCTTGTGTTGCAAGCGTCCATATGGCTACGGTAACCGCTTACCATCAGGCGGGTATGCTTGTTTACCGAACCAGATGTATAAAAAAAATCTTGTTTTAAACCTTCTCAAGTAATAAATGTTTGCCTAGAATAATTTTGATTTCATTTGAAAAGGGGCGATTTTTTTTTTTATTTATTTACTCTATTCTACGAACCTTTAAAATCTCCAGATTAGATAAATGATCTCCGGGCCCGGTTTGCACAAAATGGCGGAGAAGATTCCCGCCTTTTCCCACCAACAAAGCGCCACCAGTCTGCACCCAATCCCCTTTCAAATCACCACCTAAACCTACGTTAGAAAATATAATAAAAATATACACCTCTAATATTTCCACGTTCGATAAACGATCGGCCAGTTCGTATTGTATGTAGTGTGACACGACGCCATTTTTAAATAGTAACGCTCCGCCATTTTGTAATCCATCGCCAATATAGTCCGATTGTAAACCTGTTATTTGTTATATTTTATAAATAATATATCTACGGATTGTTACTAGTCTACAAATGAATGAAAAATGAAAAAACAGAGAAATTGCCCAACAGACTCTTTTACTGCAGTTTCTTTTTATAAACATACCAGCTGCCCGGTGCAACTTCGTTCGCGTGGTGCTACCCTACCCTACCCTGCCCTATCTAAACTATCCAGGGAGTTAATTCTACTGTAGGATAATATAACCTAAATACCGACTGCAGCGCCATCTGCCGGGCTGATTTGTGAATCTAAACCATCCAGAGCGCCACCCAAACGCATACAAAAAAAAACATTCAAATCGGTCCAGCCGTTTAGGAGAGTTCAGTGACATACACACGTACAGTAGAATTTTATATATAAAGATACGTCTTTAGGCCTATGGGTTATTTAAATTATTAAAAACAAAATTAAATTAGTTGACGAAACTTCACCAGGACGTATGTTGATGATAATAGAATGCTATACCAATGTTAGCTGGCTGGCAGGATGACGGTCGTGATGGTAAGCGGTCACCGAACCATCAGTCTCAAAACTCTTATATAATTCCTGCATCCACATGATCGTAGATTGGCCTTCATCGTTGCATCATAACATTAATGCAGTCTTCGCAGTACTCTATTTAAGAGTTACAAACCCATCCCGCGTCCTTTAAAAATGGCTTCCCGAGACTGCTTCCAGAAGAGAGAGGTGATGATTGACACCACATTGAAGCGTTTGAAGCCCAGAGCTTGGTAGGTCGATAGGTTTTCCACGTAGTACAGATCTGGAAAACAATTTTTATACCATATTTTAAAATAAATATGTTTGGGACACTAATATTTCCTCGCAGAGCACTGCTGCTTTCGGAACACATTCTGACAGCTGCACTTGAGAGCCAGTTCCTTCTAGGCGTTGTATGCTTACCACCTTAGGCTTCATCATCACTTACCGTGGTGACATTGCGGGCAAACAAACCGTGTAAAAAAAATATAAAGGATGCCAATTTCCAGTTATATTATAAGTTCCAGTCACAATAAATCACTTTCACATAGTCCTCAGTCAGTCGCCGTCCATAAAAGTCCAATGACTCTACTTATCTAGTGCTTAACAGATATGTTCATACTAATGGGCAGTTTACCCGGCCCGTAAGATTTTGTCAGCAGAGCTTGTACTTGCCGCTATACAATTGGTTTGAGACTTTGGTTACTACACCGGTGACAAAAAACGTGAATATATTTTGTATACGTTATAGCAATCATTTGATCTGTTTGTTTGTTACTAAGTTAATTTAATAATTGCATTAATTCACTGGCAAGACAAGTCATGCAAAACATCCTTATAAAATACTAGATCTCCCACGCGGTTTCACCTCCGTTCCCGGGATAAAAAGTAGCCTATGTTCTGCCCCATATTATAGGCTATCTACGTGCCAAATTTCATCGCGATCGGTTCAGAAGTATAGTCGTAAAAAGGTAACTAATATACAGACATTCACTTCGGCATTTAAAAAAATTATAAGAGACAAAAATAGCTATGCAGGTGGAGCCGCGAACGTAGACTAGTATAGTATACAGGTTTATTTAATGACACTTTTATAAATTACAAGTATATCCAGGACATAAGCAATTACAAAGTTCACATAACTGCAATTATTTATGAATGAGTCTCAGTCAAGGTAAACAAGTACCTGCGTTGAATTAATGTTGTTGATACGAACAACAGGTTTGTAATAAGTGCGTAATACGGAATTATTATTCATCTCAGCTTTGGTATAAGATATGAGTACGCAAATAAATCGGACGATACGCAATTCTATAAATTTTTGAGTGTTATTGCGACATTTTATAAGAGAACATTTTCTGTATTCTTTTTTTTTTAACGAACTATATCCCACACAGAAAGTCTCGGTGCTATAGCATGATTAGCCTTTCTAAATCGATCGGCAAAGAAAGGTAAGCTACCATCGGTATGGCCGGTAACTGGATGGGTGACCTAGTTGTATTTCAACTCGAGTGTTTTCCGTGCTTCGGAAGGCACGTAAAGCTGTTGGTCCCGGTTATCACTTAATTGTGATAGTCGTTAAGCTAGTTGGAGACCTGGTAGGTGGCTTGAAAACTCCAACAGTAGGTTGACCACTAGCCTAACACCACCGATCCGCAGTGGGCACGCGTGGTGGTGGTGGAGTATTTGCACATTCTGTTTCACCATAAATGGAGGCCTGTGCTCCGCAGTGGGTCATTATAGGCTTATGATAATGATAGCCCACAATTTGACCATGGTAAGTGATGATGTGGCCGATGGTGGTGCTCACACAAAGCCTAGAAGAAACTTGCTCTCAAGTGCAGCTGTCGGAACACACCGATAGGTGCTTGGCGACAGATTTTCAACTAGAAATTGGTACCAAGCCAAGGGGGTACTACAAAGTACCCTATCACGTGGTATGGTTTCCTCACAATGTTTTCCTTCACCGAAAGCTGACTTTAAAAGGACCTTATATATGACATTAAGGTGCCTTTCTTGCCTGAAAAATAAATTGTTCTGACTTTGATTCATTAAATGCAAAGTCACTAACATTTAATCACCTGTCTTAATATTAGGCACCAGACTAAATAATTATACTTATGACAATTAAAATATATTATAGAATTTTAGTTAATTATATTCAATTATATATGTCTTGAGGTTAAGTTCATAGTGTCAGCCTACAATTTACTAGACTAGGTTCATGACACATAATAACATATTCAAAGTCATTCAAACAATATCGATTTGATTATTAAAAATATGAACACTAAAGATATTAATCCCAATTTTTGGGCATAATTGACTCGTAAAAGAGATAGCAAGCCTACGGTCTATATACGGTATATAGAGATAGCAACAGTAAATGTGACCACCTTGGAACATCCGAACCGCATCTGCCTATTTTGATTGTATCTAAGTCTGCGACGCACTCGCAGTCTTTTCGGTCCTTAGATACTTACTTAGCAGTATTTCGGTAGAATATTATTAATTATTAATGCAAATGTTACTCTGTCTGTCTGTTTGTTACCCTTTGGCGACAAAACCTATGCATTTTAGCACATAGGTGCTGATTCTTTTGTTTACAACTAAACTAATTTAGTCTCACTATATCTCTTTCTAACAAACAACATAAGAAAAAGATGTAAGTAATTTAGTCCTGTCAAATTAGTCCAATGCTTGTTTTCAACATAAATTTAGTCGCCATCTAAATTAGTTACGATATACCCGCAAATGATGACGGCAAAGACTAATTTGACAGCATTAAATATGTTCTATCCTTTTTCAATAATGTAAGAAAGAGATGTGATGTAACTAAAATTAGTTTAGTGCGATTTACAACAGAATCGGCACCATAGGCTTCTTTTTATCCCTGGAACGCGGGTTAAACCGCAGGGAACAGCTAGTAAAAATTAAAATTATTTACCTCCATCAAAGAATTTCCCATCTATGAACTCCTTGGAGCCAATCTCCTCGACTCCTACTCCAATCAGCTTGATGTTATGCTTCTGGAGCACAGGTGCTATTTCACCCAACTGAAAAGGTTAAATACAGGGTGTTACAAAACTACCCGTATAGCTGAAAGGATTTTCAAAAACAAAATTTTAAAAGAGCTAACCTAACTGAACAACCTAACCGAACACTTACTTTTTCATAATAAACACCTATGAATGAAAAATAGAAAAACTATTAAAGTAGACAATGACCCTGATTCTGTTGTTCACAACTAAACTAATTTTAATCTCACTATGTCTCTTTCTAACAAAGAACATAAGAAAAGGATGTAAGAAATTTAGTCCTGTCAAATTAGTCCAATGCTTGTTTTCAATATAAATTTAGTCGCCATCTTTCGCGGTTACGCCTAAATACACGCAAAATAAGACGACAAAGATTAATTTGACAACTTAAAATATGTTCTATCCTTTTTCAATAATGTTCGTAAGAAAGAGATGAGATGTGACTAAAATTAGTTTAGTGCGATTTACAACAGAATCGGCACCACTTATTAGGTAAAATAGGTACGTAGGCCTTTCTGTTGAATAACCTGACATGACAGCTTACTAGGGTTGACACAATTTTTTGCTTTGATAATTAATTATATTTTTACGGGGTATTTTGTAACACGTTGTATAATAAACTAGCTTTCCGACCCGCTGATTCACCCGCGCCCTGCCTCTTTTACACCCTTAGGGATGAAATATAGCAAAAAGTTATAGTTCATAAGTGCCTTACTAAGGCCTAAACTGAATAAATGACTTTTTGATTTTGATTTTGATTTTGAAAATCCTTTCTTAGGTTACAAAACGAAGAAAAGTATACCAACTTTTAAGTTAATAGAGACATGCAGTAAAATATTAGGTATCCCGTTTTATTACATCTTTTAATCACATCACAGCGCAATGTTACATAGCGTAAAAGCTCTTATATGAATCCCCTCTTGGGTAATTACAGGAAAGTTACATCAAAATCCAAGCAAAGGCTTATAAGTAACTTATAAGCACACGCCTTTTCCCGGCGATTCAGTATCGATACTATCGCAAGAGATTTTAAGAGAGCTAGAGCATAATGTTTATTCACTCAAAGAGCAGCTCGACTGGGGAAGTACCTCCACTTTACTGAATACCACAGACAAATAACTTTATGTTGTGTTCCTGTTTGCTAGAGCTCATTGGGGAGAGGCGAAGGGTCGGTAACGCGTGAGTGATGCCCCGTGTGTTGCAAGCGTCCATATGGCTACGGTAACCGCTTACCATCAGGCGGGCCGTACGCTTGATGTTGCGCTTTCTCACTTTTGCCCATTTCACTACGACTCTGAATCGCTACTAATGATACAGCATCGATTCTGTAAGTTATTGTAAGTAACTATCGTAGTAGAACAAGGTGTCATGAAATATTTTGTACAGTATCTCACGAGTACCTAATCAACTGTAATTTCATAACTGTAAACTCGTATTACAGAATAAAAGCCAGATGGAGCGCTGAACACGAAAGTCAAGCCAAAAAAGCAAATACAAACCCAAAATCAGACCTCAGAAGTTAAATAAGTTTGTTAAACAAAGCAAATACAAATTCAAAAGCACGTATCTGGTTTTATGTTTGTATTTGCGTTTTTGGCTTCACCACAGATGACTAAATAGTGGCTTCACTTTCGTGTGCCGCGCGCTCCATCTATCTGCCTTTTGTTCTGCAATCTGAGACTGTAAAAACCAACTCATATTTCGTGAAACAGACTGTAACCGTAAATAAGGATAACGATAAGAAATGACCTAAACTACGTGATTTAAATTGTTAGAAACGATTCTTTTTACAATATCAACAACTAAAAGATAAGTTATCAACGATAAGCGATACATTTACTTTAGGATTACATAAAAACGTACGTTGCGTATGTTCTATTTTTAAGGCGATGATAGCTTCGTTTATCTAATGCCGTTTCAAAGATCATTGGGTTCGATCCTACTTGAGCTTTCGGCGAAGAGAAACATGACAAGAAAATCATAGCACGGTGGTAAGGTACTTTGAAGAACCCGCCTGATTGACTACCAAAACTTCAATTGGTTTCAGACGTTATGAAACCTAGGTAAATAAAACAATATAGGTATTGTACTTAAGTCTGGTTTTCCTGTGGATCACAATTATCTTCTTCCAATATGAATTGTCCATTGTTAACTATTGACTGAACTCGAAGAGTAAACAGGAAAATAACCTTAGACTCATACATAATGCAATCAATATTTCTTGTCCAAACTCAGTCGGTTATTCAATTTAGGACCTAAAGAATGTTGTGTAATGAATCTATAATCTAACCATGTACTCGTACAATACTAAATGTGTGGTCATGAAAAATCGTTCCTTATCCCTATTTTATAAAACGCATAATCTGTCTATCTGTCCGTTAGTTAGAAAAAACTTCTATATTCTAAGCCTACTTTACAGAATACCGCAGCCAAATAACTTTATGTTGTGTTCCTGCGCGTGAGTAAGGTCGCCGGAGCTCATTGGGAAGGAGGAAAGGTCGGTAACGCGTGAGAGATGCCTCGTGTGTTGCAAGCGTCTATATAGCTACGGTAACCGCTTACCATCAGGCGGGCCGTATGCTTGTTTACCGAATTCGTCGTACAAAAAATACCTACCTAGATCGTTACTCCGGGAAAGTCTATGTAATGTTTCATTGCACCTGAATAACAACAATTTTTATAAAACAGACTGGCAGTCTAGATCAGTATTTTTCAATCTGTGGGTCGCGACCCCTAGGGGTCACGAAACCTTAGTCGGGGGGTCGCCGGCAGAAGGAAAAAGGCAATGTAGACTTCGCGCAAGCGGGCGTCCAACTTATCTCCACAGATATTTAAAAAAGTCGGATATATTCTCGCTAATAAAAAACTGTGTCACTCGAGTCGGCCACCACGCTGTACGTACAAGCCGGCACGCACACATTCACACATTAGTTGAGCGCGAGTAATCGACTCTGTGTAAACGGCGACAGAGTCTAATTTCCCGCGGAATAGCCAACTAAGGTGTGCGTGAGAGGTGGCCGACTCCATAGACACAGTTTTTTGTTAGCAAGAATATGTCCTCCGTAGTCTGTGCTTATCTCTTACTTAGTTGCAAACCTCTCGCGGCTTCTTGCAAACTAATAAGTAAAGGTATCAAAATAAAGAAAATCATTATCGTAGTCTTTTAATTTTTAAATTCTTTGTCTGTCTGACAAGGGGATCGCCAGAATTTTTCAACCTGTAAGGGGGTCGCGAAATCAATAAGATTGAAAGACACTGGTCTAGATCAATAACCTAATTATAATAAATAAACAATAAGACGAAGACTCAATTGTAAAGTATACCAATAATAAGTGTATTTGAGATATGACAGGCAGTTTACGAACTCTATTAGCATGATAAGAAATAAAATGTTATTTTTACACATGCTCTCACATTGTTTGTTATCTATCCACTTTAAATAGCTATGGAAATAACAAAAAGCTTTCTTTAATCCATATCATGTGAGAAATAAAGTAGAATTATGAAGTTCTTATCTAAACTAATATTATAAAGAGGAAAGATTTGATTGTTTGTTTGTTTGTTTGCATTGAATAGGCTCCGAAGATACTGAACCGATTTGAAAAATTCTTTCACTGTTGGGAAGCTACACTATCCCTGGGTGACATAGGTTATATTATATTTTCAAAAAAAATTAGGGATCCTTACTAAAACTCCAATAATGTAACCCAAGGTGTAAACAAATTACCTAAAATATTAATTTCATCGCGTGCGCTGCGAAAACTATTGATGATAGAATAAAATAATGTACTACGACTTTGTAGAACACATAATTATTTACAAAAAATGTCGCGACAGTATATGTCTAACTATTATAGTTATGCCACAACAAGTATTCCTTTATTTTAAAAATTTAATTGAAATGCCGCCGCTAGAAAAAGCTCTTTATTTGTATCTTGGTATTAATCCTTATCAAAATAAATTACTTCATATTCAAGACTGCTTCTGAAGCAGTCTTGAATATGCAGCAGCATTTCCGATCTTTTAATTTCGTGGCGATCTTAAGATTGATCTGTATCTCCAAAGACGATTTAAAAGATCGAATATTGATTAAAAAAATTCATCGATTCAACCGAGGCTGGAAACCCTAGTTTAGCTTTTTTTTTAATATTTGTTCATGACCATGGACACAAAGTCATTCAGTCGCATACATTTTATTTATAATATCACTTTCATATTATTATAGTCCGCGCATAAACTTTTAAATAGTCCGCATTATCAGTCACCGTTCAGTCATGTTTTAGTAAAATGTACTAACACTTTTCACGATCTTTTTGAGACAACTTGTAAAATCACGATACACATAATTCATTTCATTTCACTAGTGCACGTGGATTGATCTTTATTGGATAAAATACCACCGATAATATACAATAAAACTCTCCTAGTACTTGATTGCCTACCTTCTCCGAAAACCAATGCACGCCACTGCTGCTTCAATACCTTTGTATAACTTTTTGAATTATTCAATTCGGACATTCCATTCGAAAGGTATCACGAGTTTAAAAATGTAAGTATTAGAACAGTGTTTGTAAAAAAAAACCTCCGAGACGGCTTGACCGATTCTTATGAGATTTTGTGTGTATGTTCAGTAGGTCTGAGAATACGACGTAAACTATTTTCATACCCGTAGGATAGGGTAGAGTAGGGTAGGGTAGGGTAGGGTAAGTTAGGGCAGGGTAGGGTACAGCACGAAAATCTATCGACACCTCATAACGACATTGCACCCGTGCGAAGCCGGGGCGGGTCGCTGTAAAGTATATAAGATAATATTTAGAGTTCTGTACCCAAAAGGTGCTAATGGGACCCTATTATTAAGCCCCTGCAGTCCATCCGTCTGTCTGTCTATGGGCTTTATCCCATAAACCATAATACATAGACAGTTGAAATTTTCCCAGAATGTGTATAGGTATCTATTACCGCTATAACCATAAATAAATAAATAAGAGGCCACGAACATGTTTAAAAAAAATAGGCGAATTTCAACTACTAAGATAAAAGTGCAATATCTTCACAAACAGAAACAGCAAAATTTTGTTAATGTTGATTTAGACAAAATTCTAAGATACTAAAAGGGTCGGACATTGACTATACATTACCTCTTTAGCCCACAGCCGGCACAGCATACATCCCCAACGACGGAAGAAGATAATAGCCACATTCTGACCCTCCCAGAATGTCTTCAGTTCTACTGTCTGAAAAAGGAAAATGTTTAAACATGGAGCTTCAGGGTAGAGCGGGTTTTGGTGCTTTTAAGTCAACACGTCAACTTGGCTGTCTTGTTTTTTTCGCATTTTTCGCGTGTGCGAAATTGACCCCTCCAGCTGTAGCCCATGGTTGAAGCTGATTAAGCTATAAGTCCATCAGATACATAGGAGTTAAACGCTGAATTATATAAAACCATTTGTTTTTTCAATATTAGAAAGAATGTTTCTTTTCTGACAAACATACAAATTAAAATGAATTATCTGCAATGTTGGTTATGAATGTATAAATAAAATATCTAATCTGTTTATTGTAAAAAAGGTCTATTACTAATGTTAAGGAAACTAATGGTGACATTCTGTTGTAACCTCAAGAGTGCACATCACAAATATTAGCGGGAAATTGGTAGGAAACGATAAGTGATATTGATTTTTATATATAATTTTAATTTTCTTTTCCTGAGTAGTCCTTTGAATCGGAGTTAAAAAAAATAACTATTGATTCAATTGTTATATGGGATGTGTGCAGCGTTGCCACACATCCTGATTTTTTGCTCAAAATTAAATTTCCTGCACGGTACACGCTCAGTCCCACTTTTCATAGATTACTTTATTTTAAAATCAGCTTTCAAAACAGTTTCCAAAATATTATATAGATATATAATTTAAAACTACAGATTTATTCTCTTTTTAGTATGTCCCGCTTTGGACAATAGAATCCCACAATTTTACTAAAGAGGTTTCAATAATTCCACTCTGCCCGAAAAAAAACTGGCTACGCTGGATGTGTGTCTGGCTGTATAAATAATAACCCATCCATCCCAGTTCCTTAATTTTAATATAAATTTCAGGAAAACCTTTTTACTTCTGAAAAAGGTGTGACCACAGGACAGAACCTTAAAATGGATCATTTTGTAATGAATAGTTTTTTTGATGTGTACAATGCACGTAAGTATTTCTGTATCATAAAGCGGTTAACGTTACTTTTCCTTGGCTCATATTCGCTTGACTAAACATTTAGTTTTTGCAATATTGCTTCGCGATTGTTTTTCTTTCTATACTGTACTACAGTTTAAACAATTAATCATAGTTACATACAATGAAGCAGAGGTACGAGTTTCTTTTAAAAAAATAATGAAAATAAGAAAGTTTCCTGTACCTACCCATCAAATATATTTTAGGGCGTTTATAAAAGAAAGAAATGTTTTTAAGTGTATTTACCTCACCGCTGGCAATGCTTTTTACTTTTTGTGCACCAATTTCTGTTATGTCAGTCATTATTGAAAGTTTTCAACACTAAAAATATTCACACGACGAAATACCGAAACGAAATGAAATGAACTAAGATTTTTTTTATGATTTTGAATTGACAAGTTTGACAAGACAACTAACTTTTGACAAACGAACTGATATTAATGCTGCCAGCTCATTGTCGGACTTAACACCTAAACTAAAAAAAAAAAAGATTCTGCTACGGGATTCTGAAAATTTTAGATTCAATAAAATCTAAAATAGAAGCGTTTTACCTGAAAATAAAACGCATATTAAATACTTACCTTATTTGAAACTTTATATTTGAGATAGGCCCCTCCTTGTTTTCTGCTTTATCGTACCTTCTTTGTCTACCTTATATCGCCATCTCGCTCGCACATCCCCCTACCATCCACGCCAGGCAGAGCGGCGGGCATGAGCCGCGCGATCTCGTCATTGTGTCGAAAATACCAGGCAGAGTTAAAAACTAAAGTTTCAAATAAGGTAAGTATTTAATATGCGTTTTATTTTCAGGTAAAACGCTTCTATTAAACACTTGACCGTTATTTGAAACTTTATATTTGAGACGTGTTTGTTATCGCCTGGTAGAAGTGGATGCCAATGTGACTTTATGCTTAGTTCAGTAATAGTGGTAAAAGCATAAACTGATTTGTGATATACCTGTGACCTACGTATTTTCCCAGTTTAGGATATACGAGTACTGTATTCAAGTATACTTCTGAATGAGTCTGTTTGACCATATCGCGAGACAGAATATATCAACAAATATAAAGATGTGCGAGGTATTACCGTAATTTGATTTATAAAGTACAAACCAAAATATATAATTGACTAGAAGCAATTTCTGAAGTTCTTATCAAATAATTGATTAACATAGAAATACATTTTTATTAATAAGTTTCATAAACATGTCAATGATCTTGAATGAATCATGCGAGGATATTATTATCCCGCTATTAGTGGCTTTGTATCAGCTATAGGACTATCTGAAAGTATTGCATAATTGCATACCTATCTCCAATAGGCACGTGACCAGATTTCGAATCAGATCGGATAAGACCAATTTTTAGCTGAGTGTATGTTGCCCGGGAATGCATTATGCCCGCTCCAGCGATGATTTATTTCATCTTGCAGTACCTACTGTTCCAGATGCAGATTTGGCTTGTCATCTCAATCGAATAATAAGTTGATTACATTTCGGTGTTTTACGTCTGTTGTGTAAAGTACGAGACATTACACATAATGTAACAGATGGCTATATGGTTGCTATAGTTTGTATGCCGACATTGTTATTCACCACCGTAATATACCAACCAACGTAAATCATAGGTACCTAATATATTATATCAAAACGTTAATTCTTGTGTATACTTAGTACATTTTATTTTACTCATGTTGTATTTTATTATAATAACCAGCGACGTTATCACTCAAATATTTACCCGATTTATAAGTCCTAGCGTTCAGTCAAGGGAAAACATAATTATAACTTTTACATGTCGCAATTTAAATTTGGAAAAGTGAGGCCATGTACTCTTCAACCTGAATCCAATTACAAAAGTAAGACAACAGTGTATTTGATCTGTATAGTTATGCACAATTCGTAGACTATAATTTTGTTTCGAAAAATTTACACGAATCCATCGTAAGCTATAAAATATGTCCAACGAGCACATGAGTGTACGAAACTGCATACGTATAGTTATGATATTAACTACTTGTATATTATAATATATCCCATAGTCGGACAAATGGATTAAGTTTGAGCATTTTATTTCAAGCAAGCTATGGTTAAAAAGCGGGTTTTGCTACAAAGACGACATGGTTACAACAAAAGAGTATGTGGACCAATCTTTGGAAGTAGAAAAGCTGCCAAAGATTGACTTGAGGTCTGCCCTCCAAAATCCACTCTTTTTCCATCGAGGAATTACTAGCAAGTTTATGCCTCAAGCCGATCTTGCTGAGGTAGAAGTTTGGAGAAGGTAAAAATGGTTATGCTAGGTGCTTGGGCCTTCTTGAATTATGTATTGATGGTCGGTTTGGTCTAAACACTAAACATTTGCAACTACGTATATGGGAATCCCATAAGCAAATAAATCTACTACAAGTATTAATTATAAATATTAATCTGTGTAGGCGTATCCGCTACGTAAGTGCTACTCTGGCGGTAGTCGATAATTAGTAACGATATATGAACTAATAAATGAAACAAACGATACATTCATATGATAACGATACGATTCATTAGATGATTTGGTCACCCTCGTTCCGAATCGACATCTCATTTGGGTCCTGTAGTGCTTTCAATTTCTTTGTGATTGCAATGCAACTCTTGTTCCAGGATATTACCACTTTTAAAAACTAGTCCGTTTAATTGGCATGATTTGATTACATATTTCACTAGAAAATAAGAACGCATTTGCAGGTGAACCAACGACCAGTATGCTGAATCACGATAGTGCAGACTCGTTTGGGTTATGTATGACATAGCTTGGTAAGTTTAAACCGATTAGGCTCCAAGATGATTGTTAAGGAAAATAATTATTATTTCCGTATAATAAAACACACACTACTTGGGGCATTGGTATTAGCTTGTCGAGGTTATTTGTCAATAGAGATAAGTAGCCTCTGTATAATTTTATTCATTCTCGTTTTAGAATGAAACATGACAAAATTTTAGACAGGAGAAAGTCGTTCAAATAACCGATAATACATATTTATTAATCCCCTATATGTTTGTTACCCAATTGTCTAATTAAGCAAAGTTTCGGCTGAGACCGAAAGTAAGGTAAGGTAGGCAAGTATATGTATAATATGTAGCCGTTACTGGTCGATCGACATCTATGTGCGGTGCGTCGCACACATTCGCTAGTGAAAATATGCCTGTTTCTACCTTACACAACCAGGGTTGAAATAAATCGGAGACACGGTAAAAAATATTTGTCCGTGATCACAAGTTTTATCCGTGGTCAGTGAGACCCGCCACTTTTTTGGATCAGCAAACCTTTTTAATGGTGTGCCCGACTCGGTATCTAATAATATACTCTTAGTACTGAACCGATTGACTTGACTTTACCAACGGCAGCTTTTGGTAAAACTATATGCAACAACCGTGTATTATTTTCAGTATGTCAATCGGAGATTCGTAGATGTTACCACTATTGGTGGATTTTAAATTATTGCCCCGCTTTGAAAATGTCAGTATCAAGTCTTCAGAGTACCTCACAAGGACTAGAATGCTAAGAACCCCGCGAGGATTGAATATGTTAAGGAAAGTGCGTAGAAGCACCAATATCCTAGTGAGGTACTTAAAAATAAATACACTGTAAGGGTACATTTTGTTACCAACCTCTGTGAGAGTTGATAATGGTGGGAAATATGTGTAAAGGTATCCCAGTGTAGGACTATGCGAATATACATTACATTTAAAACCATCTGTCCCCATGACGGTAGGTTATGTTAAAGCATGTGCTTGAAAGTGCAATATTCAAGTAAAAAACCTTACGAGGGAGCATTTTAAATTATCTGCCGTTGCAATGGTTGATTATGATGGCGAATGTGCGAAGAACATTTATCTAAGTGAAGTACCCTGCGAAGAGCATAGATATTTGGGTTTTTTCTTTACCTACTAAAAATCTGCTTCTAAAGCATTTGATTCTAGTCTATTGAAAGGCAAAAAGTTTTTTGAACACCACCTGCCTTTTTAATGTGCGTTGAGGCACAACATCCAAAATAATACCCCGCGATTTCAACTCACCTGCCTGCCTGGGGTTGGTTATTATGGGGAATGTGTGTACGGGCACAACATCCAAGAGAATACCCCGCGAGGGTATATTAAAACTCACCTACCCCTGCGAGGGGTTGATTATTATGTGGAATGTGCGTACGGAGTACGGGCACAACTTCCAAAAGAATACCCTGCGAGGGTATTATAAAACTCACCAGCCCCTGCGAGGGGTGGATTATTATGGGGAATGTGCGTACGGAGTACGGGCACAACATCCAAAAGAATACCCTGCGAGGGTATATTTCAACTCACCTGCCCCTACAAGGGGTTGATTATTATGGGAAATGTGCGTACGGAGTACGGGCACAACATCCAAAAGAATACCCTGCGAGGGTATTATAAAACTCACCAGCCCCTGCGAGGGGTTGATTATTATGGAGAATGTGCGTACGGAGTACGGGCACAACATCCATAAGAATACCCTGCGAGGGTAAATTTCAAGTCACTGCCCCTGCGAGGGTACATTTCAAGTCACCGCACCTGCGTGGGTTGGTGTATGGCAGCTCAGACTAGCTTGCAAAGCGGGAGCATTTGATCATTTTACTATAAAGGCAAAAATGTTTTACCGTTTTAAGCACTGTAGTTAACTCGTCTGGTATTAATAGCAAACGGAATCTTTTGGTAAGTAGATTACGAACCCTCATTCCTCACTTCAATAATTTCAGACCACAAATAAGTTGTAATTACGTTAATAACTCAATAACAAAAAAAAACTACCTTCAAATATAACTCGTAATGTTTCGTAGACTTCATGTAGGTTAAATCACTGTCCTTATTACTTCGAGTAATTTTAGTACACAAGACCGTTTCTCAAATCTAAAAAAGCCGGATTGAATTTGTATTTTAATTATTGAAATTATTTTCAATATGCTGTTTTACATAATAAATTGCTACACAAATTATTTAGATGGCAGTTGACACCTTAACACTCCCTTGTGGTCATGATTTATTTTAGTTCAGAGAATTTGAACATCACAGCGATACCGCGATACCCGTTATCACAATTCCAACGTTGTGATTTATTACGGTCAGCACATGATGTATTAAATTATTTTTGTTCAACTGTATCTGAACTAAACTGGAACCAACCTAGGAAAAACCTAGGATAAAAATGTTATAGTACACACAAAAATATCTTTAAAAAGTGGGTAGACTAAAGTATTTAAGAATTAGTTTGTTCATAAAATTTCAACAATAATTTGAAATATCGAACGGTAAAACCGTTAAAATTATAAATTATTTCATATTATTAAAATAAGAAGGTACAAATAACTTACATGTGTGCCTAGGCTACGCTAGCGCTAGGCACAACCGTGCGCTGCAGAAAACAAGACGCCAATGACGAGATCGCGCGGCTCATGCCCGCCGCTCTGCCTGGCGTGGATGGTAGGGGGATGTGCGAGCGAGATGGCGATATAAGGTAGAAGGTACGATAAAGCAGAAAACAAGGAGGGGCCTATCTCAAATATAAAGTTTCAAATAACGGTCAAGTGTTTAATATTCCACATTTTTTTCCGTCTGTTGGCAATCTGTGATTTTTTTTTTATTTTATAATACAGGGAGTTGACTCCTGTGAGTTGTCGTCAAATCTGTAAGCCAAACAAGGGACACTGTGTCTTTTAAGTCGAGAATTCTTAACGCTTCCTGTGCCTTCCAGCTTTAGAGGCAATTAATTGCCATGGCTCGAGAGTCGAATTTGGTAGCTCTTGCTTATTGACTTATATATTACTGGCGTAGTATTATTAGTTTTAAAATCATTGCTCTTGCTGAATTTAGCAATCTCTTATTTTGCAGTGTTGATATTTATGACCATGTGTATGCATTTGTCACTTATAAGGTCGGCCGCATACTATAAGAAATTTTCTGTCAGAAATTTTCGAACGCCCGCCGGAAGGCACTTTCCCCATACATTTTGTTCTAGACCCCGCATACTATCCGAAAATTCTGACGTAAAAATGTATGAGCAAGCGAATTTCTGACAGAAAATTTCTTATAGTATGCGGCCGGTCTAAAATATGGTATGTTTTACATTGTTCTTACAATTAGTATAAATCACTAAGAACAATGTTAAACATACCATATTTTACGATACGACGGGAATTTAATGTAGATAAAATTTGCTATTTACAGCAAATCATTGTCATTAATATATAAAGACCCAGATTTAAAATTGGCAAGAAACAGTATTCGCGATACCGTGACCGGGCAGTGCGGGTGGGGCGCGCAAATCGCTCCACTGACTCCACATTATCAAAGAGTATATAATCACTACGTTTTATACATTGCAATCTGTGTGAAACCGGGGCGGGTCGCTAGTAAATTATAAAATTGTATATTGTAAAATATGTTGTTCTGTTTGCATAGGACGCAGTATTCAATATACTGACTTTCATACGTTGTTATGTATTGAGTCATTCTTTCAAATAACGATTAATTTATTGTTTAATAGAAATCCTAATCCTAAATATCCTAACTTTAATTTAATATTATAAACGCGAAAGTGAGTTTGTTTGTTTGTTTGTTGTATGAAATTGCATTGCATGCATGCAGATAGCCTTGGTATGGAGAAGGACATTATGTTACTTTTTATCCCGGTAACGCGGGTGAAACCGCGGGGGACAGCTAATAATAAAATAAATAGATTCAAACATTTCACTATTTTTTCAAGATAAACTGTCCCAGGATATTAATATGTTAGATATTTGTATAAAAAGGATGCTGTTTTGATTTAAATTCCAATATTTTACAATAATTGTGTCACAAAAACACAAATCTTAAAAATATGTATAATTAATATTACTTTAGTTTGTTTATTTTTATCTTTGAATATATAACTTGGAAGCGGCAAGCGCCACTTCTAGTACTGAATTCTTTCTGCCAGTTTTCGCGGGAGGCGAGGTAAACACGCACAGCACACATTTACTTACTCACGCACACTCATGCAGAAAGTTGTGTCATCTCTATGAACGCACACGCAAATAAAAGCTGACACACAAACACAAAACAAGCACACAAATAAAGAATCACTGTGTTACTCTATGGTTACGCCTTTGTTTCATCGCACACTAGCTCAAAAAAAATGGTGATGGGGTGTTGTTAAGGACCGATAAAATGAATGATACTAAATGAATGGAATGGAGATTGTTCAATGTTATTTGTATTTACCTACATTAATAGCTTATAATCCTATACTAATTAATAAACGAAAGAAGTATTATTATTTTTTGTTTGTTTAAATGAATCTCTGAAACTAGCAGTCGGATTCGAAAAAATATTTCAATACTAGGAAGCTACATTATCCCCGATTGTTATATAGGCTACGTTATCCCGGGAACGCGGGTGAAACCGTAACTCTCACTCTCGTTCCCGGGGTAAAAAGTAGCATATGTACTTCTCCACGCCATAACCTATCTGCTTACCAAATTAAATCGCGATCGGTTCAGAGGTTTAGACCACGCATTTCTTCGAAATTATTTATCGGATTGTGACCATTCTTTTTTATTGGCTTACATTTACTTCAACTTAGGGAACAGTGCAAGTTTCGTTAAAATCCGTTCAGTATTTATCAAAATATGGACTAATATGTAAGTATGACTGCCTGGCTTATTGATATGAGCTCCGGGTGTGGTATCAAAGGGAAAACATCTCAATACCTTGGTCAAATTCTAGTGCATGTAAATTCGATATGAGCTACTGCAGTGAACTATAATTACTCAATGGTAAACTCGATACTCGATACACTACACTAATAAATTAAGAAAAATCTCAAAATATTTATTAGAATAAACTATTACTTTTTTAATGAAATAAATGAGATGAAATAAATGAATTTACAAGAATATGGTAGTAATGTATGTAATGTCTAGGCGTAGTAAGTATACAGGGTGTTGTTTTGGTCGGCGACAAGCGATACAAAAAATACATTTCCCAAAAATAAACTTAATTCCAATAAATACTGAAAATGCGTTGAGAAATACCTTATTCAATTTGAAATAAAATTACCGCAAAGTATGGTCACTCGGCACGTACACAGACTAGAGCTAGGCGCAAGCCGCCATCACCCCACCCCTTTACTCCCTCGCACTCCCGTTGAGTATTACTTCTACACTTTAGCTTATTACATGATTTTCCAAATAATATTTTTTTATTTTTATTATTAAAAATTTTTTTTTAAATATTTTTTTTAGCACTAGTATCATTTGTATTATCGACCCTGAGTCGTTCGTCGCTGACCAAAACAACGACCTGTATACCACTTTGATGGCAAACAAGTATTACGACAACAATAATTGAAAACTGTTATACAAAAAACTTAAAAGATTTCAAAGTACACTAAGAAGTAATCAAATCCTGATCTGATGATAATGGGACCAAACGGGAAGTGGCAAAGAAGAATTTTCCAAATCGGTTAATAAATGACGGAGTAAGGAGGTAACAAATATTTAAAAAACAACCGAATTGAAAACGTCTTATTTTTTTGAAGTCGGTTAAAAATATACAATACAATATAAAATTCTTTATTATTTACACAAAAAACACAATATAAAAATATAAAATATACTAGTTTTAACTAAACGAAATCTTTAAATATTTACAACAAAATTATTAATTACCAACAAATATTCCAGTTTTAACTTCTAAAAACTAAAAATACCTAAATGAAAAAGTTAAATCAGCAGAAAAGCACGTGTTTCATATAACAATACCTATTCTACCAAATTGTACGGTCCGTCCGTCCGTTTATCTGTCAGTGGGCTGTGTCTCATGAACCGTTATAGGTACACCGTTGATATTTTCACAGAATGTGTATTTCTATTGCCGCTATAACCATAAATAATAAAAATGAAATAAAATTAAAGGGTCACATTTGATAATCTTTTAGGGCTTTATACACAAATATGTAAATATGTCTGTATGTTTGTCGACGCATATATCCGAAACTATTAATCAGATTGTGACTATATTTTTTATTGGCTTACATTAACTTAGGGAACAGTTTTATCAAAATAGGATCAGTCCTTTTCAAGATATGGACTAATACGTGTAAGTGTGACGGCCTGGCTTATTGATACGAGCTACGAGTGTGGTGACGAAGGGAAACATCTCAAAATCTTTGTCAAATTCTAGCATGTAAGAAAAACTAAAAATAACGAAATAAAAAAGTAATTTAAAAATTCAAAAATCAAAACTACTAGGGTCAAAATGATCGGAACAAATTACACTTTGAGGCAATCATCACTCCTGTGGCAAAAAGCGACCCATTCTTTTCTTAATACCCCTTCCTTCGGAAATCTAGTTTAACAAGTAATTTATTTTAATATTAATTTGAAGAAACAAATAATTTAAGTAGTAGGGGTATCTATGTACACATGAAGTAGGTACTACGTTATGTAGTATATAAAATCCTTGGGTACTACTCATTACTCTATGATCTCAATCATTCACTCAAATGGTCCACGCTATGTCCCCGCACTACGCAAATCGCTCCTTGTACTACGTGTCAGCTACCTTCGTACCACCGTATTTTCTGTCGTTTACTTGTCGTAATTTATGTTATTTTATTTCGAGATAACACTAAAATACAAACATATTGTTTCGGTATAATACTCACAAATGATAGGAAAAGCCATGTTCCCTCAGATTTGACGTGTCAGATCGCCTTTTGCATAAGTAAACAGCACAATTTACCATTTTTTTTGGAGCTCAATCTTACGACACGGAACGATACCAAATGGTAGCGGATGTCGTTCGAACTAGTTTTTATAAACGCATATGGCCATATGGCCAATGTACTTTGGCAGAGGGGGTCGCCTGTGTTTGGCGACTCCCTATATATTGGATACTCAAAGATTTTTATGTTCTCGAAATATATAAATAATAAGATAATTATCTTTTAGAGCTTAGTAATATTAAAAGTTATTGTTTTGAGTCAAAAGTTCCGTCCAATGAGAACGACGTAAAATGATTAACCAATGAGAGAGTTGGTTGTGGGTGGGATATATTTCGTTAGTAGGGGTACAATCGTTTTCTTGTTGAACGGATCATGGCGATAATTCATTCTTGTTTGGAGTTTAAGAGTGTGAACATCATAAAGTTCTTACCTAAAAAGTGTTTAACAGTGCAATTTAAAAGTGTTTAGTTTTGTGAATTTATATTGGTTTTGGTGAAAGTATATTGGTGAATAAATTGTGAATTACTGAAGAACTACTCGGAGTTTTCCTTTTATAAGTTATAAATTTCAGAAGCGGGATAATAAGGTAATTGAATTTATTTTATCTTTCATTCACGCCTCAAAAAAAAAAAAAAAAAATTACAATATTAAAATACATTTCATCAGTATATAATACAGTAGTAAGCTGATATTGATTTTGCAAATTTAAAACTTTATAAAGAGGCTGATTGGGTGTGTTGTTATATTATTATAATTAATGTTGTGTTTTACACTATTAACTTATAACTGTTCCGTGTATATCTACATAGTTCTCCGTGTATTTGTCAAAAGATTTTTAATCTTTTCACAATATCTTACCACATTTTGTCGTATGATTAATTATGAAAAAAAATATTCATTTGTGTCTTATAATAGTGGTTATTCAACAGTTTTTGAATATTATCATAAGTAAATCATGGCCATAAATGGTTTCATCTTGCCTTAATATTTATAGCTATTTTTTCGTAATAAATGTGGATTTTATTACTGTAACATCCTTCTTATTAACGTAATTTCAAAAAAAATACAAGGATCATATGATTTTCTTTTGGCTTGCACATAATTTTACTGATTTTATCATCTTGTTACTAGCTGATCTCTTCTTTCCTTAAAATTCATTTTTTTTTTATTATTTAAAACTTTTATTAGAACTTTAATGTCCGTAGTTATTTTATCAGTTTCAGAACTATGTCTGTCAATGGTAACATGGGAGTACCGCGGTCCATGGACAACAGTCTGACTGAAAACCATACTAACCGTCGTCGCATCGTGATCACTCCGGAACGGGCTGAAGGTGATGGACGGGTGTCTCGAGCTACAACACGGAGGCGTGTCAATAGAGATCCACGGAGCCGCTCCATAAGAAGTCGTAGCCCCATATTGGGGGCTTCATCACGAATATGTCATCGATCTCCTCACGCATCTGCGCGTCGCTCAAGAGATTTGGGACGTGGTGGTGATCGGAGACGTCGCCGATACCGCAGCAGGAGCCGATCTACACGACGCAGTCGAGTGGAACTTAGTCGTTCGAGATCAAGAAGCCGACCAGCGAGGGATCCAACACGTGAGTTATGTTCTCAGTTAGCTAGTTTAGTAAACAGTTTGAATGCGGATCATAACAAAAGTAGCAAAGAAAGTTTTTCCAATATTAACGCAGTGCCCGAATTCAATCCCGCGTTGAAAAATCAAACTATTTCTACATGGCTTACTAAAGTAAATGAATGCGCGGTATTGTATGGTTGGTCTGATCGCCAAATAATACACTATGCTCTTCCTAAATTAGCAGGAGTAGCAAAGCGTTGGTATGAGGGCTTACCTTCTGTTTTATTTAGTTGGGTGGAATGGCAGAATAAATTAAAAAATGCTTTTCCGTCACAAGAAAATTATGGTCAGATGTTGTCAGAAATGTTGGCAAAACGTGCCAAATTTGGTGAAAATTTAGAAGATTATTATTATGTCAAAATGGCTTTAATTAATCGTTGTGATATTATTGAAAAGAGAGCGGTAGAGTGTATTATACATGGAATAGATGATAGGTCCGTTCGGATGGGGGCTGAAGCGGCTCAATTCAATGACCCTGATAAATTATTAGTTTATTTACGTAATGTAAAAGTACATAAGCTAGATAAACCGTTTGTTAGTAAGAAAAATAACCAAGAATTTCAAAGAAACCCCGTATATCAGAATAGAAATTTAATTAAATGTTACAATTGTAAAGAGGAGGGGCATCCAGTTTCCAAGTGCCCAAAGCCATTAAAAAAATGTTCTAAATGTTCTGCTATTGGTCATTTGGAGGCTGAATGTCGTAGTAAAATTATCAATAAGGATAATAAAACTATACTAAAAATAGATGAGTTGGCTAAAAATATTGATTTAGAAAATAAATACGTACAAAAAGTTTTCGTGAACGGTAAAGAAACTATTGGATTTATAGATCTAGGTAGTGAGCTAACTCTTATGCGTGAGACAGAAGCTAAAAGTATTTTCGGATGTTGGGATATTTTGGAAAGTCGACCTATGTTAGGATTCGGTGGTGCAGTTGTCAATTCATTGGGTTCTGTTGTGACAAATATCAAAATACAAAACGTTGATGCAATTGTTTCTTGTGTTATAGTACCCGATATATTTCTTAAGTATCCGTTATTAATTGGTCAAACCTTTAGTGAACAACCCCATGTTAGGATGATCAAAACTAATGCAGAACTCTTAATTATTAATGCCATAGATTGCACTCCTAATCAGAATGGACGACTGGAGATTCGGTTTGCGAAGGACATTATTGTAGATGGAATAACTATTTGTAATATAACTTGTCAAGCCAGTTACAGTGGTTCTATATATGTTAGAAGTTGTTATAGAGGGCAGCCGAATCGTGAATATAATATTGAAGAGGGAGTATATAAATTAGAAAATGGAGAGGGGTCTATAATTGTTTCATCGCTTACTAATAAACCAATTGGTTTTAAAAAAAATGAATTGGTTGCACGAGTTGAGATAGTTTTGGATTCTTTTGGTTTATCTACAATTAACAAAATTGATTCAGATCCTACTACGTTACATCAGCCATTTACTTTAGAGCAAATAAACATTGGTGATATTCAAGATAAAGATAAAATAAGAGTTTTAAATTTAATAAATAACTACCGTGATTGTTTTGCGGTATCTTTAATAGAACTAGGTTGTACTAATATTGAGAAAATGTCCATAAAGCTTAACAATGATGAACCGGTAGTTTATAGACCATACAGACTTTCGCATAAAGAACGCGAAGAAGTTCAAGAAATGGTAGATGAGTTATGTGATAGTGGTATTGTTCGCGAATCAAATTCTCCATACGCCAGTCCTATTATAATTGTAAAAAAAAAAACTGGTGATAAGAGGATGTGTGTAGACTATCGTTCGTTGAATAAGAAGACTGTTAAACAGCGTTATCCCTTACCATGTATGGAAGATCAGATGAATAGGTTGGCTGGTAATGAATATTATTGTACATTGGATTTAGCTAGTGGCTATTACCAAATTGAGCTTACTGATGAATCTAAACCTAAAACTGCATTCGTTACTCCGGATGGTCAGTGGGAATTAGGGAATGCAAAACCGTGGCAAAATGAAAACCGGTTTTTATTTCGGTTATGAGAGGAAAAAACCGGTTAACCGGTTTTAAAACCGGTTTTTTTAAATGTTCGCTTGTTTTTTTTTTCACGTTATTTCTATAGCTCGAATTATAGATAATAACCGTGCCTAAGATTTAAAAATCGCAAACTGAGGAATTATTGTCAGTTAAAGTTAATGAAGTGGGTATAAAAGAAACATCAAAGATATCATCACCTGTCCTGTTCCCAAGTAATTTCACACGTAATATTATGAACATGGCATATTGTAGCGGCACAGCAACTTGCGTGTACACAAAAACGTGATATGGTTTTATTATACGAATGTTTTCCACAGATAAAAAAAAAATTACCCAGTCTTTGTTGTCGTGCAGACGGGTAAAAAATAACCAATCAGTCAGCTTGCTGTCTGGCAGATACATAAGAGCCTTCGTTGACAGTAGTTGCTCCGATAGAATGACATTAATGCTGCTTATGTCCCGCAAGGCTCTGAATTATCCCCAACACTGATCCTCCAGAATATTAATGATATACTCTCTATTGCTAGCATTCATTGCTATGCAGATTAAATTACAGGGGACGCTTATTACACGAACCGTGCAAATATTCCTCGTTCTATATTGGAGAAAAAGCGTGAAGGACTTGTCTTAAATCGAGAGTACACAAACTAGTGACTCCGATTGGGGTCGACTAAATCTTTTTTTTTTTTTTTTTCGTGGGGAAATCCTCTTATGATACCCGACCGCCCCGTGGGAAGCGGCCAGGCTATGCCGGACTTATACCGGCTAAAACCCCACGGTGGTCGCCATCTGCGCTATAGAGGGGGGCGGGCTCTCGTATTGAACGCGTACCTGCTCACCCCTCCACGCGCGGCGCTAAGATAGCTCGTCCCGGGGGAAGTGTGATACCTCCCCCCAGCACCCTCGCTGTGCTATCGCACGATGAGTCGTGACCACATCGACCCATCGTCCTCCTTGGGGTCGCTTCTGGGCGCACAGAGCCCCCGCACTGATTGCCCACGACCCCAAAAGCCCCGTTTAGTCGCCTTTTACGACAGGCAGGGGACACCGTAGCTGTTATTCTAAGCCCCACCTACAGGGCAGGAGGGCCGCCACGAGACACGTCTGCGCCTCGGCGCTGCCGTCGGAGCGGAATCGGCCGTCTCCCGATCCCGCTCAGCAGCCTCCTTCTGGACCATTACGGTCTCACAGAAGGAGGCTACGGCCCTCCACGCTGTATCCCCGCTCAGCATCGCCGACACGACTGCTGGCAGGGAGAGATTCCGCCCGATCAAGCCGACCAGGATCCGCCGCTCAGGTTCCCACGCAGGGCACACTGCAAGCGTGTGCGATGCGGAATCCTGGTCGCTCCCACCGCAGTGGAAGCAGACCGCCGTCGCCTCACGTCCGATCTTACAGGGGTCGACTAAACCTAGTCCATTGCAACCCCACTAAGTCACACGTACGCACGCCGTTGAAGAAGCCGGAAGCATTCACCGTTGAGAACAGTCCATGTGCTGTGGCTCCTCATTTCTAGAACATGTCCCTTAACATCACGAAAAGCATTGGGATCCTTCACGATAATATTTGTAGAGACGCTCTGTTCCAAAGTCCTCTACAAGGTCTCCAAAAAACTCGGTGTGATTAATAGAGCGAAACAGTACTTCTTATCGAGACAAAGACTGCAATATAAGTCGCAAGACCGGCCCAAAAAGAGTAATGCTATCTTCTGTGGGCACCTGGATACCAGCTTGGGTATTAAGACTCAGTTCAGCAACGTGCCGTTAGAATTGTCGACTATCCCGAGCTCACAAGTGTTTTAAAGCCCCTGTCTGAGGAGAGACTGCCTTCTTCTGTGTGTTCTACCGCTTTTCCATCGGACAGTGTTCCGAAGAATTGTTTGACCTGATGCCCAGTTACCTTGTTCCATCGTAGTCACCGATGGGGAGTCCATCCTCACACATTGGAACCAAAATGTTCTCGTACTGTGCGGTTTCAAAAAAGCTTCCACATTCCACAAAGTGGACATTCAGGCTGTGGAATGAGCTCCCCGCTTCAAAAAGGTTGAGGGTTGTTAACGTGCGAGTGATAACCGTTAAGTTGCAAGCGTCCATAGGCTACGGTAACTGGTTATCATCAGGCGGGCCGTACGCTTGTTTGCTGCCTTAGTATTGTAAAAAAAAGTTTAACATATTTTATATCTATCATAAAAACAATCATTATTTTAAGTTATTTTCTTACCAGCTCAACACACTACACATCAACACACTTCAGTTCATCACAAAAATACTCACTGCATTGCACTCAGCTTACAAAACGGCGGCTAATCTTGCTTTTTAAGTTTTACCAAACATTGAAAGAAAAACCGAAAAAAATCGAAAAACCGGTTTTGATGTTATGTAAAACCGGTTTTTTTGTTGGTCAAAACCGTATCGAATAACCGGTTTTTCGATTTTCGGTGAAACCGGTTTGCATTCCCTAGTGGGAATTCAATAGAATGCCATTTGGGTTGGCAAATGCACCTGCCATTTTTCAACGAACAATCAATAAAGCGTTGGGTACATTACGATTTAATACAGCGGTTGCTTATATGGATGATATTTTAGTTCCATCGGTTACAATTGAAGAAGGGTTAGAAAAATTAGAATCTCTATTACAACGTTTTCGAGAAGCAAAATTAACTTTAAAATTATCAAAATGTTTTTTTTTTAATACATCGGTGGAGTTCTTAGGTTTTGAGGTTACTTCACGTGGCATAAGACCAGGTATTAAAAAGATTGATGCAGTTCAAAATTTTCCAAATCCACAAAATGTACATAATGTTAGGCAGTTTATTGGACTTGCAAGTTTTTTTAGAAAATTTATTCAAAATTTTGCTTCTATAGCCAGACCATTAACCAAACTTTTAAAAAAAAATACAGTTTGGTATTGGGGAAAAGAACAGCAAGAATCTTTTGATGAACTAAAATTACGTTTGGTTTCTCGTCCGATTTTGGCTTTATATAATCCGTTATTACAGACTGAACTCCATACCGATGCGAGTAAGTTGGGAGTAGGAGGGATCCTTTTGCAATTACAAGAAAGTAATGAACTTAAGCCAGTTGCATATTTTAGTCGTCAGACTTCACCCGAAGAGCAACACTTTTCGGCCTATGAATTGGAAACATTGGCAGTGGCGGCATCTCTTAGTAAATTTAGATCTTATTTATTAGGGATGAAATTTACTATAGCAACCGATTGCAATTCTCTACGCGCAACATTCTTAAAAAGAGATATGATACCAAGGGTTGCTCGCTGGTGGAGTCTGATCCAGGAATTTGATTGTGATGTAATTTATAAGTCTGGTCAGAGCATGTGCCACGTGGATGCTCTTAGTCGAAATCCAATTGTAGATAGGCGCGGTCTTATTGACGAAATCGAACTACCATCAGTTTTGTGTATAACGGATGAGTGGTTAAAAACGGTACAGCTAGGTGATGATGAAGTAAAGCGAATCAAAAATATACTATTAGATGCAAATTCGGGTAACGTTATTGAAATAAAAAAAAAACTATTGCGTTAAAAATGGAAATGTGTACAAATTGACTGATGATGGTCCAAGATGGTTGGTGCCTAAAGGTGTTCGATGGCATATTCTCAAGTTTTGTCATGATGACATTGGCCACTTTTCATTGGAGAAGACTTTGGATAAAATACAAGCAAATTATTGGTTTCCAAAAATGCGAAAATTTGTAAGAAAGTACGTTCAATCATGTTTAGAATGTGCACGTAGTAAAATACCGTCGGGAAGAAAGTCTGGTTTCTTGCATCCGATTCCAAAAGTGTCTATACCATTTCATACTCTGCACGCTGATCATCTGGGGCCATTTAACTTAAGTAAGAGTAAAAACAAATACCTATTAATAATTATAGACGCCTTTAGCAAATTTATTGTACTAAAATCTGTTAAAAGTACTAAAGCCAGTACTACTATCAAAGCGTTTAGGGAATACTTTACTACTTTTGGGGTTCCAACAAGGCTTATCACTGACCGATACTCATCATTCACCGGTAAAAAAATAAAGCAATATTTAGAGAATATTGCTGTTAAGCATATTATGAATGCAGTCGCCACTCCACGAGCAAACGGGCAAGTGGAGCGGTATAACCGTACTATTTTAGATGCCTTGACGGCTATGAACCATGGTCGTGATGAGTCTTTATGGGACGAAAAAGTATTAGACGTACAATGGGGCTTAAATAACACCGTTAATAAAACAACGGGTCGCACTCCTACGGAAGTATTATTCGGTACGAGATTGATGGGAACTTCTGATGGTTTAGTTAGGTCAAGCTTAGATCATCTGGTAGAGGAAACTGAAAATATTGAAACAATTAGGGAAGAAGTAGATAGAAATATTAAAAATAGCCAGGAAATACAAAAATTACAGTTTGATAAAAAGAGATGCAATCCAAGGAAATTTGTTGTTGGTGAACTAGTTAGAGTAGAACGTAATATTATTGCTATAGGAAAAAGTAGGAAACTATTATCTAAGTGCATTGGTCCATATAGAATTTCTAAGGTATTAAGTAATGACAGGTACGAAGTAGAGGATACCCCTCTTACAAAAAAGAAAGGAAAAGCTATTTATAAAGGTATATTTCCAGTAGAACGTATTCACCCATGGCTAATTTATAAAAGATTAGAAGCAAGTGACGAAGAGCAAATGAATTCAGATGATGATAGTGAAGAATGAGGAGTTAACAACGATTGATTTGTTGAAAATGTTATAAACAATCTGATTGAATTTTGATTATAATATTTATTAAAATAATATACTTCAGTTATAAAATTTTAATATAATTTAATATTTATTTTTGCGCTTCCACTGGAAAATTATATGAAAAATATAATGAGATATGATGCTATTATGGTTCGAGGAACTGGTTAATGTTGGAAGAATATTGTTATAAGGTTATTGCATTTGTATATTGTTTATTGAAAGGTTATACTGATTATTGGAAGGATATATTGGTTATTGGAAGGATATATTGGTTATTGGAAGGATATATTGGTTATTGGAAGGATATATTGGTTATTGGAAGGATATATTGGTTATTGGAAGGATATATTGGTTATTGGAAGGATATATTGGTTATTGGAAGAATATATTGGTTATTGGAAGGATATATTGATTATTGGAAGGATATATTGGTTATTTGAAGGATATATTGGTTATTTGAAGGATACATATTGGTTATTGGAAGGATATATATTAGTTAATGGAACGATATATTGGTTATTGAAAGGATATATGTTGATTAATGGAAGAATTATACAGGTTATGGAAGAATTTAGTAATTAATGGGATTTGAATTTGTTTTCAATTATATTGATTGTATAGTTTATTTTTGTTATTCAAAATATGTTGATGTTTATATAACTTATTTGATTATTACTTTATATTCTGATCACGAGGACGTGATAATTTGTCAGGATGGACGAATTTGTTAGATATTTGTATAAAAAGGATTTTCTGTTTTGATTTAAATTCCAATATTTTACAATAATTGTGTCACAAAAACACAAATCTTAAAAATATGTATAATTAATATTACTTTAGTTTGTTTATTTGTATGTTCTCGAAATATATAAATAATAAGATAATTATCTTTTAGAGCTTAGTAATATTAAAAGTTATTGTTTTGAGTCAAAAGTTCCGTCCAATGAGAACGACGTAAAATGATTAACCAATGAGAGAGTTGGTTGTGGGTGGGATACACTGACCTCTATTATACAAGTACGCTGGACTGCATATTTCTTTCGAAATGACAGTTGTTTTTTGTGCCGAATCAAAGCGCCCCTCTCGAGCGTCTCGGGTACTATTATTGACATTTGTTGCAAATGGCTGTCGTGTTGTTTATGTGCGTCTCTAAGGATTTACGCAAAAATCACGAATAAAACTACTTTGTGCACGTTTTACTTATTTCGTGTTATATTTCGTGATGTTTAAATCGTTTTGGGTATGAGAGTTTGCGTATTTTGTAAAACTCACTATCAAAAATGCAGCGGGATAACCTATCACAAGTAAGTGAATTTCATGGCTTTAAATTTGTTTAATTGCTTGTCTAAAGCTGTTATTACTATTTTGTTTTGAATAGTAAATGTTTTTATTAATATTTAGGTAAAATAGGAACTCCATTTTCAATAAATATATAATGTAAACAAAGAAATAGGGCTGTAATGTTTCATATCGATAGTGGGTCGATACTTTTTATGGGAGTTTAATGTGTATTACAAAATTAGTGTAGTCAACCATCAGACTTGATAATCTAAAATATGTTTTTGGATAAAAGATTCAATGAGCGTTTTTTTTTATTACGCCCCGTTATATTTTGTTGGGTTACGTATTGTTCACTGATACTTTTATCTAAAATTATTTAAAAAAATGGGTACCTTTAAACAATAACCGTTGAACTTAGCATCTTCAATTTTATTGTCATGGCATGCTATTATATATGTTATTTCTTTATCAGCATAGCGCTGTGCGACTCGGGCGACGTGACGACCAATACGCGAACGCTAGGTCGAAGATGCTTGACCAGATAAAAAGAGAAGTACCAGGACCAGTCTATCACCAGGATCTCATACGGACCTAAGAAAATTTCGATGAACTGCGCGAGTTAGCGCACACTTGGCACACAATCAGGTGAACATATGAGGAATAAGGCACATCTAGCTCAAGATCAGCTCGACGCGAAGTCACATACTGTGGCGTTACTTCCCTTGAAGGGGGTCTGAGAAAGGGACACATATAATTTGTAGGGAGCCAGCAAAGTGCACGCGTGAAAGAGCTTGATAATCTCTTGTTTTGAAGTTGATTAAAAATAAATTAAAGTAATTCTTTGTGTTTTTTTAGTAGTACCTTTCCAAGTGATCTACAGGAACATTTAACGAATGAGTGTTTAATCCGTACCTAAGCCGGTGCCCAAGCCTCAATTCATGATTCATTCATTCATTTCATCACAATTCATTTTTGTCATACTATTATAACATCCATACTTCCTTACTATAGTACAGTAGTAGGTACCCAATTAATATGGCTTACCGATGTACCTGCGCAGAAGATACATTTTCAAAGCGCGGGAAACGTTATTGGCCGACAGCTGCCGTCATGTTAGCTCGCGCCGTGCGGAGGGGCGTGACTTGCGAGTGAGACCGAACTAACAGCTGCAGTAACATAATACATGAACCTTATAGTATTGATCTAAGGTTGATTGTAAGTTTTAAGTATTCTTTCGTTAATCTTCGGGGCCATACTTTCTTTTCTGTGCGAACGAAGATTCACGACGCGCCATATAAGTTGGGTAATACTGTATATACTTTTATTATAAATGCGAAAGTAACTCTATTTGTTTGCATGTTACCTAACTACGCATTCACACCTTAATCGCTGAACCAATCACGATAAATTGTGCATGCAGATAGTATCGAGAAGGACATAGGCTATTTTTTATCCCGGGAACACGGGTGAAACCGCGAGGGACAGCTAGTATACTATACATATAATAAACATTTTTAGGCAAAACTGACCATTTGTTAGCGGTGGACTGATTCCTCCTAATTGCTTCTACAGACAGCGCTTAACTGAGTTGGTTTCTGTGGTAGTGGAGCGGTGCGGAGGGTGTCTTCATTATGTCAAATGACAAAAGAGAATTAAAAATGTATCGTGTATAGCGAGACAGTAATTATGTCAAAATTCAAATATCACCCCCTCCCGCACCGCTCCACTACCACAGGAACCTACTCACTTATGCGCTAAGTATGCCTGTAATATTATGAATACGAAAGTAAGGGTTATTTATTTATTAGTTTAGGGACTACAATATCTAAAGATTACGCGGACGAAATCACAGGAACAAATTATGTCGATAAATAAAAAAGAAAAATCGTTTTTTATCGATATAGACACTAAAATGTCCCGTCTCTACTATTAGTTCCGTGGACGCTCACGATTGCTATCAGCGCCAAAATGGCGAAAATCAAATGGGTTCAATAAAAGGTCGATGATATACTGTCCAGCGTACTTGTATAATAGAGGTCAGTGGTGGGATATATTTCGTTAGTGGGGGTACAATCGTTTTCTTGTTGAACGGATCATGGCGATAATTCATTCTTGTTTGGAGTTTAAGAGTGTGAACATCATAAAGTTCTTACCTAAAAAGTGTTTAACAGTGCAATTTAAAAGTGTTTAGTTTTGTGAATTTATATTGGTTTTGGTGAAAGTATATTGGTGAATAAATTGTGAATTACTGAAGAACTACTCGGAGTTTTCCTTTTATCAGTTATAAATATTATTCTTATATAATCTAATTTGACTGAATCGAATTAAAATACTAAAACTTGAAATAGTAACTTAAAATATCGATACGTCTTTAGTCGTATCACTATATCTATATCTATGGTCGTATCGTAGCGTAGCAGCAGGGTTGCCAAAGGTTTTTTTTTTTTACATTTTTCGTAACTTTTGACACCCTCAAATAACATAAAAGTAACTATGGATAATATTGTGCTTTTTCTTCATAAATGTAGCTTTTGTTATTCCAAATAGTTTACTAGTGGCTCTGAGAGCTGTAGATGTCGTGACTGTCTTTGCATAGATTTTTTCAAAATGGCTAAAATTTGATATTTTGCACGTTATCAACACTGGCTCCGCCATTTGAAAAAGAATCAAAAACTGTATCGACAAATAAATCTATAAATTACAACAAGAACAGCCGGTAAAACTGTTGTGAGGAATTTTATCCGTGAAAATTAAAACCATTTATTTTTTCCTTTTAGACAGCTAATATATTTTGAATTGACATACATGTTTTTTTATTTGACAATACAAAAACCATAGAGAACATTCAACCTCTAACATCCTCCCTTTTTGTATAGTCTATTATAAAAATAACAAATACTAATTTAACAAACAATGTAACCCAATTCGGTTCAATATTGTTATCATAGATGGCCTACTAAGAGCCTTTGTTAAGAAATCAGCACTTTGAAGTTGTGTACCAACGTGCTGAACCTTAAGTCTTCCATCTGCAACTAGTTCTCTCACATAGAAGTGTCTGATTGCAATGTGCTTTGTTCTTCTGTGCAATTCAGGATTTTGAGCCAATTTCACAGCGGCGTCATTATCAATTTGCAGTATGGGAACATTCTTCAGAGGAGAAATTTCATTAAATAGTCTTTGCAACCATACAATTTCTCGTGCTGTTTCGCTTGCTGCCACTATTTCAGCTTCGGTCGAAGAAATAGCAACTGATGACTGTTTACGACTTGCCCAGGTGATAGGTCCGCCAGCATATAAACAAAGGATGCCACTAGTCGAGCGACCGTCCTTGACGTCTCCTGCGTGATCGGAGTCACTAAAACTTTCTAGTATTCCAGACTTGTAATCCTTTTTGTACGTTATTCCATAGCTTGATGTACCTTGTAGATAGCGCATTATTCGCTTTACCTTTAATACATCTTCTTTTGAAGGATTTTCTAGGTTTCTGGAAACAACGCCGACTGCGTATGCAATATCAGGTCGTGTTCCTACCATGAGATAAGCTAAGGCACCAACAGCTTGTCTATAAGGGTATGACTTCTCGTCTATTCCCTCTATTTCAGACTGTCCTAGTGATGCATCTCTGATTATAGGTGTAGTTACTGATTTACAACTGCTCATCCCAAATCTAGCTAAAACCTTTTCAGTATAATGTTTCTGCGTTAAACTTATGGAGCCATCATCTTTATACAGTAGTTGCAAACCTAGATAGTAGTCTGCAGGCTTTACGGTTATCTTAAACCTTCGTTTAAGTTCTGCCATAAACTTATCTGCATCCTTCTGTTTTGTTGCAGCTACGAGTCCGTCATCGACATATAATGCCAATATGATCTTATTCTGCAATCGCTTTCGAATAAATAAGCAAGGATCAGTTTGACTTTGTTGAAAGCCTATGGTCTTCAAGTAATCCACGATGCACTTATTCCAACATCTTGGTGCTTGCTTAAGTCCGTATAGACTTCTCTTTAACTTGCAAACTCGTTTAGTTCCGTCATTGATACCTTCTGGCTGTTTCATGTATATCTCTTCATCGATAGATCCATTTAGAAAGGCAGTTGTGACATCAAATTGAGTCAGAGATAAACCTTCGTTTGCAGCAACGCTTATGATCGACCTGATTGTCGTCATTTTTGCAACAGGACTAAACGTTTCGTCAAAGTCAACTCCGGGTTGTTGGGAAAAACCTCGAGCAACAAGCCTTGCTTTGTATTTGTCGATTGTACCATCAGCTTTCGTTTTGATTTTATAGATCCATTTGCACGAGATAGCTTTGCGATCCTTGGGTAGATCAACTAGAGACCAGGTTTTATTTTCTTCTAAAGACTTAATTTCACTTTTCATTGCTTTTAGCCAATGCTCCTTGTCTTGACTCTTAAGTACGTCAGTATATGTTGTAGGTTCATCATTTTCAGTTCTACTATCTACTGATATCATTACATAGTCACCAAGTCTTGCAGGTGGTCTTAGCTTTGATCTGTCTCGAAGAGTTATTCGTCCTTCATTCTCTATTTCTCTATCTGGCAAAATCTCATCGTTTATCACTTCCAAGTGTTCTGGTAATGTTTGATCTGATAAATCGTTGTCCACATCATCAGTTTCATCACACTGATCTTGAGTTTCCGAAGATAATTCTGGGATTCCGTTATTTATCTCTGTATCAGGTGTATCTTCAAACGATTCAGGAGGTATACACTCTTGAAATGTATCTGTACTTTCACCTACTTCCTCCCTTACATCATGAATCGTTCGATCATTCTCCTCCCTTGCAAAAAGATTCGTTGGTAATCGTAGACTTATTTCCATCTCAGAGTTTTCCTCAACAGATTTTGATCCAATATTCAATTTCGTGTCAGATCTGCCGATTGCTGACTCTTGAAATATTACGTCTCTTGATCGTACCAGTGAATTTCCATTCAGAAGACGATACCCGTCATCATTATCATAACCGATCAATAAACATTTTTCTGCTTTCTTGTCCAATTTCGTACGCTTTTGCTTGGGTACATGGGCGTAACAAGGACTTCCAATGATTCTTAAATGACTTATCTTTGGTTTCTTGTTAAACCATAATTCGTATGGTGATTTACCATCAATAGGAGTGGGTCCTGTACGATTCAGCACATACGCTGCGGTATTTATAAGTTCTGCCCAACAGGCAATAGGCAACTCTTCGTGCGCGTACATCATGGCACGTGCGGCTTCGACAAGCGTTCTATTCTCTCGTTCACTACAGCCATTTTGCTGTGGCGTATATGGCATAATCAATCTATGCTTGATGCCATACCTTTGTAGTATTGTTCGAGTTTTCTCGTTATCGAACTCTCCACCATTGTCGCTTAATAGTTCTTTTACAACATGACCAGCTACCTTGCTTTCTTCTAGCATCAGTTGAAGCTTTGAATGGACTTCACACTTCTGTTTCATGAAGTATACATAGCGGTATTTGCTGAAATCATCTTTAAATAGAACGAAATAGCGATATCCTTTGTAAGAAAATGGAAAAGGTCCACACACGTCTGAATGTATGATCTCGCCAGGTATTTTTGCTCTGTCTCTGGTTCCGAAAGATCGCCTTTTCATTTTTCCAAAGCTACAACCTTCGCAACATTCCTGTGTATTATTCGGTACCTTAATCTTCAATTCCCTTTCAATTAGCTTCTTTACATGTGTTTTGCTTTGGTGTACAAGTCTCTCATGATAAATCTGTAATAAATCCTGGCGTGTCAGTGCATTAATTTCGACTAGAATTGGTGGCATTACATTCTTCACATTAAGTTTAAATAGCCCTCCTCTTTTCTTTCGAATGCCTGTAACTTTGACTTGACCTTTAGATTTCAATCTACAGAACTCAGGTTCAGATTCGAATAAACTTTGCGGTAATCTATCCTGCGCTGCTAATAATGAGAATAAATTTTTCTGCAGTGTTGGCACGCACCACACATCGCATAAGGTTATCATTTCTTTATGATCTCCAACAATGGCCTCTAACTTTATACTACCTTTGCCAGTTGCATCCACTTTTTCACCATTTGCTGTCATTACGGTATTCTTTGAGCTAAAAACTTCAAACGTATGAAATAAATCTCTCCTGAATGTGACGTGGCTTGTGGCTCCACTGTCCAGATACCAATTATCTTTGTCAGGGTATAAGCATCTATCAACTTTCATTAGGACTGTACTATTTACATTATTTGTATTTCTGTTTGGCTTGGGAGGTCGACCATCACTCAACCACTTAGAGCATTTTCTCACCTTGTGTCCTTCTTGATCACAATACTTGCACTTAATCTTTTTATTGTAAGCCTTTACTTTCTTCTGAAAAGATTTTACTGTAAGAGCTTGGTTACTCACATTTGTAGACGTAGAAGCTTGTGTATCTAAGTTTCTTTCAAAGGCACAGAGTTGTGAGGTTAGTCTCTCTATAGTCCTCTCCTTTTTACTCATAAGTAGCCAACTAGATTTGAAAGTAAGGTATTCCTCTGGTAAAGTATCTAAAATCTTACATATCAGTAGTACCTCTGGTAACTCATTGTTTCCTTCTAGCTTCGCAATTTCTTTGTTCAGTTTGAACCAAATATTCTTTAGCTTTGAAAGATGTATAGCCATATTGTCATCCAGTTGCTTCTTGTACTCAAAAAACTTTAGACAATTGTCATAAATTAGATCTTCACTATCTCCATCGAAAAGCCTTTTAAGTTCTTCCCATACTTGTTTTGATGACTCAAAACGCATTATTCTTTGCACGATTTCGTCTTTCATGTTGCTCGTTAGAATGATAAGTATCATGCTATCTAGTTCTTGAAACTTTTCTGAAGCAGTTTTGTCATCTGTATCTGTACATAAAGCTTTTTCATATCTACCTTCTAATAGATCTATAGCTTTTGGGATTCCCTTCAGTAACATAGATATTTTATACTTCCATACCAACCAATTGGTGCCATCTAGGTTTCCAATGTTAAATCTCGTGATATCTGGTTTGGTTGCCATATTCACTATTAAACACTGTTATCGTATTTTATAATAATAATATCGATCTTATAATCCTAAACGCTCTGCTACCATGTTGTGAGGAATTTTATCCGTGAAAATTAAAACCATTTATTTTTTCCTTTTAGACAGCTAATATATTTTGAATTGACATACATGTTTTTTTATTTGACAATACAAAAACCATAGAGAACATTCAACCTCTAACAAAAACAAGACATGTAAAAGTATTATTAACCAAGCAGAAACGGAGAAGCTTCGCTCGGTTGAAAAGTGAATACTATGGGGTCACTACTGTTAGGTTCGTAGGGTGACGCGTCTCGACCTTTTTTCATATTTTTTATTCTTTATTTATTCAAGAATCATGCAATGAATACCTATGTCACCCTCATCGAAAATACATAAACAGTTCAAAATTCAAAATCATTTATTATATAGACCTTCGCAAACACTTGAATTGTCTGACTCTATACTCTAATACCGGTTCGGAGGCTTGCATTTGCTGAGAAGAGCCGGCAATAAACTCAACAATTACTCTTTTCGAAACAAGCTCAGATTCATTACATAATATTTACATTCTAATCGCACTGACAACAATTGCGTGCCCCGGCGCGGCGGAAAAAACTACAAAGTATGGTACAAAGTAAGGCTGAATCTATATTTAATAAGTAAATTAAATAAATGGCAAACTTAAGCAGACCAGCCCCTACAAGCAGCACCTGTTCACAAGTATGGCGCGTGTGGCAGGCATCGCCCGAAATTATCTTTTACTTATACCTAATATATGAAATGAACTAATTTGTATAACATTTTGGCAGTATCCGATAATGGAAACGCCAATGTCCAACATGACATGTATTTATATTATTGAACTGACCCTTACAGATATACTATAGTTCATCATCAGCATCGTCAACCTATAATGTCCCACTGCTGAGCACAGGTCTCTTTTCACAAATGAGGGTGAAAGGGAATGGACAAATACTTTACCACGAGTGCTCACTGCGGTTCGGTGGAGGTAGGCTAGTGGTCAACCTACTGTTGGTGTCCAAGCCGCCTATGAGACCTCCAACTAGCTTTACGACTATCACATAAAGTGATAACCGAGACCAACGGCTTTACGTGCCTTCCCTAAAACGCATGTAATCGAGTTGAAAAACTACTACTACCACTAGTGCCTAGGCGGTCACCTGGCCTCACCGGTGGTAGCTTAACTTTTCCGATCAATTAAGAATGGTCTATCATACTACAACGCTCTTCATATAGTTACTCTCATTATAATTTAGTTTATTTTAAAATTTAAATTATTTTCTTTAATTAAATACAAAATAAAACAAAACTACAAAAAAAATTAACATTCCGGGAAACGAACGTAACTTTTGACCAAAGGCAGGGTTAGATTTCGTAGTATAATTATACTATTTGTACCATAATTTTGTGATGTGTAGTATGTAGTATCGTAATGCCATTATACTACGCGAAAATACCATAATTTTACCTTTAGGTCGATTGCTACTATTATTGGTTGAAATCAATTAAAAAATATTAGTTTAATTACGAAATAAAGTTGTAATCGTTGTTGTAGTTGTACTAAATCGCTCTATTGACTCCTGATACTTTCATGCGATGCTGTGAAAGAAAGTAAATGTACCTAATGTGTATTGAATTTATTCCATCTGAGGACATGCTATGTCGTGTCAATGCCAAAGACGAAGTTCCGATTGACGAATTGGCTGAAATAAACATCTTCTTGCCTAAATTTGGTTGATTTGTACAATAACAATAAAACTAAAATTTCCTTCCAAATGCATTTTTATTTAAATTCATAACAAACTGGAAGAAAAACGCGAAACGTAGTATTATTTTCGACAAGTAGTATAATTTTATTTTCCATAGACAATAATTTTCTGGGGGTCTGAATCCAACCCTGGTCCCTGGCAACACTGTGTCGTCGTGCCTTGCTTGCTTGTCACCGCGTGTTCCGCCGGTTCGATATATTTATTATTTATTCTGCTAAATCCGTGAGTATTCCTTATAATATTGTTAACATTTTCCTCTTTTACCATTTTCTCAAATATTACACTCGAAAAGCGTGCCTTTAAAGTACAAATATGACATGACCTTGCAAGACTGGTGTGTGTGTACATTGATTGATTTTTTCTTTAATGAATTTGATACATACATATTACGCCTTTATCGGTATATCATTTATTTTAGGTACGTCACACTCTCAATCTACGTAAAAACTAGTCTGACTAGTTCTAGTAAACTTACCACATCCTAGTATTTTGCGCAATCTACTTAGTCTTATTACTACCCGTCTTAAAAGATGTAAATTGAAAATATAGTTGTTAAAAATAGTAGTGACGCTAGAACGGCTACTTTAACAATCGCCAATGTGCGTGATTAGCATGGTAATTAGGCTAGACCTACTTAACTGTAGGTAGGTAGGTTAGTTTAGTACCGACATGCCAGGAAATCTTCTACCTTTACAAAATTGTTGAATCTATCAAATTGCTATCATATTTCTATGAGTGGGGTATTTTATTATTTTCTGATTGGTCCATTAGCTACTGGGGGATTTTTACAAACAGTTAAGTACTTGAGTGTATTCTTCGGAACAAAAAAAAACCTACCTCGGTCAAAATCTGTAAAAAAAGATTTATTTCAGTCACTATAGCAGCAATAGTCAGAATAGAAGTTCCTCATTGAGAATTAGTCAAAACTTTAATAATATTTAAAATTAGAGTTTGGATTTTTGAGACATAATCACTAATAAACAGCTGAATCGATTTGGATGAACTGGTATTAAAGTAATTAATATTTGACAACGATATTATAATAGAGATATGCTACCCTCATACTAAGCGGCGTTCAGTTATTGTTGAATTAGGTGAATGCGATAGATAATACGGAACGTATGGTACAGAAAGAGATAGCTATATGTAGCCGCTAAGCAAAATTACGACAATTGTCTGAATTTGTCTGCAACAATTTTCGTGCGTTAATGCGATATCTACCTCTTTTTATTATAATATCATTGATATTTGATCACAAATTTGTGTTTTATACTTACACACTAACGTGAAATACTAAATGTGTTTCTTTTAAATTGAAACAATTCTGTACTTATAAATCTATTCATGATAAATGTTTTAAAGTTTTAGCGAATAACATTTTGTATCCTAAAAAAAAACTAGCATGGTGAGACAGTAATGTATAGAGATTATAAATAATATTTTTCATTACGTCTCTTGTGATTAGATAAGTTAACTGGTACGTACCTAAATATTTATTATCTGTTAGATAATATTACTTCTACGTGATAACATTAATTATCTGTCTGTTGTCAATAAATTGTTGAAATAGGCTATCCAGTTATTGGCATGAAAATATACCATACTTGTACTATGAATATTTTCAAAGACATTTGTGTCAATGTTTAATACTTGGGCTGAAAAGATTCATATAAAAATTTGCATGTGGGTAGATCAAACCCAATAATGTTCATACCTCTCGAAAAAAAGTAAAACTGCAAAGTGGAATGAAAGTAATGAAAAAATATTAAGTGCAAATTACATAAAAATATGTTTATAAGTTTATTGCATTTTTAAAAATAACACGGTTATACAGTTAGATTACTGGTAGTCCCCACACTAGGTCAAGCCTGTCTCGTGGGGGCCACATATCCAGGATATAAAAGAAGATTTACAACAGAGCACTTCATGCAATAAATTAAACACATTACACATACATTACTAAAATACACAGAAAATATACAAATAGTGCCTAGAAATAGCCTCAGCAGGAGCAATCACGTCACAATTTTCACAAACCGTTCAGTACTATCATAGGACAGGGCAAGGAATATAAATGTTGCACAGACTCATAGAGTAAAAATATCATTACGAGTGATTGAAAACATTAACATTACCTTGTATTAAATGTGAGCAGTTTGCATTACATAAATGCATTCATAGAAATATTGTACACTCTTATCTTACTGTTAAGAAAATTTAAATATGGAGTACCTTGTCATTTCTCGGTAAAAGTATTGGTATAAAATCGGTCAAGTGCGAGTCGGACTCGCAAACGGAGGTTTCCGTACAAATATTAACTAACTCATTGTGCTATGAAAACAATATACAAAAAAAAATACATTTGTATGGGGCCCCCTTTAATTTTTAATATTATTTCATTTTTATTATTTGTTCTTATAGGGCCAATAGAAATACATATTCTCTGAAAATTTCAGTGGTCTACCTATTATCGTTCATGAGATACAGCCTGGTAACTGACGGACAGACAGACAGACGGACGGACAGCGGAGTCTTAGTATTAGGGTCCCGTATCTCTATAATATAAATATACAGGGTGTATTTCGCATGGTAACGCAAACTTCGCGAAAAGGCTACACCTAATGCCACTAATCAAATTGTGAAAGTCATTCACCTCGCTAATGATCGGTTATAGAAATTGTCATTTTCGAGCGCGCAATGTATTGTGAACACCGCGATTTAAACGCGCGATAACGTTGTACCTACGTAGTATGTCGCTGACTGCAGGCGAATATCGCCATAAGACACTGTTTCTAGTTTTATTTACATTGCTACTTTTAGTGAAAGTAATGAATTAATAACTTATTTATTTTAAATCTCTTTGGGTTAGGTAAGAATAACGATTATAAACAGTCTAAAGTAAAAAAAACTCAATTTTTTTTTTTTAAAAATTGGGAAAAACCGACGAAAAATTCTAACATGGGGGGGTCCAGAATCATGTCCTGGACCCATGGTATCCGTTTGTGCGGCGATGTCCCTTACACCCTGTATAATAGTACAATTTTAATACATCAAAACTGCTTTTGTTGATAAAGTTGACATTTGTAACCTACACAGTAATATTTTTAAAATAACAAATAAAAGATAATTCAATGAGTAAATAACTACAAACTGCAAAAACAACTTCAAACCATATCAGCTTGAGTCTACATTTAATTAACACGAATTATCCTCAATTGAATATTTCCAGGAGAGTTGGGTAAGATGAGATCATGTTTCTTGATATATTTTTCACAACACTTTCAGACCTCTGTATCATATTATAGAAAGTCATATATGCCCATGGCCGAATAAATGCGCGGTTCATTATACCTACCTGTGCAATTTATTTATTTAGGCGTATTTAATCATAAATAAAATCCGGTCAAGTGCGAGTCAGACGTGTGACGCACACCGAAGGGTTCCGTAAAAACCCTTTAATTTTATTTGTATTTATTTTATAGCGGTAAAAGAAATAAATGTTCTGTGAATATTTCAACCGTTTACCTTTGTACGGTTCATGAGATACATGAGGCCCACTGAAAGAGGGATGGACGGACGCAGGCTTAGTAATAAAAATAGGCATTGTTCCTCCGTATTCATTATTTTATTGAGGTATACAATTGTGTATTGCAAAAAATACTTTTAATTCAAATTCAAATGTTTATTGCTTTTTCCATGTGTAACAAGAAGATGACATATTATAATAAGGCACAACATGAAACCCTGTTAGGGCACAGCAAATAAATAATTAGTTACAGTATAATATAAACTTATTACAATTAAAAGTATGATTATAGATGACTTACTTTCTACACATTATTATTTCATTAAATTAATTGTATATTATTCTAATATAACTAATGCGTGTTTTCGTTTGTTTGATACCCCTTGACGCTTCAACGGCAAAACCAGTCGTGTTGAAATTTGCCACACGGGTAGATCATAACCTGGAATACATATAGGATACTTTTTATATCAAGGAAACATTAAAAACACATAAATTAATTTTCATTATTTTAGAAAACGTTAGGTATTTTAGGCTTAGGTAAGACTAAAGCTACAATCAGGGTCTAATATTATTCATATCCTGTTTTTAAACAACAAATACTAACTAATCATTGTTAAAAATAAACTTATTAGTTTTTTTTTTTTTTTTTTTTTTTTTTTTTTTTTTTTTTTTTATTGATTTAAACTACTTACTACAGACACGTGGTCCGTACTCTTTTTAGATTAAGTTTTACAATTTTTTTTTTTCTTTTACATTTTCACAATTTGGACATCTTGGTCCGCGCAATAAATAAATTATTCTAATACATTTATATTCATTATTTTTATACATACTATATATATACTGTGTTAATTTATACTATCTAGGATACATATTATTAACTTTTATGTGTTTATTACAATACCTATTTACACTACATATTACTATTGTTATTATTTTGATTTATAATATAATATTAAACTTGTTACTTATATTTTCTACAGTTTGCATTTTACAGTCTAGTTTGCTTGCTTGTTTGCCCCGGAGGAAATCCCCGCGCGTATTTGAGCTTCTACGACATTATTGTCTCTATTTTTCATGGCCATTTTTAGGTTTTGAGAGAGGATTTGGTCGGTTGTTGCTGCCATCGCCCGTTTTGCGAACCTACCTATGGCGTCATCACTGTCATCTGTGTAATATACACAGCTGACAGTGTGACGCGACACTGCTACGACCGCATGCGGTACACTCTCGTGGATTTGCAACCTTTTTGGTCTTGTTTGGAGAATGATTACCGACTCGTACGTAGATCCCTGAGCTTCATGTATGGTAAGGACGCGTGAGCCCGTGGCAGCCCCGTATCCCTGGTTGGTAAGGGATGCCTTTTCTTCCTGGGTGTGAACCAGGAATAAGGTGTTTGGGAGGGTGCTAGGTATTTGCGCGTCTGTGTACCTCTTCAGCTTCAGGGAGTGTACGTGGTGTTTTGAGGAGTATATACCTGAGTATATCTCATTTAGGGCATACGCTACATCCATTGGGTTCCGATGCGTGCATAACAACTCCTGGCTGATGTTGGCTACCAGGTTTGGTCTGTTGTACTGAATATTGAACAGATTGTCTCTGTCAATATAGGGTAGTTGGTTGATATCTCCGATGAGGACAATTGCTACAATTGCTAGCACCAGACAGCCGAGTTGCCAAAATAATGGATCCGAAGTGGTTCATTAGAGCCTCGTCAACCGTTAGGCGGTTACAACTTTTCGGCTCTTTGAATCCATTAGCTAGCACGGAAGCCATTGTCCGCACTTTGATCTTGGCTGCAGCTTCTCCTACGCGGGGTGTTATTTTTTCGCGAAGGTCTTTTGCTGCCTCGATTGTGGTGGTGATTATAACTTCCTTCTCCTCATCGAAGTTTCTTACTACCCATGTCGTTTTGCCGCATCCGGGGACCCCATTCACCCATTTTATTTTTGGTACCACCCATTTTTCCCATGCTGCTCCGGGACCAAGAGTGCCTGAGATGGTTTTCGCCATTTCCAGGATCTTATCGTCCAGCATGATCTTTGTGCAACGGGCGGTGACTACTATGGGGTCGTTTTGTGGAGTGTAGAATTTTGGTAGGCCATCCTCTAGAGTCTCCCCTTCGACTAGGGTCACGAAGCCACTTGTCGCATTATATGCCGCCATATAACTCCCAGACATTTTCCCCATGAGGACTTGGGATGTTTCGTTGTTGTATATGGCAGCATCTGCTTCCTCGAGTCTAACCTTCAACAAACTTAGGTTCTGGTTTTGGAAGGCCTCTAGGATGCTTTTACAAGTCTCAAAATTGACCTGCTTGGTCGCTCTTGTGATTGCTATAAACTCGAGAAAAGCGTTTAATGCGTGGTCTACTGTCCCCGTCGCTGGTATTCGAGTAGGTGGGATGACCTGCCCCATGTCGGCTCTCGTTCTGGTTGCAATTTGTTGTCTTGGACCAGGAGGGGGCCTCCTCACAAACTCCTCCACTGCGGCAGCTAGTTGTGCCGTTTGATGTGCGTTTTTTGTGTGGTCTAGTGTTTGAGTAGGTGGGATGACCTGCCCCATGTTGGCTCTCGTCATTGTTGCTTTTGGTTGTTTTGGGCATGGCGGGGGCTTCCTCACAAATTCTTTCACCGCAGCAGATGGTTGTGCTGGTCGTTTAAACATTTTTGATTTCACCCCCTTTACTACTGCCCCAATGAATTTTTTGAAGGCTCCTATGCGTTTCGTCTGGTTTTGACCCTCTTTTGGACTGCCGCTCTGTTCTGCTGCGGCTTTTTCGTCAGCAACTTTTCGTTGAAGACGCTCCGATCCGCTTTGCTCGGTCGAGCCCCGTGTTGGGTCTTTGGTCGCTGTTTCTGCTGCGTGTCTGTGGGCTTTGAGGAAGCTCAAGTCTTCCTTTCTGTCCTCATACACGATTACCTCATGATTTTTTGAGGCTTGGAGGCAGCCATAATGATCAGCGACTTCACCCTTCCGGTATTCGACTACCATTGCGTCGACACTTATTTTGCGGGGTGTGTCGGCGTCTTCTTCTGCCGATCCGATTTTTGAGAGTACAGTGCATGCCTGCTCGAACGAAGTCTTCACTCCCCATACGAATAGCACGATCAACTTGTTTTGTGTTCGCACCAATCGACATGGATTGTTCAATATTTCCGTTGCAGGTAATGCCTCGAACGTTTTACGTTTCATGCTTGTTTTGGATGTACTCCCCTTGAGCAGAAGGGCTAGGCCTGGTGATATGCCAACACGTTTTTTGGGGCCCACAAAGCAGAAGCTTATACCGAGTCTCTCGCTGTTGTTGTCCATGAATAAGGCTATACTTCTAATCCTCACACCCGGTTCACCGTGCTCTCCACCTGCCAACAATTGCTTGATAGGCATGTGGTTTGGAGCATTGGGTAACACAGAGATTGTTGTTTGTGTTGGAATCGGAACGGGAGTCTGGATATTAGACGATGTTTGTTGTTGGGGGTGTTGGTTGGCTAGAGTACTATTTCTTCTAACTGCTATGCGGAAGATGTTGTCCACATACTCCAGAAAGTGTGGTCTTTTGGTTTTATTTTCAAGGACATCTTGTAGTCCCGACATGTCTAGTCGCGTGTCTATCGCTGCTTCTAGTTCCCATCGAGCTGCCAGAAAACGTGGGCAATCTAGGATGATGTGCCACACGGACTCGCTGATGTTGTTGTCACACTCACATCCGGGGCTGTCTTTTAGTTTGAACCTGTGTAGGTATTCGGCTATCCCACCGTGTCCTGTGAAGGCTTGCACTTGATGGGGCGTCAACTTTATTGCTCTCACGATTCGGTACGCTTTGTCAACATCCGGGAGTAGCTTTTTGGTGACCGCCCCTGTATTGGAGGTCTCATAGCGGTCCTGCCATATGCGGACCGACTCCTCTCTAATTTTCCTCTTGATGTAGGACAGGGGGATTTTGTCGTAGTCTTGGGTTGCTGTGGATAGTGCTGCTGACTTTGCCAGCTCATCGGCTCTTTCGTTGCCGGCAGTGCCCACGTGTGCCCTTAACCAAAACAGCCGCACCTCTCTTCCCTCTGCTCTGATCTCCTCTATGCACTCTTTGATGGATTTTGCCAGGGGATGGGTGGCTTTGGGATTCTTTAGTAGGTCGAGCGAGGATCTTGAGTCACTCAGTATACTCACTATGGGTTCTCTACTGGATTTCACCATTTGTGTCGCCCTGTGGAGCGCATACATTTCCGATTGGAAAACTGTACACGAGGGATGCAGATTGAAAATGGAGTATGCGGTCTCCTTTCCCCCCTCCCACCATGTTACGGCAGCTCCTACTTTGCCCTCTATTTTGCTGCCGTCCGTATATATTTCAGGGCCGGTTACTAGGTGGGATTTTAGGGTTTCGGGGTCCGTGGACTCCAGGAGCTCGAAATTGGTGGTTGTATATGTAGACGGATGTGGTTGGTCTAAGTGTTTCACACTGCTCTCGAGCTCTTTTCCAGGGGGAAGGTAGTTATTGGTGATGTTCTTCTTCACCTTGTACAGGTTCGCTGTCTCTTGTATTCTCAGGTCGAGTGGGAGTAGGCCTGACAATGTGAGTGCTGACGTGAGTGATACCGTGCGGTACGCCTTACAGATTTTTTGAGCGAAGCCTCTTTGTACTGTGTTTAACTGTTTTTGTATTAATTGGAGCTCTGTTGCCTGTGACCATGCGCTGGAGGCATATGTTATAATGGGCTTATTAGTTATGACTAGTACAAGCAAAGCTTTTTCGTTGTCGTTGATCGTCTTTTTTTATGTGGATAGTTCTTTATTTGACCTCAATCTCACCATAATCATGTCTGCAAACACTATAATTGTACAGAACCCACTGTGCGAGAGTCCAACTTACACTTGACCCTGACCAGTTCAGTTTTTTTTGTAGTAGCACTCATTTATATTGTAATAACGTATACAAACAAAATTCGAGAAATTTCTAAAAAAGATATCTGCGGTAATTATACAACTTTGATAATTCATAAAAAAACATAACGCATGTTTTTAAATTATTATTATCTGCTTGTTAATACTTCGATACATTATATTCAGCCTTAGAATAACATTTAGCTTTTCTAGATTTTAAATCAGATCTACCAGATTATTATTATTTTTATAATTTTGAGAAGGATTTTTTGACTAAAATGGTCGATTTCTGTAAAAATCAATGTTTGACATTTGCATAGGAGTCATTTGGTTGTAAAGTTTCTCCTACATTCCCTTAATGGATTGCAGACGTACCTAATGAATTACCATAATCCATAAACTTGTATATTTATTTTGATATTTAAGCTAATACATTTATTCAGTTCTGTTTTCTACTACCATCCAATCCAGTGTCTGATTCCGAAATAATGTTTGGATTACTACTTATAATATGCTGCTACTTTCTAGCAACTGCTTACACTGTAAAAATCTATTGATACTACTCCACTGATATAATGTATCAGCAAACTCTATTTTGAAGTGAAATAGGTACCTGTATACAATTTTAACGTAAAAGTCCAACTTAATCATGTAGTTTAGATAAGTCATTGGTGCCGATTCTGTTGTAAAACGGACTAAACTAATTTTAGTCACATCTCATCTCATTCTTACGAACATTATTGAAAAAGGATAGAACATATTTTAAGTTGTCAAATAAATCTTTGCCGTCTTATTTTGCGTGCATTTAGGCGTAACCGCGATAGATGGCGACTTATATATTGATCAAGCATTGGACTAATTTGACAGGACTAAATTTCTTACATCCTTTTCTTATGTTCTTTGTTAGAAAGAGACATAGTAACATTAAAATTAGTTTAGTTGTGAACAACAGAATCAGGGCCATTGACCAATAATATAATCAGCGCATGACTACATTACAGGACAAAATAATTATTTGCATGTGTTCTCTGATAGCATTCCACATTTTTAGGTACTTAGTGGTTTTGTTTAAATAAATAACAATTATTTAATAAAATGTATTTTATAATTAAGAGGAAACCATTTGTTGTATAGAAATGTGGGGAGGGATGAAAACCGAATAATTAAAAAGTTATGGATATGAAAGTTGATGGATATACGGGATGAGGAAGACTAAAAAAGAGATGGATGGTGTGAAGACTGAAAAAGAGGTGGACTGTAATGTAACGTTCATACGTGCCTTATCAGGGCCTTAAGGGCTTGATTGTGTGAAAGATGATATGGGTAAGAAAGGAGTGGATGCTGGTATGCCGGATAGAAGAGACGAATGGTAGAAGCGTAGTACATATTGCGCCGACCACAAATTATTGGAACAGGGCAGGCAGATGATGATTGTCTCAATACCCAAACAGGTTTAAAAATGAACTTAATGTTTATGATCTCAAGCTTTAAAATTGATATGAGCGCTCATAGAGTATATAAGAAACAGTAACTTGAAACTTGAAGATGGTCATAAGATACTATTTCAATAATACTTGTAAAACTTAAATTCATGCTTATATCCCAAGAAATACAGTCCAGAACCGAGTGACTGTGTGCTCTAAGTACCAAAGACAGTATTGATCGCCAGCCTAGACTAACAGGCGTCGTTTCGACACCAGTCCAATGAGTTCCACCTAAATCTAGATGGACGATCGATCAGGAAATAATTCCGCACCCAATTGTCAGCCAGAGTCGATTAATGAGGGCTCTACGCTTTTTATGACACCAGAGCTAAACGTCACAAAATAAACAGTGACGATAATATAAGGATATAACATCCTGAGATGGCGGGTGCCTTTAAAAAAAAAAAAGACATCAGAGCATAGGTGGCAGATTTAATGGCGCGGGAGTCGTTATGTAGAATGTAAATAAAACGTATTTGTTTGTTTGATATAAAGTATTAATTAATTATCACTTAATTGTGATATTCGTTAAGCTAGTTGGATGCCTGCTAGGCGGCTTGAAAATTCCAACAGTAGGTTGACCACTAGCCTACCTCCATCGATCTGCAGTCCACCACGCGTGCCCGCGTGGTGAGTATTGCCCATTCCATTTCACCTTCATTTGTGAAAGGCCTGCCCAGTAGTGGGACATTATAGGCTGATGATTATGATTAATTAATTAAATCGTATCTATTAGTAATGGATACATATGATTACCTACAAATATTAATGTGAATGTGTGTATGTCTTTGTTATCATTTAGCTCTGTAACGTGTGAACGGATTGGCATGTAACTTGGCACATAGATAGTCCACATAGGATATTTTTATACCTCAACCATCCATTGGGAAGGCAAAGCGGATAAAACCGCAGGACACAGCTAGTACTACTATGAAAGTATACATAATTAAATGTATTTAACTAAACAGGCGCGTTCGCAGAAAAGCATGTCATCTCATTGACGTTTATTAATTTTTGATGAATGTTGCATCATGTTTTTCCATTGAAGGATATTGGCTTACGGGAAAAGATATAGGGAAATAACGAACGAAACGATCAATGGATATTCAGTTCTGATATGAGTGATGCATGAGGAAAGAGGCCTATTACTCAGGTGAAGTAAAGTTGATGAGCTGCTTGGGGCCTTTACTGGGCACTTGGAACCAACGACATGCTCATGAAGATGGGTCTTACCGCGACACCCATGTGCAGGTTGTGTGGGGAACATACGGAACGCATGGAGCACCTTCTGTGCACATGCCGTGATACGCCATGTATTTTGCCTCGTAAATATGCATCTACCTTTAAATCTTGCCGGATTTTATAGCCCAACTATACAGCTACTCTTGGAGCAATTCACTGCAAAGTGTGCAAGTATATTCCAAACAGGATGCATTATAAAACATATAGCGTGGTAAGTGTTACACTATGATGCTACTATATAGATTACAGCAGCTTTAAAACAATAATTATAACAAATCGTCATCATGATACTTCAAATCCGACCTCTAGGATTTATGATTCATTAAAAAAAACGATTACGTCATCGAAACATGGAAGTTATTCTTATAAACACACTACTCCATAAAGAATTCTCATTAGAATACGCGGAATACGGAATATATCTGTCCTCATCTTTACCCATACGTTGAAATGAGAAAACAAACCAGTATGGGAAACTGGTTAGCTTATTCATAGCAATACATTCGCGTTCTACCAAATGTACCACAAGTTTTTCTATGTCATTATATACGATCGAATCGCACCGAACCAACCAGTCATTATTTCACAGCGTAACGGAGCGGTCGTGGTGGGAAACTTTAAAAAGTTTTAATCTGTATATATAAGTGCCTAGTGCATCTTAAACTGTGATATTATCATTATAAGTGTTATATTTAATTTAATTCGGTGAGTAGTGACCCGAAACTAAGGTCATTTACGTATTGATTATGTTTAACCTTGTACAGTTTTTACCGGCTAGTTGTTAGTTAAATAGAAGTGATTGTTTTGTGAATAAGATACAGTTTTATTGTTTAGATTCGGCTTTTCTGCATAAAAACCCGAAGTTTACTAAGCAAACGGATAGTTAAACATTAATAAACAACTATTTATTACATTACTGACATAATAAAGTGATATTAACTTCGTTATACTGACATAAAATAACAAATATAACTCTTACTATGTACGTTAAGGCGCCGAAAGCTTTTTATAAAATAACCTGTTCGTGTCCAAAAGACGTTTTTACAATACTTTGTTATGTTACAACAGTTCCAGATAAAAACATGCTATTTAAACTAAGTTAGTACTATTAAATTTGTTCGTGTAACATTTTGAAATAAGTAAAAAAAAAACTTTTCATTTAAGCCAAGCGACCCGCTATACAAATTCGGCTGTTATTAGCGTCTTTAAAACGACCTTATTATAGCTTATTACAGGAAATTACTCCAGCACAAACTACTTTAAGTAATTAAAACTAATGTATTCACATATACGTGCTTGAAATCTACAAGAAGTCTCTTTATCTGTTTCCATAGATAATTAAACTAAATAAAATAATAATTTGTGTCCGGAATTTTACGTTCTCATAGAACGTGAGACGCTAGATTGTTAATATGAAAACATGTACTTACCACCTGCGACCACATTATCAGTGAGATTGTGGTCAAAAACTTAAATATAGTAAAAATAAAAGGAACAAATAGGTAAATAAAACCCGTTGGTAAATCGAAAACAACAATTTTTTTATAGCGGATTAATGAAGTAATTCTTACCATATTCAGACTACGTAACGCCTCTATTAGTTGCTAGGTTTATCGATGGATGACATAATACCATAACTCACCATGAATTATGTTTTGTTGAGCAAAACATTCAAATAGTTAGCTGATTCATGATGCCAAGACCAAACAATTTCTGATGTACCTATTATATCTTTACTAATGTTATAAATGCGAAAGAAACTGTCCGTCTGTTACCTTATCACGCCTAAATCGTTGAGCCGATAATGGTCTCACCCGCGTTCCCGTGATAAAAAGTAGCCTATGTTCTTTTCATGTCCATTCCATAGGCTATCTGCATGCCAAATTTCATCGCTATCGGTCCATTTTTGAGTGTTGCTTGAATAAATATGCAGACTTTTCGTCGAGATTTTTCGTCTGTATCTATGGTTAGGTTAGGTATAGGTATATTTTCCTTTTTATTTTTAATTATTTGGAAGAAAGCCGAACAGAATGTCCATAAAATATAAAAAAAATGTAACCTTGCTTAGTTTTTGCCGGATTCTTTTCAGTTGAAGGCTGAGTTCCGAAACGGTGGTAACTTCAGTAAATTTGACCTTCACTAAATTTAATCAATGGCTTTGACTTTGAGGCAAATTGACAAAAAAAATAAAAACAGCTGACGCAGAATACCCCTTTTTGCAAAAAATATTTAATGTACAGATTTGGCTTTCTTGCGATTTTATGTTCATGACTCAATCACGCATAAACAGTTCAACGGATTTGGATAAAATTTGGCACACAGAGGCAGGAGCTTGTATAGTATCTAATATATTTGCAACAATTTGACAAGCAAGCCATAACACTTAGAAATTGTTTCCTATTTATATCAACAGTCACTTTGAATACATAAAGCAGAAGCGGAACTGATTCGGCTGCAATTTATTAACATTCCCTAATATACCAACTATAGGATACGCCTAGCTAGGGGGTCAAAAACGGTCATTGAACCTAATCTACTCGACCTAGATGGAATAAAGACCGCGGTGGCTACGCTTGTTAATGCGAGTGTGGGTTTGATTCCCAGACCTCAGATATCAGTTAATTTGCAATTCCGGGTTTCTTTTTGTAATGTGCCAACCAGTGTTAGGTGCTGGTTTTTGCACCCCGGTTCTCAACCGGGTAGTATGCAAAAGATATGTGGGTTCCACCAAACTGCACTATACCATAGTGCTGGGAATGCCCCCCATTATTCCCCAAAATCACATCGCTCGTCATACGCAGTTTGACAGTAGGTACTTATTTTTCTTTTTTTTTCTAAATCCAGATAAAATGGCCATCCACATCAAGGATTTCGACGACCTGAAGAGCAGGCTGACTGAGGCCGGTGATAAGTTGGTGGTGATCGACTTCATGGCCACCTGGTGTGGGCCCTGCAAGATGATCGGCCCCAAACTAGAGGAGATGGCCAACGAGATGGCCGATTCTATTGTTGTCCTTAAGGTAAATATTCCGTAGGGTTACGTTAACCGCTCCATCTTGTCAGAAAAATGCTATTGCTAAGTAGTTAACTCTCCTTCCTTTTCATAATATCCATAAGGAAGTAAAAATGTATGTATTTCCAAAGACATAATTTCTCCTAATCTTTCGCATATAGAATTGTTTATTTAATAGGTTGGCCTGAATAAAAAAATATAATTCTTATTAGTCCGTCAGTTAGTTTATCAAAAAATATTGGACACGTATTATTTGCTTTATCAAGTCAATAAAAATTGGCAAAGATAAAGCGCGTCAAAGTTCAGGATTGGACTCGTGACGTCACTTGTTTGTGAAACTGTACTATGGCGTGACGTCACGCGGAACTTAAACACACCATATCTTCATAATTTTCTGTTTGATTGACAAAAGAAAAAACACGTGTTTAAACGGATAAATACAGCGTAAATGTGATAAATAACATCAATTAAGGTAAAACTATAATCCAGTTACTAAAAGCCTGTTTTGACAGCACATATCCATCAATATGTTTTATTTGACATGAGACACCCTCTTGTCAAAATAGATCATAGATCTCGACAACTTTAGAACTTTTTACAAGCGGGATATGGAAGAATATTGTGTAACAAGTTGAAATCGTAGCTAAAAGTAAGGTCATGCTAAAAAAAACTGGCATTTAATTGGGGACAAGTTTTTTCTCTATAAAATTATGTAAAAACAAAGACCTTGTTTATGTATAATTTTCTCGGAAGAGCCGAGATTGATTTCAAAACAATTTGGGATTCATCTATGCGAGTTATTCAATGCCTACCGGTTTTTTTTTGCTCTGTGTAACTTATTTCGCATAAAAAATAGAATAAAGTGCACTTTTTATATATAAGACGTCATTTTTAGAGGTCTATTCCAAAGCCTACGCTGTCTTAGGTGACGAACCGACTCTAAGGTGAAGAAACTTACGCATCAGTTGATGCTTTTTTGCCAACTGTTAGGGAAAAAATCACCCGAATAATTTGCAACATTGTCCGAGTTAAATATCATTAATTTGAATACGGTTTTCCCATAAATGTATTTACGTATTGTGTTGCCTAGAAAGATTGATATTTGTGAATATATTCTCCGATGTCATTTGATATTGTAAACTAAATTCTGAATGTCATTTGTGAATCATTGCTGACCTTCGTGCCATCAAAACAAGGTCGAAAATGTAGTTTTATTTTTATTGTGATAGACTACATTAGTGATGACGGTAGTTCCCATCTTGACTAGACTGATACTGAATTCTCAGTATACTGAATCACGCTTTAAAATAATAAAAATAGACTAATGATATTCGGGATAAAAAATGATTTTTCCCTAATGATGTCATCAAAACGGTTAAATGGTTTTTCATACGATAACTATGAATGTCTTGCACAAACTCTCGGCGGCCAAATCTGCTATTTTAAATCAAAGTTTACGATCCCATGACAACTCCACTGCCATGCCCTACGACAATGATATACGACCGCGACGCTATGGCATTAGTAGACTACCAAACCACAACAACAGTGATAGTTAATTGAAACACAATTGTTATAGCAAACTCATGCCCTGATCAAAAACCAAACTAACTACTCTGTTTTTTTTGCGTAATAGTTCCTCAAATAGATAAGCCACGTGGGCAAATACATAAGGCGCAAGAAACATCTATAATTTTGCTTGTATCCCTTCAATAGGCCATTTGACAGTAAAAAAATATTTCTAAAACACTAGCCAACTTATAAGTCATCTAAAAACACGGAAACATCAAACATATTGCAATTTAAATATATAAAATATCACAACATATTAAGACATTGGTGCTCAAACTTATAAGATGGGCGATCTGCCACAAAAATATTGGGGCAGCAAGTGAGTCCCAAACTACTACTACAAAGGAAACACGCGATGTCACTTCCAAAAGTTTGATTTCCAAATCCCTGCTTATGATCTCTACACGAAGACAAGATACCTAACAAGACTTATTGATAACAGGTAGGCATGACATTTCTATACTTTTCGGGGATTCCTGCGTTCGACACGGAAAGCTAGCGTTCGTTTGGTCGTCGACTGTTTGAATGCCACTACATTAAGAGTGGGTCTAAAGTAAAATCACAATCTTAGAATTGAATGTTGCACAAGTAAATATCAAGTGTTTTCATTACTTACGCAAGGGTTAACACAGGAAATACATAACGCAATGAAAATTCTTCAATTACTACGTTACCTCTAATATTAATTGATTTTTGATTCGGTTATAGGTCCTTGGGCCTAAAGTTACATTCTAACATAGTTCTTACTCTACATACAATTACAACTCTATATCGATTAACATATAGTCGTAGATATGCCGTATTGATAACATCATTTGCTTCTGCAAAAAAATAGTATTTTCCTTAAAATGATAAGTAATACTTTTGGTTTGATAACCACAATTGAACGTAATAAAACCTTTAAATCGTAACCAAACATATATTACGATATGAAAATAAATAAAATAAATATAGACTTATCAGGTGTTAGATAAGAGCGCAAATGTTATAACACGACGACTCTAACCACACCGCTTATCATAACCACATTTTTGTCTATTATCGCGAAAACGCCACACACAAGTGTAGTGAAATTTGTATTTGGTACGAAATTCAAACAAAAGAAATAAATTAATTTTGTATTCAAAAGTATTACTTATTCCTGTTAAATAGAAAGTTATTTTAAATGGGTTTAAAATGTTTTAGTAAGTATGAAAAATAAATAAAAATAAAAACTAAGGGTTATAAAATTTACAAAGAATAATCAAAATTACTGAACATTATTAAAATTATTGTATTATGGACAGTTGTCTTGCTAAGAAGAGATATATACTAATATAATACAGCTGAAGATATTTTAATCGATTATTTGTTTGTTTAAGCGCGCTAATCTCTGTAACCAGGTACCAGACGGGTCAAAAAATCTTTCAATAATAGGCAGCTACATTATCCCCGAGTGTTATAGGCTACTTTTTAAACCGAGAACGCGGGTGAAACCGCGGGGGACACCTAGTATCTCATATATCAAAAGTATTGGCTATATGTTAAAATACTTTACAAACATGAAATCTACTTCTCAAGTGAATGTAAATCTCAAGTAAAAAAAACGTATATTTTTTTTAAATAACATTATTCTGCTACTAGTTTGCGCGCGCAAACCCTTTAGGGGTTGGTTGACTTTAGAGAAATTCTTTTCAGAGCCCAAGCAATATTTCCTTCAATTATTTAGACCCATCGGATTAGGGCGTGCGTCTGTCACTCAGTCAATATTTTCAATAGATAGCCCAGACTCATAATAAAGTCGTACATTTATAAAGATAGATTCGCTATCTAATTTTTCCATAGACAATAATTTGTTGCAGCAACACGTGTTGACTGCGTGAAAACCTTACATGAAGATATGAAACGTAAATGTAACTTTTACGTACTGGTATTGGTTCTCAAAGTTTTTAGTATTGAGCCCTCTTTCTAACACAATATTTTCGAACCCAAAAAGAATCGACGAATCGTTGAAAAAACTCAGAGGAACTTATCGTCCGCATGGTTACTTTTGTCAGTGACTAGCTATCCCGAATACGATGTAAACTTTTAGCATGATGATGATGAGTAGTTTCGGAGATTGCATCCAAACATACAAACTTTACCTCTTTATAATATTAGCGTAGACTTGTTCCACCAAAACGTTTACAGCGCAGTTCCCATTAATCATAATCAAACCTAAAAGTCTTTATGTACAAACTATATTGTGATTAGGTAATAATAACTTAACAGAGTTTCAGATAGAACTAGCTGTAACAAAATGATTTCAGTATTGTTAAGTATTTTATCTCGTGTATAACTGTTATTTACATGTATTGTTTGCATCAATTTTTCCTCGATGATTATTTGTCACGTCATTTGTGTGAGTATGGTGACATCATTGTACATAATATACAATGTGGAAAGAATCATGGCGAGATCCATACATTGATTTGTACAAAAAAATAAAACTTTTTAGAGAGTTTTGAATCACTTCTATTGTTACCAGCAACATGTTAATATGAATGAGATATATTATTTTATAAATCCCGCAAAACATAATGGTTTTGGTCACGACTAGTCAAATTCGCCGGAATGCCATAGAAATTCGCATTTTTATCCCGGGGTTCTAAAAATATTTTAAATGGCTCAAGTTATTCCTTAGGCACCGAGGATCAATAATAACGTAATATGAACGTCTCTAAAAATCTTTATTTTTTTTGTACAAATCTCGCCATGATTCTTTCAGGCGGGTCAGTTTTCATGATACATGCTACTCACATCTATTTACATTCAAACAACTCATTCAAATCAAATTTCTCAGAAAAACAAAACTCTATCGGGCCGATATGAATCGACCGGCGACCACTGCCAACCATTGGCCACTTGGTCATTGATATGTTTACCGCAATGCGTCATCCACCGGTTACCTTGACTTGAGGATAATGTGGCCATCATGTGCATTGATCGGTCATTTGTCATGATATGAAACTATCCTTATTATTATAATCAATATCAAAGGGTAATGTGTAGCGCAGGGCGAAATCCAGTAGTTTTATATGTGACCCTTTCTAGCAGGGCCACCATTATGGATTTGAATTTTATGTAGACAAATAATGTTAATTGTCGCCAAATTATCAGGTCGGTCGGTTAAAATGTTATATGGATGATTTGGTGGTCTGTATCTCGAGCTAGGTCAGCACCTTATATTTGGTCTCATAATGTCGAAATAGTTGCAAAATTTGACGATCTGTATAGATTTTGATTTATTTTCAAAAGTGGATGCTTGGACTGCCCTAGAGATTAAAAAAATGTTTTTCTCCGGTTTAGGTTAGAATAATAGAACTCAAAAATTCGATCATTTTGATCAGGCGGGCCGAAAGGTTGCTTGCCACAAAAAATAACAAGTATTTCACACTTCTCGCGTCTTACATATGTAAAAAATAGAATTCCGGGAACTGCGATTAAAATAAAATTACAGCTGTTATTACCATTATTCCAATCATTCATGTTTGAGTGTCTCGTTCCAAATGACTCACTGTCTAGTGTCGACATACGTCAGTTGATCTATTAGTATTTCGTATGTTTTTTTTTGTCATTTAAATTAATTATTGTCCACTCAGAATTCAATCTGTGATGGTGGCACTGCCAGAAAAGGTCACACCCTAATCTAGGACACATTAATCACAAAATTGCAGTTAAAACGCCTAAAATACTATTTCACTAAAAGTGTCCAATTTCTTCTATAGCACTTCTCGATAATAAGTTTTGAGACCCAGATTGTGTTGAATTCCATAGACTACTTGTACTTCCTTTATATATGTGGCTTACCATTGTCAGTAACATCGAATTTAGTCCTTGAGCGTAGTAATTCCTTATGCGTTCCCGCCTTATATACTGGTTGATTGATAGCAGCCAAAATTAAAAACAATCTGTTCTCCCATTCCAGGTTGACGTAGATGAATGCGAGGACATCGCCACAGAGTACAACATCAACTCTATGCCCACCTTCGTGTTCGTGAAAAACGGTAAGAAGATCGAGGAGTTCTCCGGCGCGAACGTCGACAAACTTAGAAACACCATCGTTAAGAACAAGTAAACCCGACGCACGGAGTTGTACGCACGCCGAATATGCCCCAATATTTATAACCTTGACAATTTAATTTTTGAAGATTTTTAGTTATATATTTCTAAGGTTTCTGTTACCATTTTATGAATTCGATTATTATGTATGAAAATTTCTTTGAAAGTTGGATCTTTGTTAAAAGTATTTATAATATGAATTTTAATATTCCATCAAGGTTTAATATAAGTATACTTATAAAGTTGCTTGTTTTTTTCCACATCAAGATAGCATTTAACGTTCTATGCATAATAAATGTTTGTTTCACAAAAATATTGAAGGATCACAATTTTTGTTTAATTATTGAATAGTTTATAATATAAATGAAATGTGTAAAAGCATATTTTTGTAATTGTGTCTTAATCAACTGAGATATTTGTAGTGATAATTATACTAGCACTTAGAGTACTGGTTTGCTGTGCTTTATTGTATTTTCACGGCACATTTTGTGCAGGGGTGCGCGTACATACTCAAATTGTCGATGTATTAATTTTATTTCAGTGTATTTTGCATTATATGTATGTTACAGAGTATTGTTACTACAATAAACATTAAAATATGATGTCATTTGTTTTCTTTACGTATTTATAAACCGGCCATGTGAGAATCTGGGTCCCTAATAACTCCCGCATATATAAATAATAAAGCTAAAAGCTTTAAACATGTATAACTACTGCGATTAAGTTTAAAGTTAGTATGTTTGATTTTAATGAAACTACATAGAAATCAGAGGTTGTATCGACGAAAACTATATCCTCGAGAACACCAGAGTAAAAACAGGAAAAAGGCTAGTAATAAAAAGTTTTTAGCTCTGTTTGCTATGGAATTCGGTACAGGAGCATCGCACGATGCCGATTTTTTCAAGCGTACTTAGTTTAAACAAGTGACTATGATTTGAGTGGGATATGCATTGATATACGGGTGGATACGACAATAAATGAAACCATCTAAATTACTCATAAATAAATACGCTTAACTTTTACTATAGTACCATCTTCGAAACTAGCAAATAACAATCTAAATAATAATACAAAGCCAATACAGTATATATGTATACATAGACCCTGTTAGGGTGTTGCAAAAGCTTATAATAAATTAATAATTATTACTGCGGTATTAAAGATTTAAGAAATAATTGAAGATATTATGAAATTGCAAGGTACTTGCATTAAATGTAATGTAAGTATCCCGTACCTAAAGGCGTAATTATATACATAAACAAAGCAAAAGTCTGTTTACATTCTTTATCTCGTCTCATTGGCCTTACTTTAGTTTCAATAGTAGCCGCTCATGGGCCAGAATGCCCATTGTCCTTTCTGCCTTATGTCACTCAGTAAATAAGACAGTGATAGCTCAGACGTGTCACCTCAACTGCCAGCTTTTGAAAATGGAACTCCGACAGAACTCGGGTTCTCTTGAACGCCGAGTTCTCTGTGTGCAATGATCAAAGCAATAAGGCGCCGATCCCACAGAGAAGAGTTCTAGAGTTCTGCGCTCCGAGTTCTGCATTCCGCGTTGACTGTAAGTAAAAAAAGCGTATGATGTGCGATCAGTAGCGAATATTGCAGAACTCTAGGCTGCTTGCTGCGTGCACAATAGTCAACACGGAATGCAGAACTCAGAACTCTAGAACTCTCTCTGTGGGATCGGCGCCTGAAATTGGATTTGCAGATCAAAGGCGCCGCATAGATTACAGTGAACGCGGAACTCTAGAAATATCTCTGAGGGATCGGCGCCTAAACACCTCTTTCAATTATTTTTCATATCAAATACAATCCACGTCTATCAATAGTCATTTTATTTCCGGTTAACCTTATGAAACATTTTTAGTCCGCGACTGTACTTTATCAATGGTAGTATCACAGGTACATAAATAATATCTCATCTCATGTAGAGCCAAGCTTATAACTCTACATGCACTTCTACAAGCCCTAACTTCACAAACTCTACACACCGGGGTCAAAATATGTGGCTTGGCCGTTTCACTACTACAACAACTATTGAATAACAAAAAAGTAATGAACAATGAATACATTTTTCACCTTACTCCCATGTGTACATTTTTACCTTACTCCCATGAGACGGTAGCGAAACGGCCAAGCCACTTATTTTGACTAAAGTGTAGAGTTTGTGAAGTTAGGGCTTGTAGAGTAAGGGCAAGTAGAGTTGGCTCTACATGAGATCTGATAACTTTTTGACAGTGCGAGCATATGTCTTGGCAACATTTTACATTAAAATGTTTTTGGTGGGATTAAATAAAGACGAGGAGTTAGTTTAATAAATTAACTTTTTAACAAAAAAATAAACCGCCTTCAAAGTACACTAAAAAGTATGAAATAACTCTTATCTGACACTGTTTTGAAGTGAGCGAAATCGCATGACGTGTTCTATTGAAAATATTTCGCTGACTTCAAAACAGTGTCAGATAAGAGTTATTTCATACTTTTTAGTGTACTTTGAAGGCGGTTTATTTTTTTGTTAAAAAGTTAATTTATTAAACTAACTCCTCGTCTTTATTTACTTTGAAGGCGGTTTATTTTTTAGTTAAAAAGTTAATTTATTTTTGAATTTTTAGTTGCATCTATATGACATTTCTATGGGACCATTTCGGTATAAACCCCTTTCGAACAAAAAAAGAATTTTGCAAATCCGTCTATATATGAAGGAGTTATGCCCGAACATACATAAAAAAAAAAAAAAAAACATACAAACATCTGAATTGATAACCTCCTCCTTTTTGAAGTCGGTTAAAAATAAAACAAAATGATAATAGTAAACATAGTTTTATTAAAATTCACCCTAATCCTATAATTACATTTACATACTGTACTAAATCTTAATAAAACAGCGCTGAAACGATACCATAACAAACTAATTTTCGAAGTTATTTGATATTTTTCTATACAAAATGCAAGCAAATAAGTTTACAAAAGCAATTATTGCCGTTTACTTTATTGCAAATAATTACACGTGTCTTTTATTAATAAAAAAATATTAAAATCCTGTCATCTCCGCAACATGAAGTTTTGGCTATTTGGAATAGTACAAAAAAGTTATGCTATAGCATCAGTTAATTTTTACGATATTACATTGAATTTGCCTTCCTGCCTACCTTACTACATCTTCGTTTATATGATTGTGTTGTTATGTCTGCGTTATGGCTATTTATCTCGATATTTACAATTATGATAACTCAATAAAGCTTCACGTTCCGTGCATTAACAAAATACAAAACCGTCCTCAACTTATGAACTAGGCAGCTAGCGCACATGTATGCTCTTCCAAAATCTGAAACAAGGAATATTATAATAATTACATAACTAATTTCCAAATATTCTATTCTTTGGCCAGTTGTTTAACTTTCCACTTAAAACACCGCAGGTCGTGTGTTCGATTTCCACACAGGACATGCATTTGTGTGCTTGAACATGTCTGTATGTCCAGAGTCTAGGTGTAATTATGTATATAAAGTTTATATTTATTTACAAACAAAAAGTAGTATATCAGATATCTGGTTTCAATAGTACAAGCTTTGCTTAGTTTGGTATCAGATATCAAATCCGATTTTAAAATAGCCCTGCTGATGACCGTGTGTGAGGAATATCGCAGGATATGTACTATAAGTTGCGATTAAGTAGTAATTAACAGTTCGATTGTATTGTATAAGAGCTTCTCAAGTTTTTTTTTATACGACGATGTCGGTAAACTAGCTTACGGCCCACCTGATGCGGTAAGCGGTTGCTGCAGCCATATGGACGCTTGCAACACGCGGGGCATCATTCTCTTGTAACCGAACCTTCCCCCCTCCCCAATGAGCTCCGGCGACCACCACTCACGCGCAGGAACACAACATACAGTTATTAGGCTGCGGTATTCTGTAAGGTGGAGGTACTTTTCCCCAGTCGAGCTGCTCTTTGAGCGAATAAACGCTTGCTCTACCTCTCTAAAGTTTATTTTCCTTCAGCGAAAAGTTCTAATTCATAGTATGATGTAAACCCACGACCTCACACGGCGGACTCTATGGAGGTGCAAGGTTGGATGACACCCCCATTGAAAAGGGACGATCTTCCGCCAGCCTGGGGCATCGTCGCTGGGGACCGCGGTCCAACTGTACATGTCGGACACAAGTATATATGCAGGTCGCCGAGAAATCTTCGCAAGCGCGATGCAGGATGTAGTGGCGCCATCTATCCATCTGCGTGTGAACTTCATTGTACTATCGCTACAAATTTCAATGCATGAATACTTACAGTTCAGTCCCGTCGTTTCTTATTATGGTGGTCATGTTTGTCGTGATGGTCCCTCTTGCGGCCGGACTTGTCGGCTCGTTTGGCTTCGCTCAAGAACCGATCCAGACCGAACGGATCGCTCTCCAACTCCGGTTGGTTGCGACTCTGTCAATTATACACTATATTAGACGGTGGAATGTTAGTTTTCTATCCTAGATATAATTAAACAGCCTTGCGGTTTGAGTATTCTACAACGTTTATCGAAGGTATATCCATAAAGGTGAACGCACACTTCATCATCATCATCATCAGCCTATAATGTCCCACTGCTGAGCACAGGCCTCCTTTCACAAATGAAGGTGAAAGGGAATGGGCAATACTCCACCACGCTAGGCTAGTGGTCAACCTACTGTTGGAATTTTTCAAACCGCCTAGGAGGCATCCAACTAGCTTAACGACTATCACAATTAAATGATAACCGGGACCAACGGCTTTACGTGCCTTCCGAAGCACGGAAACTCTCGATTTGAAATACCACTAGGCGGTCACCCATCTAGGTACCGACCACGACAGGCGTGCTTAACATTGCCGATCGATTAAGAACGGCTATCATGCTACACCACGAGCGCTTCACTTATTAGAGCCGAACGCGTCGAACGAATCGAAGTCAAGGAGGGCTCACACACATATTCGCACCGAAAGAATCGACCGCGCCAATGAAGAAAAACAACGTCGATCGTATGCAACTGATAGAATGCGAGCGCATCGGTCGAGTCGACCGCATAAGCCACGCCGAATCTGATGACGTCATTCGAATTTGTCTAGGATTTCAGGGACCCAATTCTCAGCCATTCGAATTCATCACTCGTTCGAAATAAAGTTCGAACTCGTACTTTTTTCGAATGTAAATCAAGTTAGGCTATTCTGACAATTTCGAAGACGCCATTTTCTCTCATTTTTCGAGGGCTAGCGCTCGAACTGCTTCGACTGGTCGGGACCGTTCGAAACGTATTTTGAATGCGAACTATTAAACGTCAAACAGTTAGTTTGTCATTTGGAAACGTAATGACAGATAAGCCTAAGGATTTTCATTACGCACAGCCAATATTTTTTCATATTCATTTATAATTATTATATAAAATTGATTAACTTATGAATTCCGGATATATTAAGATATAAAAAGTGTAAAACGTAGTTTTAAATATTTTAGTGTCTTAAAATTTAAAAAGATTTTATCTTTTTAAATTTTAATTTAAGATATAACATTATCGCGTACGTTAACAAAGCGTAAATCATAATGGCAACATTTATTCCTTACACTCGAACTTAGTTCGATTAGTGTCGAGAATACAGGAATCGAAAAATAGACTCCACCCCTCGAAATTTTACGGGCGAACTAGCACTCGTAATGCAAGTTCGATTCGAAGGCTAGTTCGAGGGAAGTGAGAATTGGTCCCTGGGGTTCTTCCAGATCGGACGATTCGACGCGAGCTTTCATAAGATTTCATATGCAGAATTCTAAAATTCGTTTCGTTCGGTTCGGATAAGTGTGCGTTCACCTTAATTCAATAAACTTGGTAGCAAAAAAATTTTATGAATTTTTGAGTAATTTTACTTTTTAACGGTTTTTTTACGGTTCTCAATTCGAATGTATTTTTTTTTTTTTTTTTTTTTTTTTAGGTTTGTTACCTCATAACTCCGTCATTTATGAACCGATTTGGAAAATTCTTTTTTTATTTGAAAGGGTACGCTTCCCGTTTGGTCCCATTGTCATTTGTATCTGGATTTGATTACTTCTTAGTGTACTTTGAAGTCGGTTTAAGGTTTTTGTAAAACAGTCCAATTATTATAGAGTCTATACCTGATGTAGTCTTCACTACTTTCGGATAGATATACTCTTTGCATTAAACTTTGTATAGCCTACTATGTTCCCGCCCCGCGGTTTTACTTGCAATTCCTTATTTTATGTTTGAAATTTTCAAGAATCCATGAAAGGAATACATATTCAAAATTTCAAATTTCTAACCCGTTGTTTTGGGTGTAAATACAAGCTGTCCCCCGCGGTTTCAACCGCGTTCTCGGGATAAAAAGTAGAAAAAACAAAGAGACATGTTTTGTAATAGCTTAAATATTAGGATAATCTGCTTACATTTATTATTATTGTGACTTATCACTATTTATGTATACGACTGAAAGACTCTGTAACTATAGTCATGAATAAACATTATTAAAAAAATCTATAACACTCAGGAATAAGGTAACTTTTTAGTAATGGAAAAAAGTTCCGAAGATTACTTCCTACATCCAAACATATAAATTTTAACACATAATTTAGTATAGACTAGCGATCCGCCCCGGTTTCACACGGGTAGTAGAGTATAATTATCCGCGTGTTAAGATTTATCCGACATCTTCAACAATCATTGTCATATTTCAGCCAACACAAAACCTTCCTCATGAATCACTCAATCCATTAGTGAAAACCGTACAAAAATCATTATCGCGTTCAGACAGACAGAACGGGGAGACTTTGTTTTATAATATATGGGCTACCTAAGGCATTTTTCTTTCCATATAAATATATACCATAAAAAAATGATACTAACGGGTTCGTCTCTAGAAGAGGGTGCGTCCTTCTGAAACTGAACTGGACCGGCGCGCGTGTTGCTGCTGCTGGTGCCTGCAAACTCCTTGTCTGCCACAAATCTGAAATAATCGTTGAAAAGTACTTTAATTATATACGTATTAAGTCTCATTTGCAATGATACAATTGAAGGTAAACAAAATGTGAAATTCGAAGTTCCTAGCTGATCTGATGACGTAGCTGGTAACTAGTATCAACCATTAATAGTAACTATACCTCTTTTTTCTTTATGTCAAAGCTAACAAGCAAAAGCTTGATGGTAAGTGGGCACGTGGGTCTTACGCCACCTGGCCCGACACAAGCTAACTGGCCCGATACAAGCTAACTGGCCCGACCCACGTCAACTGGCTCGTCCCACGCCAGCTGGCCCGTCCCACGCCAGCTGGCCCGACCCACGTCAGCTGGCCCGACCCACGTCAGATGGCCCGACCCGATTTACCTGCGTGTATTAGCCATAGCGTCGAGATCCCCGCCGTAGTTGTCCTTGTCTGCGTTCCTGGTGGGTCGGTAGATGTGCGCGCCCACCGTGTCCTGGTTGCGCCACGGCTTGTCGTACACATTGTATGCCTCGTCGTCACCGTAACCTGTGTCATATTGTACAACGATATTTATCTCACAAACATAATAGGCTAGTGGCCTGAAAAAATATATTTAGTCTGACATTTACAGTGGTGCCGATTCTATTGTAAAAAAACTAATTTTAATCACATCACATCTCTTTCTTACAAACATTATTGAATAAGGATAGATTAGAGATACATTTTAAAAGCATAACCAATTTTTATAGCGACTAATTTATTTATGTTTAAAACATTGGACTAATTTGACAGGACTAAAATTTCTTACATCCTTTTCTGATGTTCTATGTAGAAAGAGATATAGAGAGACTAAATCCCCTTATACAAAACATGGTTTAAATCAAACCCAGGTTTTACTGTCATTCGGTCACTTTCTAACGTCATATAATAAAAAGAGACGAGGCTATTTTAAAACCGGGTTTTACTTAAAACCATGTTTTGTCATAAGGGGGATTAAGTTTAGTTGTAAACAACACAATCAGCACCATTGTCAAAAAATATTAGACACGTATTTTTACTTTTGTCAATCAAGCAAAATTGACGAAGATATGGTTTGGAACCGCAATGGAACAATTATAACAAACAAGTGACGTCACGAGCCCCACTCCCGAACTTTGACGCGCTGCATCTTTGTAAATTTTTATTGATTTGATAAAGCAATATTTTTTGATAATCTGACGGAATTATTATGTCTATTTCAAAAGTTGAAATAAAAAAAGCTGGTTCTTAAAGATGTCTATGGAAACCGAAGACAAATTAAACAAACTTAATAACTTCGCATAATTTTATCCAAAGTTATAGGCTGATTACAGAACGCTCGAACGGTGGTAACTGCATCAGCTCTTACTTTTAAGAATGTCATCCTTAGAACATAAACTGAATGTTGTCAGTGCGATTAGAATGTAAATATTGTGTAATGAATCTAAGCTTGTTTTGAAAAGAGTAATAATTGCTGAGTTGATTGCCGGCTCTTCTCAGCAAATGCAACCTTCCGAACCGGTATTAGAGTCAGACTTTTCATAAGTGCCTGCGAAGGTCTATTTGAATAAATGATTTTGAATTGAATTGAATTGAATCAATACCGGACTAATAAAGATGTATATAAATAACTCACCGCTATCCATTCCCTTGGTATTATTGAACAGTCTCTGGTCGAACATGGCGTCGCCCGCCTGGTTGGTCTTGGCCGGCATTCCCAACGCGATCTGTTCAGATATATCGCGTTCTCTGTCTTTCACTAGCTTCGACCTGAAATGGACAATCATTATTCATTATATTTATGCATTACCAATCACTTAAACCTGTTATAACTGAGTAGGCTTGTCAGAAACTTATGTGCATGATAGGTGTTTATTGTACAGCATAAAAATTAAATTTTTAATAAAAGCTTTTATGGCGACTGTACTTTTTGTCGTCTGTACTTGCATTGTCATCCAATATACTAATGTGTACCAAATTTCAGCTCAATCGGACAATGGGAAGTGTGTCAAATTTTACTTGCAAGATTTGATTACAGACACCGGACAGGTGAAACTTAATAAAAGATTGTAGTAAATTGGCGGTGAATGCAAGCAACACGTTTAAAATTAAGCTAGATCATCTGTGTGCCAAATTTCCAAATGCATTCAGTAGATTTTGTGTGAAAAGATAACAAATATCCATACATCCACAAACACATGTTTATAATATTACTATCTCTCCTCCGCAGTTTTATGTTCGTGGGATTAAAAGTAGCCTATGTCCTTCTCCATAGGCTTTCTTCATGATCAGTTCAGAGTTTAGGTTTTCGTGAAAATTTATCAGACATTACGAGGATTAGTGGAATAGGGTACAGACCTCTTATCAGGGGCAGCTCTAGCGAGGTTCCTCTCCCTCTGGCGGTCCTTATGTCTCTCAGCCCTCAGTTTATCCCTCTCAGCCACTGTGAGGCCGCTCTCATCAACTTCTGTCGGTTCAGGTTCCTCCTCCGGTGCTCGGATACCTGGTTTATTTATATTATTAATGAACTGCCCCCCTACACAAGATGGTTGTCGACAATCCCATACAAAGGTTAATCGTTTAACTATTACGATAGTCGACAAGCATCTTATCTAGGGGAGCTAGTATTTAGTGTTTGTAAGTTGATATACGGTAAGTTAAAAACTATTTTAATAATATTACCAAAGAAGGCCACAATTTTTAATTTGACCACAATCCCACCATAGTGATTGAAGATGTGGCCAAAGGTGGCAGCTGACAGAACAAATGGGCAGATGGTAAACTTGGCAAGCCAGGATGGTATGACAAACAAACAAAAACAAGTTATTTTTTTTTATTATAAATGCGTTTGACCGCTTACTCGCCCATAAAGGAGATACAGCACGATTACCCAGAAGAAACCTATTCACTCTGGCCTTGAAAGTCCCTAGATTGTATGAGTCAGGAAACAGATTCCAGAAGCAAGTTTTACTCCCTTGCTATTTTTCTTTATATTGTGTATTGGCCTGTGTTTGACCACAATCTCATCATGGTAAGTGATGATGTGGCCGAAGGTGGTAAGCACACAAAGCCTAGAAGGAACTGGCTCTCAAGTGCTTCTTTTGGAACACACTGATAGGTGCTTGGCGACAGATTTCGAACTTGATGGTGGTAGCCAGCTAGATGGGTACTATAAAGTACCCTACCACCGTGCTATGGTTTCCTCACGACGTTTTCCTTCACCGAAAGCTCAAGCTCATTGTAGTGTAGGATTCGAACCCGGGACCTTCGTCTCAGTATCCGATATCACTACCACTGAGCTATCATCGTCTTAATTGCTGTCCTCATTACAAATGAGAATGCAAAACGCCGTATTTTCGGTTTCTTATTGGATTCAAGCCCCCTTCCTCACGACGTCACACTGAGTTATCACCAAAACATCAAAAACACTCACCAGCCCGATGATCTCTGGCCCTCTGCGCCAACATTCTCAAATGTTCTTCTTTCTTCTCCTTCTCCCTCTGCGCTAATCTCCTCTCGAGCTGAGCTCTGGCCTCGACTGCCTCTCTTGCTTTTCTGTCTGCTATGTAGAGAGCTTCGGCTAACTTGGAGAAGTTCTCGTTGATGTGCACCTGTTGTAGGCCTCGCCCGTCTGCGGCTAGACGCTTGTCTAGGGGTATTGTGTACCCTGGGGAGAAATGGTGGTATTAGGAGGGTTTCTAGGATTCCGTACATCTAATGAAATAAAAACCGGCCTACTTGGCCGGTTTGGCCGAGTCGGACGCGCACACAGAGGGTTCCGTACAATAATATAATAATAATAAATCTTTATTGTGTACAAAAAAAGTAAAATACATTAAAAATATGAAGGGCTGTCTCTTGTGGTAGTATTAACTGTTACAAGAGACAGAGCCTTCCCCACAACATAGGAATATTTACTTAATCTATAGTACCTAGATATACAAAAATGCCAAAGGTAAAACAAGAGAAACAAAATAAAATTAAAATAATTGAAGAAAGAAATAAAATAATTTATTATGTTAAGCTTTCAAATTATACTTATCTAATACTATATCTGTGAGTGAGTGTGTGTGCGCGAGTATGTGTGTTAGTGTATGTGTTGTGTATTTGTGTGTGTAAGAGAGAGAGAGAGAGTGCAATAATAATAATAATGTTACCTTAATCAAATTGACTGTGAAATGAATAGTAGGCGCAACAAAAAAAAACACCAAAAGAAGAAGTTTCTTGTATGGGGACTCCCTTTAATTTTAAATTTTATTTCATTTTTATTATTCATAGCGGCAATAGAAATACATATTCTGGCGTCAAATTCTCATCTTGAGGGTAGCCAGCCTGTTGGGTACTACAAAGTACCCTACCACCGTGCTATGGTGAATAGCAAAGGAGTTTAGTAAGTGACATACCCTTAGCGTTCTTCCAGTGTGAAACACAAGGCGGCACCTTCCAGTCCCGCTGTTGTTTGACGGAGACTCTCCTCGGGGGGGAGTGCAGCACGGGCGCGGGGGGCGATGGGGCCGCGCGGGGGATCTTGCGGTTCAGCTGGAACCGCGGCGGCTCCATCGGGTCCGACTGGGCTTCCACCATCCTGCCGTTACAATGTTTATTGTTTGGGGGTTATCGATGCAAGACTCTTTAAAAGAGGTAGGGCATAGCGTTTATTCGCAAAGAGCAGCTCAACTGGGGACATACTTCCACCTTACAGAATACCGCAGCCAAATAACTTTATGTTGTGTTCCTACGCGTGAGTAATTTTGCCAGAACGAATTAGGGAGGAGGGTGGGTCGGTAACGCGTGATGCCTCGTGTTTCAAGCGTCCATATGGCAAAGTCAAAGTCAAAGCCATTTATTCAATTTAGACCCCAGAAGGGCACTAATGTTGGTCACATTTGCTGAAGTTACCACCGGTCCGAACTCGGCCTTCAACTGAGAAGAATCCGGCAAGAAACTCAAAGGAAACCGCTTACCATCAGGCGGGCCGTATGCTAGTTTACTGATCTTATAAAAAAACTAGCTGTGCCCCGCGGTTCCACCGGGTTCCCGAGCCTATGTCCTTCTCCATACCACAGGCTATCTGCATGCCAAATTTCATGATGATCCGTTTAGTAGTTGAGGTGTGAAGGCGTAACAAACAAACAAACTCACTTTCGCATTTATAATATTAGTTAGAATAAGGAAATTCTTGGGCAATTTATGTTGTGAGTCCATCCTCACATGGTCTCGCACTGTTAGAAAGGATAGATGTAAGAAAGGAGTGTGTTTGCTAAGGTTGCAAAATGAGCTCCCCACTGTGGTTAACCAAGTTTTTACATACACGAACATTTGAGTTACAGTAGTACCCAACTGATATGGCGCGTCGTGAATCTTCGTTCGCACAGAAAAGAAAGTATGGCCCCGAAGATTAACGAAAGAATGCTTCAAACTTACAATCCTTAGATCACTACTATAAGGTTCATAATACAGGGCAGCTGTTAGTTCCGTCTCACTCCCCCTCCGCACGGCGCGCGCTAACATGGCGGCAGCTGCCTACCAATAGCGTTTCCCGCGCTGCGAAAATGAATCTTCTGCGCAGGTACATCGGTAAGCCATATCAGTTTAGTACTACTATACCACTCAACTCCATACCTAATGGCTAAATGGATTTGGATGAAATTGGGTTTTTAAGTATATCATAACCTGGAAAAACATCTAATCCCTGAAAATCACGCGACCAAAAACTAAACTTAAACAACAATATAGTCAAACATACAAACCTAATAACTCTCTGTTTAGCTCCAGAGTTGAAAGCGCCGCCTTGTTGCGCCGGAGTGTACCGTATGTATTGCGCGGGCGCCTGCAAACGTTAGGTACTATCAGCGCGGTTGGTAAGTGTTATTTTTCTCTATTTGTTATAGAGAAATTTGACCATTTTTTATTGTGTTGGTTTGGTGAAGGAAAACTTCGTGAGGAAACTGGCACCTATTGCTCATATTGTTAGTCTTTAATAGCCTGGCTACGCACTCAGTCTTGCATGAAACATGACTACAAAAAAGACAGAACAAGGAACAGTGGCCACACGGGCAGGTAAGCCCGTGCAAACTGAACTGTACAACCCTCATAGTGTTTTGAGATGAAAATTTTTGACATGTGTCATCAAGAACAATTTTGCAGGACTGAGGCAGTTGTCCCACCGCCGACGAGTAAACGAGTAACTATCGGCTATTTTCTTGTTCATGTAAACGTACTTTAGATATAACATTCCGTGTAAACAAAAGAGATGCATATATTAACAGTTGATCGCTGACTGTTCACACTGCCGGCAGGGACTCGTTTCACTAGTTTGTCACTGAGCGACAAGAGCTATCAAAGATCATTCTCGCTCATCGATGCTCGCTTGGCGGTCAGAATTCACGCCTAGCAGCAGTGTTCGCAACCGTACGATAATTATCGTACATGTGCGATAATTTCATGACTTCGTACGATGTACGATGGTACACGACTATCGTACGCAGATTGTACGATAATTTCCATTCTGATGAAAAACTTGATGATTACACAGATAGCCAATAGCCCAATAACAATTACAGTTGTTTTTTAGTGTCAGCATCATCTATTGGCTCATTTCTTTCTTAGGAACATATTAGGAACACATGCTTTTGCTTCATGGCGCAATCTTGCTACTGTCTTCCAATCAGCGAGTGATATCGATATCGTCGTTCGATGTTGTGGAGTGTTGGCAGTTATTGTCTTTTCGAATTTGTACATAAACTATTAAATTTCATTAATATTTGTGTATTCTGTTCTCGCAAATATAGAATCTATTCAGTTAAACTTTTAAAAAATATGCTTGTTTTCATGTGTCTCTATCCTTTGAAATTATTTTCTTCTTTATAAATTCGATATGTTGGCGTGAACTATTATTTTTTTTTCCATTAAAAAAACAAGTTTACAAGATTTAAACTATAAAGTATTTGCAACATATTATTGTCACGTTTCATATGATTTTTTAAAATATTTTAGCCATTTTCCTGATGGATACGATAATTTTGATCCATATATGAGCATATACGATAATTTTACGGCCTTGGTACGATAGCTGCCTGGCTTCAGGTTGTGAACACTGCCTAGCAGTCATTTTGTGCCGCCGCGAGCGAGTGGCGCGAGTAATCGCCCGTCGCACTCGCACACTCGCTTACAGCCCAGAGACAAAACTATCGGAATACACACTGGCTTCCCGCTGCTCGCCAACTCTTTTCTAGTTGCTAGTTTTACTCATTACTCGTTCATCGTCGGCGGTCGAACAAGTGCCTGATGCGTGGCTTGAATGACCGTACACGCTCAAGTCAAAACTTTGCAGTCCAATCTTCAGCATGTCAACGATTGCATTAGCCGCGCTTTCGGGCATCTACAAGCTACCGTCTTGCCATCCACATTCATTCTAACACACTCTTACCTGCGCAAACTGGTTTGTGCAGACATGATTGCGTGGAAGACAGCATGTAGCCGGGGTATTAGGCAATGTGCTGAGTTTATGATAACTCAGTGGTAGCGACGGATGTCGAATGCCATGAGCTTTCGGTGAAGGAAAATATCGTGAGGAAACCAATGCAGTTTCTCTTGAGCTCTGCTAGGTTTTGTTTGCTTACTGATTATGGCCATATAATCTAATGGATCCAAGATAATTAGAAGCTGCTCATGAGCACAGCGGTCAACTCTTAGCTGTGACCTCACGGTGGTATCCTACATCCATTATAGTAGGATAATAAAAAACATTATTGGCACAATCAGGACACATTGTTCAGCTTGTTTTCCAATCATTTGGGCATTTGATGATAAAAAATTTATTAAAAAGGCATTTTAAAATGATTTCATTATTAAAAATTTACTATTATTAACGGCTTTTGATGCTATTTGAAAATTTCATGAAAATAGCCATCTATAAAAACTGAAAAGTAACAATTTTAACACAAATTTCAACTCACAGCTTTAGGGGCAGCTTTGACCGGTAATGCAGCAGATATTTTAGCATTGGTCAGCTTCTCTAACGCTTGCTTGGTCTTCTCTGTAATGTCCTGAATGTCATCCTCTGTCGGTTTTTGTAGATTTGGATCATCCTCCGCTAGAACTTCAGACGGTAGTAAGTCTGTCAGCTTTGAATAGATTATCTGTGGGCAAAGTAAAAGTTTGTTAACTTATAATTTTATGTTCCCATTAGTAGAAAATTATATTCATCATGATGTTACCTTCTTAGTACATTAATACCTTAGGTCGCGGTTAAAAATGTAAATAACATCAATTGTTATAATAGGATGCGCGTCCCTCACGAGAATCAACAGGTTAATGCTGTAATGTATCTGCTGTTGGCCAATTGTTTTAACACCAAATGCAGTGCACAAAAGCATGTTAATGTGTGAGCAAGTTGGAGAGATTATCCAGCAATTAATCTTTAAATGCACGGTTAAAAATATAACAACGACATCAATTGTTATAATAAGATGCACATCCCTTGTGAGAACCAATGGGTTAAGATTGATCATAATTATGTCATGGGGAATTATTCCTTTATAATAATCTGATAGAACAAAACGTGGTTTATGCTGGATAAAACTATGCAGGTCCAATGTCATTAAAGTTCTTTGCCTTGCAACTAACCTTATCAGCACTATGTCCTTGCCGTGCAATGGCAGAGTATTTAACACGTCCAGACTCATCCAATTGCACTGCTAGAGCATTGGAAGTGCTCTCCTTGCCACGTGCACCCATGCCCAAAGGATATTGGGCAACATGTATCTCGGGGAAGGCTCCACCATCTGAGGGTTGAAATAATAAATGTTATTCAGATAAGAGATGATTCAGAGAAGATTCTTCTCAGTTGAAGGCCGAGTTCCGAACCGGTGGTAACTTCAGTAAATATGACCTTCATAAGTGCCCTTCTGGGGCCTAAATTGAATAAATGGCTTTGACTTTGACTTTGATAAGTTACATATAAATCCAGGATATGATCTATCTAGGATTAATACATAGGGACTAAATTCTGTGAAAGTTAGTAAACACAGTAATTTATTTCCAACTCCAACATATGAATAGATTTGGTCAGTTTAAAGGTGAAGCTTCACAAACAAATTGTCTTATTAAGGTGAACACACACTTAACCGAGCCGAATGCGTCAAACGAAACAAATTTTAGGATTCAGTATATGAAAGCTATCACACTTGCCCGCGTCGATTTGTCCAAATTTGGAAGCCGGCAAGTGTGCAAGCTTTCATAAGATTTCATATACAGAATTCTAAAATTTGTTTTGATTGATGCATTTGGCTCAGATAAGTGTGTGTTCACCTTAATAAGACAATTTGATTTATATCATGTACTGTGAACTTCGCCTCAGATGTGGTAACACAGCCTCATATTCTTATATAGTATTATGTATGTATTATGGAAACCAACCTCCAAAATCTTCCTCGGCTCTTGGCACCCATCCTTTCCTCTGTCCGTAAGGTGGGACACTTGTGTGGGACACCACCAGCGCGCTTCCGACTCGCTTCGCCTTGATCTCATCATCACGATCCCACACCTGCTGTGTGGGAGCTGGCAGTAGACTGGAAAACCACGCACCATGACATGAAAATGCACCATGAAAATCAAACGATATTTTTTTTATTTAAAGTGAATGTGGTGTTTAGCCTTTAATAGTAGTAAGCATAAATGATTGTACCAAGGTGGAATTGCGAAATTTTACCGCAAACTATTTTACTGCCTGACAGAAACGTAAATATTGGTCACGATTTAGCCATGATTTTCAGTTATGTTAGGTGTTATGATAAATCTTAAATTTATTATTTAGAAAAGTATGTTTTGTCGTGGACTTTTTGTAACAGAAGATTTCAGTTAGACTTTCGCTATTTGGAAATAAATACGAGAAAATAAATGCTTACACACCTTGACAACGACGCCATTTTATTTGATTGATTGCTAATGTTGCTATGCTAGCTTAGCTTTCTCATCTTATTCCTATTTCCTTAATTTCCGACGGAAAATTAAATTACCGGTTTATAATAAAATGGGACATTTTATCAATTTAATAATAATATATTGTTACAAATGCACGCAATGAGCAAATAATCTGATACGACACTGAGTAAGAAAGCCTCGGAATCATAGTATCTATGAGCAGTTGTGTGGGCGACACATATTTACCTAGATAGGACAAAATGATTTATGCAATGTGGTGGCAATGTGATTTGAAATAATTTGAATATATTCTCTCACTTTGATTATGTCCGGACGGTTTGGAACGAAATTAAATGGTATCATTCATTTTAATTAGTATAAACTGGTAGCACTAAGGTTTTCTCGTTCGGTAAGGACTTTTTGGCGGGAACTTGCAGAGTGACGTAGCAGTTTCATTTTTATTTTCATAAATTCGTGTATTTTGAGTTTTATTGCATATTATCGGTGGTATTTTATCCCATAAAGATCAATCTATGTGCACCAATGAAGTGAAATGAAATGAATATGTGTATCGTGACTTTACACTTTGTCTCAAAAAGTCCGTGACAAGTTTTAGTACAATGACTACCATTTTACTAAAACATGATTTGACGGTGACTGATCATGCGGACTATGTGAAAGTGAATGTGCGGACTATATTTAAAGTGATATAATTAATAAAATGTATGCGACTGAAGGACTTAGTATCCATGGTCAAGAAAAAATAAAACAAAAAAAAACTCGTTCGGTAATGTATTAAAATCAAAGACTACAATAGTATACTAAATACAAGCCTACAAGCGTAGAATACAAGACAAGACAAGGTTTCGTAGATATTGATAGTGATTTGATTAATTACAAAAGTATATAAAATATGATAAAATATCAAATGATGCTAAATTAAAAGTTGATTCAAAACGAAACGTTATTATTACTTTTAATTGAACTTTTTGATCAAGACTAAAAGCCATACAGCCAAATGAATTACTAATTTATGGAAATTTATATTCAAGAGTATTATGCATAATTGTTTATTACACTCAATTATTTGTTATTACTGCAAAGCAAATAAATTTTACATTATTTACAGAAAGTTGTACGGAAAAGTTGATATGCCCTCCCAAAAAATGGTAGAGAAACTGTCAGATTCGTATATAAATGAAGTAGGCAGCGAACGTCCCCCTTTTATAACCTCAAAAATGCGCGAGAAGTAATACATACTGATGGTGAAGTGAACTGATTTTATTGTTTAATTGGTGTTAAAGTGAACGGATTACCAATATGCCCTCGAAAAAAAGAAAATACAATGCCAGGTTCCCGGCCGTAAGTTGAAAAAATGTTATATGAACTCCCAAAATGTACATTGTTTGTTGTTTTTGTCGAAAAAAATTCAGCAATAGGTGATATCATGACATTGTTTGTTTGTAGGGACGAATAAAGAAGATTATGCAGACAGACGAGGAAGTGGGGAAAGTTGCCCAAGCTGTACCAATTATAATTTATATCCTTTTTAAATATGACCATAATATTATTCTTATTAATTGGACCACTTGTCGAAAAACAATAATTAGTTACTCTACAAATCATCTCCTTGTCTAATCTTAATTTTATAATTACCTCTTATTCTCGTCTTAATGCGTTGTTTGTTCCTAATGAGATTAAATTAATTTGTATTTGACCCACAAAATAATCTTTATCACTAAGTATTGTTTTGTATCACACACACATTATATTAGGGTGTTGAACCATAGTTTTTTAAGTTCAGAACAAATTTAGCATTGAGTTTGTTTATCAACAAACATACATTGCCTTCCAATTTATGTTGTTTTATATATTCAACAGCATTGTAATAATTGTCTTTTTCTAATAGGCCTCACATAAGTCTCTTAAAACCATACTATAATACAGAACATCTGTGACATTGTTAGGGAGTTAAATTAATTAAAAAAAAAACAATCTCTAGAATTAAGGAAAAGCAGAATAGAAAAATTACATATTAATGCATCACCCTTTGAATAGCAGTTAAATTATAACAATATCAATTCAATCAATTGAAAAGTTTTTTTTTATTCTATTTTTTTAGAGGCCTTTGCCCTTCCTCTAATCATCATTGTTATCTATGCCTGATTGGGCTAAATGATGTCAGAGAGGGACTTTTAGAAAAGAACAATAAATGTTTGTTATGTAAACAAAGCATGGAAGCAGCAAAAGCTTTTAAGTTATTTTTTTTAATGACTGTTCTTTGTCGTTTAACCTTAATTCCCAATGATAATAACCCTTGGGGACAATGTAACTTCCTATTATCTATTTTTTGTTCAGTTGGATCATTAGTTCCAGAAATTACTTACCTATATCCAAACTTTATTACGTCTTTATAATATTAGTAAAGATGAAATATTTTTGGATAGATTACATACTATTTTAAACTAGTTGCCGCCCCTTGGTTTCACCTGTGTTTTGATATAAAACATAGCATATGTCCCTTGCCACATAGGTGGCATATAACATGGGTTGGGCCGTTGGGGTGTCAAGAGTCAACTTTTGTTTAATAATCTCTAGAGCTTATGAGTAATTTTGTTATTAGCTTTGTTTCACTTAAGGGGAATCACTATCACATTATTTCTTTAATATCACTATTTATCTAGTATCAATATATGTATATGCATATATCGCTACATATATGCATATATATCTGTATGCTCTATGTAAACAAGTGTGAATCAGACTCATGCAACAATGGGGTACAAAAATAAATATAACAAAATTAACTTAATTTTATAGCTCGTAGCTTGTAGTTATATGATATTAGCAGTGGGAACAATAAAGAAAGATAACTCAACCAATAAGTAGTTATAAAATTAAAGTTACTGTACAATGGGTGGTCTTATTACTATGTGTAATTAACTGATAACTAAGTGATCTCTTCCAGACAACCTTTAAATATTTTGTTACATAAGTAGTCAATTTTTTTTTATTTAAGGACCTTACATATTTGTAGGCTTGTTTATATTTATGTTTTGTATAATATAGGTTCCTAATATGAATAACATTATTCTCAAAAAAAGATTCTTTTTTACATAAAGGGATAAAACAATGTCTTTGAAGCACCCCAAAACCATAATGGAAGTAGAAAAGAAAAACTTCTTGTAAAGCTTTATTAAACACATACAATACTCTTTATAATGTTCCATTTGGGCAGGGCCGTAGCTACTATAGCCCCGGGGCCCTGAATATGTGTAAGCAAAAATTCGTAAAAATCTTTACCCTCCATTTGGTGTTTGCTGCAGTAGACCAAAAGGGCCCCCAACAGATTTTGATACAGGGCCTGACTAGGGCAAGCTACATTACTCCATTTGGGTCCTAAAATCTACAATAACTTGCCCATTAACAATTAGACAGCCATAAAATCTTTAACAGATTTAAATGTGGATCTATTTTCGTCCAATGATCATATAAAGCCATTGACTTATATATTAATGGCGTAAAAGCAGTAATCATATGTTTGATTTATCAAAAGGATGCTACTTATCATTTCTGCCTGAGATGTTATACCTATAACCACTGTTGACATGATAAGCATACTAGTTTGGCTTTGTGTGTGTATTTTTAAACTGTTGCATTTGATAAAGCCTGTTTTTTTACAGGCCTGTGCTCGCGAATCCACTTGCATTGTTATTTTTGTCTCTGAGTCATTAATGGAAACTGCTGACACATACCCTTAATCCTTTCTCAAGAAACGTCTCGAAAACCATATCAAAATCCGTGTACTGGTTCTTGAGCCGTTGAGTCGTCAACAGGTGACAAACAAATCACTTTTGTAATGTTTTGTAGGATTGTTAGGATATTCATGTTTGGACTTTCCTGATTTTCGCTCGGAGACTGGTATACTCATCGGGCTCCATTTTGGATTCACTTTTATTAACCTACTTTAAAAAAGGAGGAGGTTCTCATTTCAGTTGTATTTTTTTTTTATGTTTGCTACCTCATACCTCCGTCATTTAATAACCGATTTGGAAAATTCTTTTTTTATTTGAAAGGGTAGTACACTTCCCGCTTGGTCTCATTGTCATCAGCAGGGCTATTTTAAAACGTCGGAATCGACATCGGAAACGGATTCAAAAAATTCCGAGGCGAATTTCAGCAATTGCTATTTTAATTTTCAAAAACTTTTCGATGAATCGAATTGATATTGCCGTAAAGAAATATCAAAAATATTCGAATTCGGAAATTAAAAAAGCAATTGCGGAATATCGCCTCGGTAGTTTTTGAATCCGTTTCCGATATCGAATCCGAGCGTTTTAAAATAGCCCTGCAGATCAGGATTTGAGTACTTCTTAGTTTACTTTGAAGTCGGTTGAAGTTTTTGTAAAACAATTCAATTATCTTGTACGTGATCTGTCTGAATCCGACCTTCTTTTTCTGTGACATTAAGTTACATGATGCGCGGAAATCTTATAAACTTGCTTTCCGCTAGTGGTTTCTTCTGCGATCCCTATTTTACTCCTAAGGAGAGCAATTCTGAAAATCCCTAAGTTTAGTAGGTAAGTAGATAATGAACCGTGTGCAAAACTTAAAGTTTCAAGACTGCGGTTTACACTGTGCGTCAATTTCTCCTTTTATACAGACAGATGAGTATCACTTGAAATTGTGGGTTAATGCTCCTAAAATAAAACACTTTATCGACTGTAGGTAAACATGCGTCATTATAGATTTTATAGCAAGTTTTATTGCGTCTGTCATGATGTGATTGCTACAAATGTATGTGACGTCATATAGCTTCATGGTGATGGCATCATAAAAATTAAGAGATATACAAGTTGTTGTTTTGGTCAGCGACGAGCGACTCAGGGTCGATAATACAACTGATACTGGTGCTAAAAAAAAAATAAAAAAATACTTTATTTTTTTATAATAACAAAAATAATATTATTTTGAAAATCATGTAATAAGCTAAAATATAGATGTAATACTCAACGGGAGTGCGAGGGGGTAAAGCGTTGGGGTGATGGCGGCTTGCGACTAGCTCTAGTCAGTGCACGTGGCTAGTGACCATACTTTGCGGTAATTTTATTTCAAATTGAATAAGGTATTTCTCAACGCGTTTACAGTATTTAATGGAATTAAGTCCATTTTTGGAAAATGTATTTTTTGTACTACCGCTCTTGGGTCGCTTGTCGCTGACCAAAACAACACCCTGTATACCTTCGGAGTATGGTGCGTACTGTATTGGATGATAATAACATTATTGATGAAAAAGAAATGAAGTAATTTATACAGTCTGGATCAGCAATAAAAGATGCCATCCCAAAATATCCACCCAATATAGTATAATAATAATATCCTGGGACATTTTTCACACACGGCTATTTGATTCCTTATACAATTTATGATATTGATGATAATGGAACTCTCAGTGTAACAATCAGTCAGGAAACCTAACCGCTACACTAATAAACTTTACGTAAATATATTACTCAGTTACTCAGTACGCATATACTACGTTTTTAATTTTTTATAGTTGGAAGATATTTTTTGTTTAAATATATCTTCTTGTTTTCATGATCCGTGGTTCTTGTGACTGTGGGATGAGTTAAGAGTCATCATTGGGTTCATAGTATTATATGTCTATATGTAATTATAACACTTAGTCAATAGAGCCTTTGTATTGCATATATGCGTTTGATGAGCAATTAGTAGGCATATGTCGTAAGATTCTTTGACCATTAATTTGCCGTTACATAGCTTTTGAGTTGTATGATTGTCCCTGTTGTTATCTAAAGAACATTCTTAACAGGTAGAGTAGTAATATCGGGTAATCCAATTCCGCAACTAGTAAGTGATTTTGCACTGATAATTAACAGTACCGACCAATCACTACATCTGATTTTTTTGTGTGTGCTTGACTTAGTCATTCGGAGCGCATTGTCGCTGGTGGGGAATTGACTGAATAGATTTCAAACAAAATGAACGTTATGTTTTTACCTCAATCACGCATCGACTGACTGAACTGATTCGAATGATGGCACACATATAGAATATGTCCTGGATTACACATAGATTACATTAAAAAAAAGTCAAAGTCAAAGCCATTTATTCAATTCAGGCCCTAGTAGGGCACTTATGAAGGTCAAAGCTACTGGAGTTACCACCAGTTCGTAAGTCGGTCTTCAACTGAGAAGTACAGGCAAGAAACTCGGCAAGGTTAAATATTTTTTTTGACAATAAATTGACTATATTGACTGTTTTTTCCAAAACATTATCATAATAGTTAATTTAATTTTTTTAATTTTGCAAAATAAAATCCAACCTGAGGAAACGTAAGAACCCTCGGAAATGCAAGTAAATCAGGGGGTAACAAACTAGTTTTATTATTCACTAAGCTTTCCACCCCGCGGGGTTGAATTATTAAAATAAGTTTTTGTAAAAAAGACATTTCTAATACAAGCTTTTTTTTGTTGACTGTACTTGTAATATACTAATGTATACCAAATATCAAGTCAATCCGACCACAGGAAGTGGGTAAAATTCGACTTGCAAGATTCAACCCGAACAAACATTACATACATACATTGCATTTTTTTTTAAATAAAAGCTAGTAAAAAACCCTTTCTTCGATGATGCCTAGGTTGTTTAAGGAACTGTCATACTGTCAAGCAGTCAGTTTCAAAATATATGTAGACATATAAAACATCTAAATGAGCACCTTAACTCGTACGTGTTCATCACAACACCTCGGACACTGGAGCTGTTCGTGGAATCTCTGCTGGGCAAGGCCATGCAGGTGACGATGGCGAGGAATGCGAAGACGCTCAGCCCCTCGCACGTCAAGCAGTGCATCCTGGCTGAGTCTAGGTTCGACTTCCTTAGGGATCTGGTAAGTTTGTCCTATTTTTTTTTTATTTGGGTTAGCCGTTTCGGTGATTTGTTTTATAAATTCCACTTCGGACCTGGTAGGAGGTCGTCACGCACGGCGCTTTCCAGTACTTGGTCGCCACTCGAGAACCTTCCTTCCTCATCGGTTATCGGTTCATCGAGCGATGTGCCCATTGCCACTTCAGCTTACTAACTCTACGAGCTATATCGGTAGTTTCTGTTCTCCGACGAATGTTCTCGTTTCGGAACCTGTCCCGTGGAGAGATTCCAGACATAGCTCGTTCCATACACATATATCAACTCGTTCATATACGCTAAAAAATAAAAATATCCTGTGAAAATTCGAAATAGGGACTACCCACCTCATGTACCTTATAGAACGAGAACATATTGTGTAAATCGAAAATAATCCAAATTCAATTGTTGTAATCCCTACTCAAAACTTGACTTGAACGGACTTTAAGTATCGCGGCGTATCCTTTATTATTCTTGTATCCTGATCAGTTTGAGCGATCCATGACCTCTCATGACCTCTTACTGTAAACAGCTGATAAGCTTAATTAGCGTTATTTGAGTAGCTGTTTCTCTGAATCAATTGTTTTTTTTTAATGTAGAAGATATTTTATTTCTTGGTAGGACTTTTCATACCGTGGTAAGTGATACTGAAGTTAAATATCTTGGCACATTCCTCACAACACGTTCGTCAGTTTTCAACTTGATTCGTTCAACAAGTTTTGATGAACTAACCTTCTTGTTAGTACAATAAAATTGATTCTTTCTATCTGGTGCAAGCGAAAACCGACTCTAAGATGACGAACCATTTCATTCCGAGACAGTACTATGGAAAACAGAAGTGATTTACATTGTATACTTATTATTAGTTATTATTAAAATTTGACCTCTCTCGGGTAACCGAGTGAAATTGCGGGGCGGAATTTAGTGTGTAATAAAGTTGCCATGTATTTCAGGTCAAAAACATACCAGATGTGTCTGCAGCTGAGGAGAAGGAGCTGATGAGCGCAGAGAGTTCACCCAACTCCACCAGGTCAGTTCTTAATATAATCTTTATTTAAATAAAATGTTAATTAATATCTACTTATCAATGATCTGTTACTGTACCGTTCAATAAAAATAAAATAAATAAAATGACCAAGAACAAGATTTTGTCCAATAAAGGCCGATTGAAATGGAGTTAAAACTAACGCTGACAATCTCACAGACAACGCACAGACTAAAAAGGATGGTGTACCCCTGGTGCACTATGAAAGTGACCTTCTGGGGCCTAAATTGAATAAATGGCTTAAACTTTGAAAGGGTTTCCCCAATTGCAATGCAACTTCTAAGAGGGGAGGATAAAGGTGGGAAAACTCGTAAAACTTGTAAGTTCTCTCTTTCAGTTGAAATGAATCGTGCATGTCCACATACCCCAGAAATCCGTAAAGCATGAAAACACTAGTTACAAGCCAAATATTTCTAAGAAGAAAATTTCCTACCTTTATGGTTCACAGTGGTGCCGATTCTGTTGTAAATCGCACTAAACTAATTTTAGTCACATCTCATCTCTTTCTTACGAACATGATTGAAAAAGGATAGCACATATTTTAAGTTGTCAAATTAATCTTTGCCGTCTTATTTTGCGTGTATTTAGGCGTAACCGCGATAGATGGCGACTAAAATTATATTGAAGACAAGCAATGGACTAATTTGACAGGTTCTGTCAGGTGGGACATCTTTGCCGTCTTATTTTGCGTGTATTTAGGCGTAACCGCGATAGATGGCGACTAAAATTATATTGAAGACAAGCAATGGACTAAATTTCTTACATCCTTTTCTTATGTTCTTTGTTAGAAAGAGACATAGTGACATTCAAATTAGTTTAGTTGTCAACAACAGAATCAGGGCCACTATCTTTAAGGATCATTAAACCTTTATTTACAGGAGAGTGTGTTCCAGGTTTTCAGAAATGAGTCAGCCACCACGGAGGATAGCGAGGGAAGATTCCACCAGCTCGAGCAGCGGCGACGTCAGGGTCCACCACATCGCGCCTTCCACCAGAGACCAGCTGAGGAGGGTCCTCTCGGTAGACCCTGACGTACCCACCAGAACACTCAAAACAGGAACAGTCACCTCCACAATCATTTCCAACGAAACCGCCATAGATCTATCCAAGAAAGCGACAGAAGAAAAACCGGTTCAAACCGCAAATTTCTACCACGAAACATTAATAGAAGAAGTGCAACATAGAAGTGTCATAACTGTCAACCCTACGTACGCTAGCCCACAGCCGTCGACTAGCTACACGAATCTAAGCACTGTTGAGCCGGTGCATAGAGTTGAAATTCCAGTGCCAAAGCCGTTTGTAGATGGTTGGAATAATATTCCGGTCAAAGGGCCGCCCACGCCTAGAACGCCTGTAACGCCAATTTTGAATATAGATTTTACTAAAAACCTATCGAATCCTGAGATAAAAGTGTTGGATACGACTGTTGCTAATATAGTAGGTGTACCGAAAAATGACTTTAAGAATGTTAAATTACATAGGCAGAATTCCAAACCGCACAGAATCGAAGTGAAAAAAATCGATTTGAAACCGATAGTAACACATTCTGTAGATATTGATAGTTTGAACTCTGGAAATCTACAGATAGACGAAGACTATGATACCTGAGTATGTTTGTAAGTTTGTTTGTTTTTTGTGGATTAAGTTTGTTTTTGAGCGCGATATTTGTTATTCGATTAAGTTGTTGTAAATAATATCGTATGTGTTCAAATATTTGAAAAGGCTCTGTTTGATTTTTGTCGTTCAGAAATAAGACAAAACATCAATAAATGAATTTGAATAGGCAAGTGGCCTGAATAAAAAAACAATTGTCCGTCAGTTAGATTATCAAAAAATATTGGACACGTATTTTTTGCTTTATCAAATTAATAAAAAATTACAAAGATAACGTCAAAGTTACGAGCCCCCTCGTGACGTCACTTGTTTGTGAAACGTATACCATGGCTAGACGTCACACGGAAGTTGAAGACACCATATCGTCGTCATTTTTAACCGACTCCAAAAAAAGGAGGAGGTTCTCAATTAGGTTGTATTTTTTTCTGTTTTAAAACAGTTCAATTATTTGTTTGATTGACATAAAAAATGCGTGTCTAATATTTTTTGATAGTGTAAATGACGGAGTAAATAGAATTTTTCAGGGCATTGTTCAAAAAAATTTAGCAATAAAATCCTTTTTTATTTTCAGGACTGAATTTGTGATTTAGTTATTTTTTATACTATGAATTATACAGATTTATTTTATCATCTCTTAAATATATTTTGACCATGAAATCAATGAAATTTTTCATCATAATGAATCAACTTACAGTGGCCTGATCATGAGCTAATCCCGATAACGGCTGATCCGATTTCGATTGGCTTTTCACTATCCCACCCAACAAAATCGGATTAGCTGTTTCCCAGATTAGCTCAATATTTATAGATGTCAGAAATGCATTATCTTGGTGCCAAAAATCAGTCTGTATCGAGATGGACTTCACAAGCGAATTTTCACTGTATTGCCTCACGATTTTGTAATAGCGTGGGTCTCAAAATGATGACGTCCACGGACTTTCGATTTTGATTTTTAAGCCTTTCGCAATAAGGTATAAAGCTGATAGATAATCTCTATCAGCTTTATACCTAATATACTTTAACAAAAATATATTGGATAACATTTATCGCTATCAAGTCATGTTGTTTACCAATTTAAGTAACACGGTAAGTTTTTAATTGTTTTTTTGTACGCTGAATTAAAAACAGATTTTCATAAATTAAAAAAAAAAACTGTTCATTATATCTTATGAATGTACTATGAACCTACTTGCTTTACAATAAAGTTCATTTGTTTAGTATGTAATGAATTGTGTGATACATTTGAACCTTATTGTAAAGCAATAAGGTTCCCTTTAAACGATATATACGAACAGACAGTAAATCACTTTATTTATGAATTTCTATCTTACTTTTAATGTATGCGTGATAATTTTTTGTTCTATTTTTAAGATTGAGATTGATTCTTGTTTTTTAGAATCGAATATTTCTTTAATTTTATTTCTTTGTTCAATTTAGTTTTAAAACGTTATAATGAAGATTACAAATGGATGTTTCATCTGAAAATCTTATTAACTTTGAATACCAACGAACAAAGAGACAAACAAATATTTTTGTGGCAAGGCAAATGATTATGTACTTTAAAATACACAAGGTAGAATTGAAATTTTAAAGACTGCTCCTCATTTCGATCTCGAAAATCTATCGCATAAATAAAGCCCATTTTGACTCTGGTCACACTTTGATCCTTACGTTAATGTATAATATGGTATTAGAGTCAGAATATTTATAAGTGACATGCATACAGGTCGCTTAACTAAAGCTGGCACGTTCACATTTACACGTTCCGCTTGTGTAGTGTCTGCGAATAAGCGCGCGGCGTCACGTCGCACTGCATGCGCATCATCAACACTGTCCGTCTCTCTCGCGCGCGGTCAAGCTTATGAGTATAAAGGAGACAGTTATTGTTTTGCTTTTGCTACTGCTCATAAATATAGAGTGGTCTTTTTTTGCATTCGTCCATTAAAATTGACTGACTGATTAGAAGCAATAATGTAATAAAACATACTGTATCGTGAAATTGCATATGTGCGAGTACTGTGAAGGTGCCAGCTTTCGGTAACCAACCTAGACCGGGAGATGGTGACACAAATTTCCCGGTCATTTGTCCAGTATGGCGACCCTTCAGGGGTTTAATTACGTAATGACGAAAAGGAAAATGATGGTCTTAGCTCTGGCACCGGCGGCCCAATCGCGTGGGCGTTAATCTAAAGTGTCGGATAAATTACGGGTGTCGAACGATTTGTTCCACAAAATTTCTTGTATTATCCGATAGTCGATGAAAAAGAAGTAGGCGGTAGCGTAATGCCATACTTCTACGGTTTTTTAAATTAATGTGATCTCGTCCCTATGGCGGGCTATAAGTCACACCGGGTCAAATTACTGGGAAATTTGTGTCACCATCTCCCGGTCTAACCTGTACGGGGCGGACATTGAAATTTCAACTCTAACTTCAAGTGATGTCACTTGATAATCCTTTGCCGGGTTTAAAGCTCGTTGTTTCTTAAGTTTTTATAATTATTTGATTTTGGTTCAAAGTTAATTTGATTTTGAGATGTTAAGCGTGTTTATTGTATTTATCGTGAAACAAGTCAGTTAAACGAGATGAAATAAAGAATGTACTTCGTAGATGTGTCTAGTTAAAATATAGGTTAGTTACATGTCAAAAGAACTTTTTGATGTCTCAGTATCTCAAAGGTACATAGTTAAACGACGTTATAAAATAATACATCCTGTATCTTGAGCGTGTATACAGGATGTTGGAAATACATGCGCCCGAAGTTTCCTCAAAATGTTTTTTTTTTTGGGTGTTTTCGTTAATGAGGGTTAATTTTTGCCCTGCATGGCTCCAAAACTCTTTTTTGCTACACTTATGTGTAGAATCATCTATTAATCAGTGGTAACTTTATCAGAATTTAGACAGTAATTTGTTTGATAAAATACTGTAGTGTAAATAAGTCGTAGATATCAAAAAAAGTTTGGTAATTTATGAATTCTATTACAATGTTGTGTTCTATAGTCAACTTTCGATTATGTTACTTATCTTAAATTAGAATATCAACTGTGCTCTTTTGAAATTATAGTAACATCCTTTGAGCTGTCCTACTTCGTCCGCCGTACAGTATTACCCAACTGAAATGGCGCGTCGTGAATTTTCGTTCGCAGAGAGAAGAAAGTATGGCCCCGAAGATAACGAAAAAATGCTTAAAACTTACAATCAACCTTAGATCACTACTATAAGGTTCATAATACAGTGCAGCTGTTAGTTCCGTCTCACTCGCAAGTCGCGCCCCTCCGCACGGCGCGCGCTAACATGGCGGCAGCTGTCGGCCAATAGCATTTCCCGCACTTTGAAAATGTATCTTCTGCGCAGGTACATCGGTAAGCCACATCAGTTGGGTACTACTGTACCAGGGGGTTAATGTCACGTCAACCTATCATTTGAGTTCATTTAATAGGTATTCAATTGTAATGCCTAATAAAAATAAATTAAATTAGTTGGCGAAACTTTGCAATAGCATTTAATATCTGTTACTTAGTAAATCAGTATATTTCAATGATATTATGATAGATATATGCTATCCTCATACTAAGCGGCGTTCAGTTATTGTTGAATTAGGTGATTGCGATATATAATACGAAACGTATGGTACAGAAAGAGATAGCTATATGTAGCCGCTAAGCAAAATTACGACAATTGTCTGAATTTGTCTGCAACAATTAGCGTGCGTTAATGCGATATCTAGCTCTTTTTATTATAATATCATTGGTATATTCGATATTGGCTATAATTGTATTTTTAAACGTTTTCAAAAAAAGGAGGAGGTTCTCAATTCGGTTGTTTTTATGTGTGTTACCTCATAACTCCGTCATTTATGAACCGATTTGGAAAATTCTTTTTTTTGTTTGGAAGGGTACACTTCCCGTTTGGTCCCATTGTCATCAGATTAGGATTTGATCAATTCTTAGTGTACTTTGAAGTGACTTTAAGGTTTTTTGTACGACATCGTATTCATAAATAGAAACATATGCCTATAAAATTTTACATGCACAGCTTAATGACGGGCCAGTTGGCGCAGTTGGTTAAGGTTCGCCTTACGCGCCGCAGGTCGTGGGTTCGATTCCCACACAGGACATGCATTTGTGTGCATGAACATGTCTGTATGTCCTGAGTCTGGGTGTAATTATGTATATTAAGTATGTATTTACAAACAAAAAGTAGTATATGTATTATATCAGTTATCTGGTTTCCATATTACAAGCTCTGCTTAGTTTGGGATCAGATGACCGTGTGTGAGGAATGAATGTCCCAGGATATTTATTTAATGTTCGCTCAAGCTAAGGCGTGCGTGGGTCATATAGTAATAGCTGCCTGATACTAAACATTGATATAGTACATTGTGATACATGTGTGCAAAGTTGGTCATTACAGACGTGGCGGTATTAAGCGATAAGGAAGCGAAGACTGTAATGATCAGTGCACACGTGTGTCATACGACGTTTTTCAACACACTTGCGACGAAAAAAGGAGACTTACACTTTTTAAGTAGATTTTTTGATATTCATGAATCACACAACAACAAATATGGCGCGCAGTTCTTTTTTGACAGCGATGCGTTGTCTATTTGTTTAATCCGGCTAAATTAAGAATGCTTCGTCTACACACATATCTACTCTAATGCGGTAATGGTAAAATAAAAAGCACCAGTTCGTAATAAGCTGTCTTATGATGATACTAAAATCGGTGCAATATGAGCCACTTTACGGGTGAGTGTGTTGAAAAATACGTTATATAATCACTAATAATAATCCTGGTAAAGTTTCGCCAACTATTTTTTTTATCTCTTCGACTCATGCTAGTTGATCCTTATACAGTGGTAAGTACTTTGTAGTTGCACTTGAGAGCCAGTCGCTTAGGCTTCTTAAAGGTCGGCAACTCATTGGCAATCCCCTGGAATTCCTTAGTGCTTGTCTGTCTTCAGACAAGCATTTTATCATAGCTTTCCAAGTTTTAGATTAGTTCATAGATCATGTTACCAAATTACTACTGTCTTTGGCCATATGGCTCTGGTTCCTGAGCTCAGCACGCATAAATATACCATATCATATTAATATAATGATTACAAATCTCACTTTCCTAAATAGATATAATGTTTATGACAGGTGTATAGACGTGATAGTAAAATTATGTAATAACGTGGCATCGGCAATTTATCATTTACTTGCTCTTAAAGTGCAGCACAGACGACAGAACGCATCGCGCTGGACTTTTTAGTCTGTGGAAATATAGCCTAAGCCTAGCGCAAAAAGTTCGGCGCATAACCCTTTGTTTTCACACAGACTTTTTGTGTGCATCAGGTCAAAGTCCGTCGTCTGAGCTGCACCTTAAACGGATTTCAATCTCCGATTAAAATGTACAAGATAGGTGTCGCACTGGTAGTCACCATCACGGATTCGAATTCTTAAATCTGTCGCTAATTATGTCATGTCAGCAAATATCGACGGGCCAGCTGGCGCGGTTGGTTAAGACTCTGGTTAAGATTCCACCTATCGCGCCGCAGGTCGTGGGTTCGATTCCCACATAGGACATAAAAAGTTTAAATTATAAAGACTTGTTTTAAAGCCGAAATGAACGATTTGATGTATTTAAATAAATTGCCGATGCAAGTATCTGCGTCCAAATATGACTTAAAAGCAATAACTCGACAGGTGGGTATGTATTGTAACTGTTTACAAAAACGTTAGTGTAAGTGCGCTTTTACTGTCGCGTGTATTTGCCTTCTAAGGGAAGGTATATTCACGTAGCAGTAAAAGCCGAAAAGTGAATCCACTGCTATCGATAGATGATGATATTATGAATGAATTTTATTGGTCCTTCAAGCCGGATACAGTATCGATTTCACATTATATCGATGGAAGTGTTCACGTACCTATATGTGTACAACGCTATTATAATATGTATGTTATGTGTTGTAAATTATGATAGAAATACAGGTTGGTGATACGTATGTTGTTGGCCTTTTATTTAGTTGAATATTAATTTTGAAACACTAATAGATCGAGGTCCCAGGGCTGCCAGATTTTACTTATTTTCTGACGGACAAAATGTATAGAATTGAGTAGTGTTAATACGTACTTCAAACGTATGAATACCATCTAACCTGTCCCGTCGGCCTATTTTCAGGTGCCAGACAAAGGTATGTTATGCACATTACTTACTATTCTTAAATTCTGCGACTATTTCAGCCAGACCAATTGTAGCAAACATCCCTTAAACACAACTAAATTGTCGCTGGAGTATTTGCGCGAGGGCATTATAATAATGCAAATAAGACGATAATGGATTTTTTGATCCATAGAATAATGGGTAAACGTCAGATAATAATCAATACAAAAAATAAACCATCTATTGTTGCCTTTTTTTTTTTAAATAACTTATTAAAAATACCTAAGGTTGTTGAATATTTTTTTTGTATTGTTTAACATCTTAACGTCCAGCCATTATTCTATGGATTAAAAATACCAATCGTCTTATTTGAAATCCTTGTTCCGAGTCACATATTTTAAGAGTTAGGGGACACTTTACTCTATGGTTAGGGTCATCGCTCACTATATCAGAGCTCCATCGGATTGATCAATGAATATTGAATACATCCAAGCCCATTGATTGCAAACATGTTGGTATGGGCTATGGAAGTTTAGGTAGGACTAGGACATGAATAAAAAAAAAAGAAGTTTGTATCATTAGTTTGTTATTATTATTTAGACATCAAATTCGCGTTCCGCCCGGAGTCTTTTGGCAAATAGTACTTAATTATGAAAATTTCACGGAAGTTAACTACTTCGATAACAATTTCTAAAGTCACGAAATATTAACTTTGTTAATTAGGTCGGTTCTTGTGCACAGCTTTGCTACCGGAGGAAGGTTTCTGCCAGAAATAATAGACGTTGCATGCCAAGCCCATAAGCAAGTTCTTACATGGTTAGCTAATTGAACAACAGGTACCTAGGTCCGTAGGAATGAAAAGTAAAATTAAAAAAATTATTGCAACATGTTTATTTAAATGATACACAAATCTGTTTACAAACTTTACAAAATATATTTGGAGGGATTGTCAAATGTTCGGAGCACTTAAATATCCAGATAAAAATTGCTTGAATTTAAATGTGTTATATATTTTATTAATAATTTCATTAAATGGTATCAATAATTAACATGATTTCTACTGGCAAGAATCTGTAAGGAAGTAAACGTTTGATTGACAAAGCATAGGTTAACTTAACATTTTGTATTTCTTCATGTTTTGATTACGTTTCACTTTGAGATTCACTAATAATAAACATAACATCAAATGGGAAATACAAAAAAAACAGCTTAGTGCACTAAAATGGAAGTAACAAAATGGACATCTTATTATACACCTACATAACAGTCTGTTGTTGTTCCCTAACTTAAAGCTACAATTAAATGATATTAATAATTAAAAGATCCCGTAGACGAAGTTATACAATGTTGCTTTGGTAAACTTAAGTAGGTAACCAGGGTTTTTTAGTTTAAAATATTGTTTTTCTTAATAAAAGGTCCTTCAAGCCGAATTATAATGGTCCTTCGAGCCAGGTTTAGAGCCGGATAGACATGTCATATAAGCCTAAATAAGTTTACCAAGCAACATTACGATAGTTTATATTATAATTAATGTTGATATAAATTAGGATATTGTATTAATACTGATTACAGTTACATAACAACATGGTAATTGATGGCAATTTATTTACATTGTTGTGGCGTGTGAAAAACATGTATTTAGTTAGACCCGCATTTTATATGCAATAATAACTAAAAATAGTGATATAATACAACCGACACGTAAGTAAGTAGAATAAATTAACCCTAAAGTCGCTTATAACCCTATCCGAATAATATTTAAATAATTAATATTATGCAAGTAATTAATGCATTGTCGGTAGAATTAAATAAATCTGTTTATAAATAATTTGCGCAAAAAATACACAGCTTACTATCTATTAAAAATACATCTTTTGAGCACCCTAATATTATGGTAAGGCACATTTTTATTGGATTTTTTAATTTAATTTGCACACTTTAAATTATTTATAAAAGTTGAAACAGTGTCTTAGCCTTTTTTAAAGATATTTCTAAAAAATATATAGAAAAAAACTGTACAACCGTACAGTTTTAAATATAAGGGCTCATTACAGGAAGACTGAAAGGTAAAAGATAATTATTACAAATTATCGCTACAGTAAGTATAAATTATTTTAAATCAAGTTTTGTTTATACTAAAATAATATCCTAAGAGAAGAAATTTTGGAATGTAATTAATGAGTTGGCAGTCTTTGTAGATTATTAGTGATTTTTGTTGATTTGAGTTTCTGTGCTAGACAAAAAAAGGCAAAGTAATATTTACATAGCATTTTAATTCTGAATTCAAAATTCTGATTCAATGGCAACTTATGTTCTATGATAAGCCTCTATTTTAAATTACAAATGATCTACATTGCTGTATATATCTGCATCACTCAGATTTTATGTACAATTTCATTCATTGTTCTTAAAACAAAAATATTTCAGTCGTAACTACATTTTCACACAAAAATGTTAAAAGTCTAGCACAGCTTTATTGATTTTGAAATCCATTTAAAACATCAAAAGTATATCAAACTGAACTTCAGCTGAACTCATTGCCTTCATACAAACTCTCACATACTTCCAACAATCTTAGAACGGGGCTGATGTTGTATGGAAACAGAGATTTAGACACCAATCGACTTATTTGTAATCGCAAACGTATCAACACCCTCATGGTATCATCTAGACCTCTCGTCCCAGAATCAGTTTGCTGACACGTCTCAAGGAATTTAGGCCAATTTCTCCTTACATGTTTTAAGAATCGCAGCAAATAAAGAAGAAAGCATGTCTCGTTACTCACTAAGTAATCTAGGAGAACATCACTATCATGAGAAACAACCTTTAGGAATTCAATGAATGAAGATATGGGATTCAACATTGGTATTAAATCTGGGTACATAGAATTCCTATAAACAATACCAACTGTAATATCCAAAGTGCATACCATAGATTCTATCAAGTAGTCATCTTGTTCGCTAAACAAATGTATGAGCATTTTAGTGAATGGCGTTTCTGGATGGAATTCCAAGCTATTCCTTATGAAAACATCAAGTTTTTTCAACACATCTCTTATTGACCTCTCTACGATTTGCATGTCTTGTATTGCATTATAATCAGAGGAATCAATAGAACTATCAGAAGAATCGCATCGCATTTCCTTCACTGTTACAGCAACTGATTTTAGAACAAGTAGAGACATTCTTTGCAGCATTGTCTTATCGACTTCATTTCGTGACTGTGTTGAATCATCATTCTCATCTTCTCCGTAACTCTGATCTACTAACTGAATGGAAGATGACAAAGGAGCTACTTCGGGTCCTAAAGCATAGTCCCGAATTATAGTGCAATCATGACCGAGGAAACCGAAACCACTTCTACTGTTCTGCACCCTTATATCACTGAGTAATCTGAAATCCTTCACAAATCTTACAATGGAGTGAGCTACACAACATATTTCATCTGGTAAAATATCTTGTAGAGCTAATGTCGAACCATAGCATAATACTTCGTTGAATAAACTTAGTAAATGTGAGTATATCAAACTCGGTAGCACTGTATTCCTTAGTAGATCGACAAAGCTTTGCAAATCCGCATAAAAAGGTTTTGTATCTATAACAGATAGATTTGCTTTCACGCTTATTATGTTCTCCCAGAGAGAGAAGAAAGTTAGTATACAGTTTTCGGCATTAGCTAAATTCAGGTACCTCAGAAGCAGTAGTTTCATGTTTTTCACCAGGACAGGCCAGTGATGCTCCAATGTTTTTATTGTTAAACATTTTATATGTGATGTATCAAATGATTCTGAATCCGTCAATATTATTGTCACACACCCATGCTCATTTACCCTTTCTATTCTCGATTGAGGCAAATCTGGAGAAGCCGTTTGCTCTATCCTACTTCTCTGTTCTTCTGTTAACGTTAATACTGGCTCGTGAAGTTTAAATGATTGTGGTCTTTCATCTGTCTGCTCTGAAGAAGTAGACGGACCACTATTTGTTTGCAAATTTGAAAATGCATTATGTAAGGTACTACTGTGGGAACTTGAAGGCACATCGGAACTACTGCTACTACCGTAACCAACATTACTTCTAAAAGGATTATCATCTTGTACATGCAAGTTTCCTGCTGTATTTATGTAGTTGCTGTCCTCTAGCGGATGCTGCTCTACATCTTTCCATTCAACTATCCTCTTTATAATATCCAAACTGAAATTGATCTTTTGTACTGTTATCCTGTTTATTCTGTCAAACATATAAATATTCTCTGCAATCTGTTGTAGCCAATTCTCGTCAACTGTGTCTTTAGAAACTATTAAAAAGCTAGCAAGTACCCTACTGGCCACAAATGTTATGAATTTACTCTTATGGTCACCCAGTTCAACCACTTCTGTGATCCAATCATGCCTGTTTCTTACAAATATGTCACATGCATGCATTAGTCTTGAACATATAGTTCCTGTTGCGTTTTGTTTCAAATACATATCAAACATTAGCTGCATTGTTGAGAGGTATGTCAGGGAACATGTTATAGGCCAAGAGACTATATTTAACCGTCTATCAAAGAGTTGTGTCACAGTATCCTCATCAAATCTACATAAACATTGTCCAACCAGGGCATCTTGAAGTATCCTTAGCTCAGAGAGTAATTTATCATCTTCAGAAGTCCAATGGGGAGCAGGATTTGAACAGGAGGGGATTATGTCTACACCAGAGTCAGTAGGGAGCCTCAGTAAAGCTGAGCAGTCTACAGCGTCCTCACTTACGGTACCACTGTCGGGTGATTCTCCATTTCTCAAAGAGAAGTCTTCAGAGGTTTCAGCTGGTGTAGTCTCCGAGTCAAAGATGTCAGTAAGGACGTCCTCTGTAGATCTATCGCTTCCATCGTCGATATCAGGCGCATCGATACGCTGTTTCTTCTTGACAGGTTGATCCGAAGCCATACCTTCATCTGACTGTGGTCCACACAGGTGCCCTCTTAAAACCATTAACTCTTGGATTGGACGCCACCCAGAACTATATTTGCACTAATGCTCGCACGATTATCGGTTTTGTTTCGTCGCCAGCATACTTCTGGAAACAAAAAGGCGAATATGAATGCATGACCTTTCCGTTCAGCTACTCAATTACGCGGGCAACAAAGCCTTCACATTTATGACCCATTACGACATCCTACGTTACACTAAATATGAAAAACAGTCATTGGAAGATCAAAACTATGCGAATATGACTACTTATTACTTCAATTGACGATTTACAAGTAAATTTCAATGTACTTTCCAAAATATTTTGATGTCACACATACCATTGACGAAACAAGGTTGTTTCGACACTTATTCCTGCCGTTGGAATCCATAAATTATTCATAACCATTCACTGCAATCCGATAATACACAACAACACACAGTTTTATGTGATATTTCTTCGATAAATTGATAATTACTTCAATTACAAATTGTTGAAAAGAACATCGCCTCCATTACGTACAAATGACGCTCTATCAATGGATATACTTTTATCATTGGAATTTATTACGATTTGGAGAAATAAATACCATTTTACGGACAAAAACAAAATCTTAAATCACAAAATTATTATTATGTTGATATTATTAATATATAAAGATATAATAGTAAGATAAAAAGGTATAAGATATTAAAACTTTAATTATTGAATCCATAGTTTCCGGTAAAGACGTTGTAGAGACGTTGCCAGTGCCCTGTCTGACGACTTCTGAATTTAGCAAACGGTAGCTACTTGGGCAGTCTTTTATAAAAATAATCTAGTATTGCATTCCTATCATATTCGTCATTTTAGTGTGAAGAAAAACAGTATTATATCCAAAATATATTTCTGAATATCAAAAAAATACAACAAATAGCCTGCGCGCTAAACATTTCAAATGATTAGAAATAATCGTGGTGATTATGTTTTTTTTTTACTTTCATTTATTTCTTTATGTTTTCTCTGTTTTTTTTGGATTCTGGATCCATTTGATCAGGATCCAATATTTGATATCTATAATATATAAAAAATAGATAAATGTCACCTCATCATTATATCGGAAATTATCGGTTTTTAGAAACAATTACAGTATTTTATGAAATGGCAACACAGCCAGTGTCCCGAGTAAAATGTCTGCTTTGAAATGATCGAAAATTAAATTTATACAAAATGATACTGTAGTTATAGCCAAAATCCACTGAAATTTACGAAATAATCAGGTGAATATCGTTGAAAATATGATAAGGTGTGTGATTTAAGTGTTGACGATGACTCATCTCAGTGTTTTTGCATAACAATCGATTGAAAAAATATAGGTTAAGATCTCAGTCAGTGGTATTGTATTCAATTCTGAACAATATAAAAATATGCTGGGAAATAAAAGCGTATCTGCTGGATATTTATATTCGCTGCACGCAAGTATGTTATTGTTTATTTATAGGTGCGATGCGGAAACTGCATCGATATGTCATAGGGTACAGCAATTCTTTTTTTTCGTGTGTAAAAATCTACATCTTAGTTCAAATACAAGGATTGTGAAAGCGATCCAGTATTGTGTGACACCAGCAACCTTGTAAATAACTAATAGAAAGCAATTGTCGCTATTACACTCGTTAGACAATGGCGATATTTTTCTTTATTTCCTGACGGCCGAGACCCTATTAGGCAGTGCGCGCTGCGGTACGAAATGCCGCGTAATGAATTTATTGTGTTCAAATTTCGTAAACAATAAAGGTAGGAAAATGTATCTTAGCCAATTAATCCTTTAGATAGATATAACCTACTTACACCACCTAAAAATCGCCTTGAGTTTACACTCACCACTTAACCATAATTTCAGATAGTCACACCCTCAGATAGGTCATAATAGCCTGAGTAATCTTAAGTACCAGGAGCACATTGATAATAAAGTAGTTAAGTATTGTAAAGGATACTTTAATCTTGTATAGTTTTACTGTATAATAATTATAACTCTGGAATAACACTGAGGTAGATCTGGGAGCAGACTGTAACAGTGTGATGACAAATTAACTTATATTTATTTCATTACTTTATTGGCACAAATTGATGACTATAATGTATCAGAATATGATCCAGAGGTATATTATTGAATTTTCCCCCATCACCTTTCTGGGTGAATAATATATCTGGTGCATATTTCATTAGTAATTTTATTGACTGGATTATAGACTTGAAGTGGTACTATAACTCATTCAATGCTATGTAAATATTACACTTCATTTGATATTGCATTATGTAGGTATGTATGTACTTGAGATAAGTTTGAATTTCCTAGAAAGAAATGTTAACAATTTGCATATTCAAAGTACTTGACTAAATCTATCATTAGAGGCTTGTAAATGAGTTAAGTGTCTGCTAATTATAGCTGTAATTTGTTGTCTATATCACAGCAATTTAGTGCAACACTTGCATTGCTTCTGAGTAGGTATTATTGCAATAAAACCTTGCTGAAAGACTCTTGCACAATAGTATTTCGGCTTTTAGACAATATCAAAGTATGACGGACTACCTTTTGCTCCAAATAATTGTAGTGAATATAAAAAAAAATTACCAGCCAGTTCTATCTTCATTTTTATTTCAATGCCATTTTCCATGCATTTATAAACATTTCTCATTGATGAATCAGGTAGGTTATTTACACTTGGGACTTTTTTATGAAGAGCATTTTCAGAAGCTTTGTTTATTTTTTTATCTGTACATGTGCAATACAGCTTATCTGGAGGTTTTCATCACGTTTATTTTACTTTTACATGAATCATTAGTCTGTCTGAATGAAATAGCTATATTCGAGGCAAATTAATACTTTGTGGAATTGAATGGCTGTTTTAATAATCAAATGCCCACAAACACCCACAGGTGTTAGGCTATAGTTCTGCTCCACTTTGTTTCAAGGTTTAAACATGTCAGTTTAAATGTGTATTTTAGATCGTTCATTATTATTTTGTGCTATTTATTGTAGAACAATATTGAATATGCTTCATTATATTCTTGTGGTTATTTGACATAATGTGGTAGAAGGGAACTGACTCAAGTTCAGCTGTCAGAATAGATTGTTACCCTGAGGGGGACCAGCCAGTAGGTACTTTAATGTATCACCATGCTATGGTTTCCTTACAATATTGATTTATTTTACCCTATACCATATTACTTACCATTTTTTTAGTGGTGTGATATTGTCCTCAGATATAAAAATGCTGCAATCATATTTTAATACCTTGGCTCGTGGTTAAATATATAACAGTTACATCAATTGTTACAAAGCGAGAACCAACGGGTTAAGTAGGTTTGGTTGTATAAAAACGCAGCTCAATGTTTCTATAAGGCAAAAGTTATTGTACTGTGTTGTGTGCCGTACTCTGAAATGTCAAAGGTTAAATTTGACGTTGATTACAACCATAGCCAAAATGTAAAAGCAACCAACCCCTAGTCTATCAAAACTATGACTTAACTGTTTTGTATTTTAATGAGTATGTTGTACTTTTGCACTGATCAAGCTTCTTCAAACTGAGGTCCAGCTAATGCAAACACTGGTATAAACTTATTCACCTATTTTCTATAAATACCAGTTCTAATAATGTTTTTTTTTGTTTCAGATGCATTTACGGACAATGGAATACACAACAGATACAATAAAATACTGCATGCCTTAATATTTATTTAACAAGTAGATGGTTTCCATAGGCATAAGTGTACAGTGTTTTACATAATTGATATGACGTTTGTATATTGACTCTCAAGTGACAAGGTCGATGGTTGACGGTGTGAACGGGGTCAGGATGTCGGACGAAGAGGACTCCTCGCCTGACCGGGCTTTGGTCCCCACCAATAATGTGCCGGGTAAGTTATTATACTTTTATAATTGATCTTTACAGGAATAGACAATATTCTCATTATGGATATCTACTTAATAAAATTATAACATAGACTTGTTTTTGCTTAAAGTCTAGATCAGTGATTCCCAAAGTGATCCACGGGAGACTCGATGGGGGACACATGTTTTGAGGGATCTTGGGAATAAGGTATAAATGTCCACCAAAACCAGAATGTTTTGAAAGTGGTCTATGAGTAAAAAAGTTTGGGAACTTCTGAGTCTAGATAGATGCATGAAATTATCATTATTTATGACTTGTAAGGTAAAATATTGCATGTGGAGCAGGAAGCTAGTCACCAGTTAAAACTCTTCCCCACTTTTTCCTTGAGATATTTTAGAGCAAGTCTAGCAACCCAGGTTTTAAATATATCCATCACATACTAACGTCATATAACAAACAGAGCCAGCACTATCATGGTTGGCTTAAACCATATGTATTAGACAGAATGTGTAAATTCAACTGTATGTACCAATTTAACGTTCATAAGTGCCTTACTAGGGCCTAAACTGAATAAATGACTTTTTGATTTTGATTTTGATTTGAATGTGATTTTGTAAACACTAAAATCTAGACCTGTGAAAAGTCAGATTCAATATTCAGCTGCCTATGAATTTAACAATAGTACTTATGCCATTTTTTTTATAAACACCATATTTCACTCTAAATCTGTAATGATCAATTTGAAGTTCCAATTTGCACATTTACAAGGTCTCTTTATGCAGCCAATTAGCTGTTGATAGCTTTGTGAATCTATTAGCATATTATATGTACATACTGATTCATTAATTAATATTAGTTTGGGGCCGTGACTTCACTTGGAAAACGTAAATTGTAAATCTAGAAGATAGAAAAGAGATTTTATCAAAAGAACAAAATCCTAGTGTGTAGGTACGACAAGTATGATTTAAACAATCGTTACGCTTCTTCCATTCGTCTCTTCTATCCGCCATAGCAGCATCCACTCCTTTCTTACCCATATCATCTTTCACACAATCCATCCATCTCTTTTTCTGTCTTCCTCTTCCCATATATCCATCCACTTTCATATTCATAATCCTTTTAGTCACGTGGCTTTCTATCGGAAACTAGTATATCTGTTGAGGCGTGAATACAAACAGACACTTTCATTATATTGACTAGTGACCCGCCCCCGCTTCGCACGATTTCTGTTGCTGTTATGTAACAGTTGAATTGATCGGTCATTGCTTTTTCCGACCGGTTGGTTTACACAAAATATTACATCCGAGCACAGATATAAATCTGAATAGATGACGCGGGTGTATGTACGTTCGCGTGCCAGAACCTGTGCTAAAAGGGAGAGCAATGCTCTTCTTTTGACGCCGTTTCATGCGGACTGGGAAATCGCATGAGGCGTGTCCATCAGAGATAGAGAGCGAGGGATTTGTTTTAGCTTTTCACGTTATAGCTCTTATGTCAGCCTCACTAAAGTGCTCTTGTGACATTATGGTAGGTAGGAAAAAAATGCCACCCTTGGTTTTCATACGGATGCGTGGACTTGCGTTATCTATTTAGATTTATGTCTGTGCATTCGAACCTTTTCTATGAATCCATATGTCTAAACATTAACACTTAGATAAAATCACGCTCATTAGTCACCAATATATACAGACGCGGCGGGGGACTTTATTTTATAAATATGTAGTTAGACATGTATGAATTTAACTAAGACTACAATTTGTTCGGAGCTCTACCGCGCCCACTGTTTTTTTTGTTATTATGAATACACTTGACTACCATCTCACCATGGTAAGTAATGTGGCCGAAGCGAAGGTGGTAAGCAAACAAAGGCTAGAAAAGAACAGGCTCTCAAGTGCAGCTGTCGGAACACACCGATAGGTGCTTGGTGACAGATTTTCATCTTGAGGGTGGTAGCCAGCCAGGTGGGTATTACAAAGCACCCTGCCGCTGTGCTATGGTTTCCTCACGATGTTTTCCTTCACCGAAAGCTCCAACTCATGGTAGGATTCGAAACCGGGACCTTCGTCACGGCATTCGACGTCGCTACCACTCAGCTATCAACGGCTGATTGTGACTTTCACTGGCACATAGCTGATGTTATAAGGAGTAACATGGCAAATTTTATTAAAAAAAAAAAGAATAAGGGTTCCGCTGTACGCGGGTGAAACCGCGGGTATCAGCTAGTCCTTATTAATCCTTACTTCCTTACCAATATTATAAACGCGAAAGTTTGTATGTATGTATGTTTGTTACTCTTTCACGCAAAAACTACTGAACGGATTTGGATGAAATTTGGCACACAGATAGAATATGTTCTGGATTAACACATAGGATACTTTTTATCCCGGGAGAACATACGATCCCTCGGGAATGCGAGGGAAACCGCGCGGGACAGCTAGTTACAGTTTGTTTTATTATGTGCACACCGATTTATGAATCAGTGAACATATAATAAAAATGTATGCATTGGTACATACAATATTATTGTTAGAAATGGCAATGGGATATCCTTTTTAATTTAGCAACATTGGCGTACTTCCTGTTAATTGTATTTGGATGCTTAATTAGGCTGAAGCGTTTTGTGCAGTAGGTCAAATATGGTAGGTTGTCGACACTGCAGAAACTAGCTCGTGTAAATTAGTCCTTATTAATATTGGCGAAAGTATCATGTTTAATTAACGAATGGTTGGTAATTGAGAATGATCGGAATATTTATGTAGGAATTCTAATGTTTTAGTTCCGTGAAAAACTAAAGCCTACCGGAATTTGCTTATAGATAATATATGGATGTTGGAATAAATGGAAGTTCTTCCTTAGCTTTATGCTAGCTGTCCCCCGCGTCTACCCGCGTTCCTAGGATAAAAAGTCTAGTAGATAGCCTATGTCCTTCTCCATACCATAGGCTATCTGCATGCCAATTTTCATGATGATCCGTTGAGGCGTGAAAGCGTAACAAACAAACAAACTTTCACATTTATAATATTAGTTCGGAAAAGGATTAAATAGAAAATAAAAACAGTCTTATAAATATCTTCTATCTATACTATCTTCAACGCGATGATAGCTTAGTTGTAGTGACGTCGGATGTCGAATCGACTGTCCCGGGTTCGAATCCTACAATTAGCATAAGCTTTTGGTGAAGGCAAACATCACGAGGAAACCATAGCACGGTGGTAGGGTACTTTGTAATACCCACCTGGCTGGCTACCATCCTCTTTGAAAATCTGTCGCCAAGCATCTACCGGTGTGTTCCGACAGCTGCACTTGAGTGCCAGTTCATCTAGGCTTTGTGTGCTTACTACCTTCGGCCACATCATCACTTACAATGTTGAGATTGAGGTCAAACCCAGTCCAATAGGTACACAGGAAAGTTTGGATGTAGGAGGTAGTAGGGGACAGCTAGTAATATAGACAGGAACTTACCTGACGAAAAGATAGTTCGCCTAAGGTTATATCCTTAAGGCCCCTTAAGCCCTCTGTGGCCGGCGCAACTTCAACGCAAGCATAGTCTAAAAGCTTGTTGTTTCATCTAACGTAATGTTTGACTGCGAAAAAAGAGAGACAGCATCAGAGCCGTCGGTTATCAGTCGGTAAAATTCCGCTGATCACTCGCGGCCGCTTCGCTAGGTCGTCATTCATGATTTCGCATATCATAAAACTTGTACCAGGAGTATACTTCTTGTGAAAAAATCTTACAAGTTTGTGAAAAAAAAAGTTAGTTATTTAGAATCTCCAATACATTTGCAAGTTTGGTATCTAAATGTTTTCTTTATTTTTAAAATTTATAAGTATTTTTTTTAGATATGGCCAAAGTTCAGGTAAATGAGCAAAAACGCTGTTCTCGGAGGCTTTTACTGAATTTGTTTCACACTTTTTTTTTATTTCGCCTAGATACACGGCTAGATATAGTGCATAAGATACTAATTTGTTCAAAACATCTAACGAAAAATGTTTAAAAACGCCATAATAAGTACAGAGATTTGTATGAAAAGTATGGAGAATTGAGTGCTCTTAAGGTTTGATTTTCCTTAATTTCGAAAAATAGGCGAGCATGTTCATATCATCACATGATCATGTCATACTCGTGGCGGAAAGCCTCTCGTTTTATAATCAAGAGCCATCATTTTTTCCTGACCATCAATATGTATGGAGTCCCAGTCTCCTCACAACATCGCTTTAATCTTTAAAAGTAAAAATTCTGTGCAATTATTCGCTATTCCACAAGGATAAAGACTTCCCCATTTCAAGGTTACAAGTTTATAATCAGGTGCATTCTCAAGTAGGCCACAACTACACGTTCTATTTGCCTCCTGCAACGGTACTATGAATAGATGATTGTCATAAGGATATAGGTAAAATAATGAATATATAAGTGATTAATCACTGCTCGGTTTGTTTTGTATACCTATACTTGTAGAATGCTGTTTCCTGGTTCATATATAATCGTGGGATGGGTCTTTTTGTAACTTTGTATTTTTTGCCGCCGGGACTCGCAATTTTTATCAGTGAGATCAAAATGTAAATGTTATGTAATGAATCTAAGCTTGTTTTGAAAAGAGTAAATTGCTGAGTTTATTGCCGGCTCTTCCCAGCAAATTGAATTGCCGAACCGGTATTAAGAGTCGGACTATTCACAAATGCCTACGAGCGAAAGTCTATTTGAATCACAGATATGCATCTAAATATATGTGTGTGTCAAAATCTGTGCAAAAATGGGACCGAATGTTCTTCTTTTGAAACTGTTTCGCGCGGACAGGGAACTCACATAAGGCTGCATGTCCACCAGAGATGTGTAGCGACGGATGTGTTTAGCTGACAAATAGGATAACTTCATTTTCACATTAAAAATCGAATACCAGCCTAACTAAATCAATCTTGTGATATTATGGTAGGTACATAAAAAGTTACATGCTTGGTTTTCATACGGATGGAGGGACTTGCGGTATCTATTTAGATTTATGTCTGTGATTTGAATAAACACATCCGCAGATGTAGATTATTTATGCTATAGAACTGTATCTTTTCCCTTCCAGTACTGGGCATCAAGCGGCTCAAACAGATTGAGACCATGTTCCTCTCGCGGCGTCTCCAAGGCCCACGGACTCATGGTCTCAGCGTGGAGACCTTAGTGGACGTGCTGCTCGTGCTGTACGATGAGTGCTGCAACAGTAGCTTGAGGAGGGAGAAGGCTGTCGCTGACTTCATACAGTATGGTGAGTGTTGTCTCTTTTTGGCACTATAATTTTGATTGCTGGGTTGGTTGGCGTGGAGTTTGACTGGTTACGACTGGTTGTGGATTTGATTCTCATCTTGAATAGGCGTACCAAACATTTTATCCCGTTTATGCCCATTTTTATTATTCTGGCGTTTTTTTAGTGTCTAAAAAAATCTGACAAAACTTTCATAAGTAATCAAGCGATTGACACGAAAAATAATGTTCTATGCAAAGATGGGTAATTTTTTTTGGTAATTAATTACCAATGAAGCCCTGCTAATTTTGGGATCACAAGTACAATGTCATGTAGAGTGAATGGGGTACTTATACATTTTGTTGAGTTATTAATATATGAACTCATCTTGATATTTGATTTGTTTATAGTGAAACCGGTGGCAACAGCACTAAAGAGGCTGCGATTGGCGCGCGATGACTTCGAACTCGTCAAGGTTATTGGCAGGGGCGCGTTTGGTGAGGTCTGCGTGGTGCGGGCGTCATTTATGCAGGTTATTTGTATTACTTGTAAATTAACTACTCAAGCGGTTGACAATCACTGCTCAAGCCGTTGACGATTACTGCTCAAGCCGTTGACGATTACTGCTCAAGCCGTTGACGATTACTGCTCAAGCCGTTTACAGTTACTGCTCAAGCGGTTGACAATGAATGCTCAAGCGGTTGACAATTACTGCTCAAGCTGTTGATTGCTCAAGTGGTTGACAATGACTCAAGCGGTTGATACTGACTCCATGAGCGGTAGTACGTTCTCCACCGATTTACTACTCGAGCTGTACGTATATGGTTATTTTTATGCTATTGTATTAAATTTTCATTTTTAAATTGTGTTCGCCAGGGTTCAGATGGCGGCGTCAACTTAGCAGCGGCTACCGGCGGCACTGTATCCACCACGACGGGTGAAAGGGTTTACGCCATGAAGATACTCAATAAATGGGAGATGTTGAAGGTAATGTTCATTTTGTTGTCATTATCGCTGTTATAGGCTAGTTAGCAACCTCGTTTAGGTAACATTATTTGAGGTTTAACATATTCCAGAAATTATATTACTTATTATTAACAGTAGAATTGATCCCCACGAGTGATACAAAACCAATAATGATCAGGATTAAATGTACTTTTCGTAAGAAAAAAACTAATTTTAAAATCCAATGATGATCGGTCAATAAGTTCCTGAGCCTGATCAAATATTACTTTGAAATGCTATGTTGAACTGATATGGTTTCTAAAGTGCAATAATTATTTTCCAGCGAGCAGAAACGGCGTGTTTCCAAGAGGAAAGAGACGTGCTGGTGTTCGGAGATAGGAGGTGGATCACAAACTTACACTACGCCTTCCAGGATGAACACAATTTGGTAAGTTTTCTGAGCCATTAGTATCCATTGCCAATTTCTAAGCTACTCCTTTGTAAATTTTTGTAGTAACCCTGCGAAATTAGGATATAATTTTGTATCTAAAATAGGTAAAATCATTATTTTGTGTTTCACATGGTTGGTCTCGATAAAAATGTTACTGGGGTTTTAATTCCTCCACTTGCTAAGTGCTCGTGCTGTGCTCCAACCATTATTATAATTACTAGCTGTCCCCCGCAGTTTCACCCGCGTTCAAAATCGGTTCGGATAAAAAGTATGTCCTTCATAGGCTATCTGCATGCCAAATTTCATGATGATCCGTTGAGTAGTTGAGGCGTGAAGGCGTAAAAAACAAACTCACTCTCGCATTTATAATAGTTAGGATATTACGACTAGAGTTAGTCACTAAACTAGTTCTTTCAGTAAATGGAACAATTAACCTATAGAAGCGCAATGACGTTCATTTTGGTTGAAATAAATTCCGCTAATTTTCACCGCCGACAATGCGCGCTGATTGGTTAAGACAAGGACGCATGCACTCTGATTGGCCAAGTCAAAAACACACGACGCAGCGAGTGGTCCTTACTGTTCAAATTCAGTGACAAATCACTGACTAGTTGTGGAATTATATTGTTCAGTATTACTACTCTATAGGGATATTTCCTCGATGTTTCAGTATGTGTAATACATTTTCTCCAGTCAAACTCATTCTCTCAGATATTTATTTAATTTTGTTCCTGATAGGGCACTTATGAACATTAAGGTGCAAGTTCGTAGCCGACTGCAGGCAGCCAGCCGGTAGTGTCGCCGCGACACTGGTTTCTATGTATTACTATGAAATACCTTCCGTAGCGACACGTCACCTCCATACTAATAAATTAAAACGAAAGAGAAAAAGTGTCGTTACGACACGTCGTTTGCTGCTGCTGTATGCAGTCGGATACTAACTTGCCTTTAACCATTCTAACAAAGTGCCTAATATAAGTGACGTAATAATATGTCAGTATTTCTTATTTAAACAAGCCTACGGCCCGCCTGATGGTAAAAGGTTACCGTAACCATATGGACGCTTGCAATACACGTGGCACCGATCCTTCCCCCCTCCCCAATGAGCTCTGGCTCGCTTACTCACGCGCTGGAACACAACATAAAGTTATTTGGCTGCGGTATTCTGTAAGGTAGAGGTACTTCCGTAGTCGAGCTGCTCTTTGAGCATAATAACGCTATGCGCTACCTCTCAAATTCTCTGCGTATCCTTCTGATAAAAAAGTGTTGGCAGTATATGAGGTGTTAATGTACAGTACCTGGTGATGGACTACTACTGCGGCGGCGACCTGCTGACGCTGCTGTCCAAGTTCGAGGACCGGCTGCCCGAGGACATGGCCAAGTTCTACATCGCCGAGATGGTGCTGGCCGTGCACAGTGTGCATGACCTCCGATATGTGCACCGGTAAGAACCCCCCCCCCCATAACGTGCGTTGCATCGCCACGTTCGTTACACATTTTTTGATTTAGGTCTCCATCGTAAACGTTCGACAGAAGCTTTTTTTGCCGTGTATACAGGCTGTTTTTTTGGTCGGCGACAAGCGACCCAGGAGTGGTAGTACAAAAAATACATTTCCCAAAAATGGACTTAATTCCATTAAATACTGTAAATGCGTTGAGAAATACGTTATTCGATTTGAAATAAAATTACTGCAAAGTATGGTTACTAGGCACGTGCACAGACTAGAGCTAGGCACAAGCCGCCATCGCCCCACCCCTTTACTCCCTCGCACTCCCGTTGAGTATTACGTCTACACTTTGACTTATTACATGATCTTCCAAATTTTTATTATTTAAAAAATACTTTCTTTTTTATATTTTTTTAGCACGAGTATCATTTGAATTATCGACCCTGAGTCGCTCGTCGCTGACCAAAACAAAGACCTATATTTGACCGCAATCTGGCTCTCAAGTGCAGCTGTCTGAACACACCGATAGGTGCTTGACGACAGATTTTCAACTTGAGGGTGGTAGCCAGCCTGGCGGGTACTACAAAGTATCCTACCACCGTGCTACGGTTTCCTCACTTTGTTTTCCTTCACCGAAAGCTCACGTTGTAGCTCATGTATTAGAAAACATTAAAAAAAAAGATAAATGAAATCAGTAAAGCCGTTCTCAAGTTATAGCGTGACCGGGAAATAGGGGTTCATTTTTATATACATACTAGCTGACCCGCGCGTTTTCACCCGCGTTCCCGGGATAAAAAGTAGCCTATGTCCTTCTCCATACCATAGGCTATATGCATGCCAAATTTCATCGCGATCGGTTCAGCGGTTTAAGCGGGAAAGCGTAACAGACAGACAGACAGAGTTACTTTCGCATTTATAATATTAGTAAGGATGTACGATGAGCAGGAAGTAGTTTCATAAACTTTTATTTATTTTAACGCGCTTTTATCATTTCAGAGACATCAAACCTGATAATGTTCTGCTGGACGCGAGCGGTCACATCAGATTAGCTGACTTCGGATCCTGTCTCAGATTGGGGGACGATGGAAAGGTAATCTTCTGACTGGAGGGATAAAACCCTTTTGAACCGTGATGACTTACTAATAATATTCATTTTTATCAGGTACAAAGCAACGTTGCAGTGGGAACACCGGATTACATATCGCCAGAAATATTGAGGGTAAGTTATATTAAAAAAAAAACGCCGTTTGAATAGGGATGATTCCTGGTTAAAAAATATTCTAATTGGTCCGTCAGTTACATTATCCAAAAATATTGGACATTTACAAAGATAAAGCGCGTCAAAGCGGGCGCTCGTGACGTCACTTTTGAGTAAAATCTGTACCATAACGTGACGTCACACGGAACTTTTATTCGCTCAAAGAGCAGCTCGACTGGGGAAGTACCTCCACCTTATAGAATCATCATCATCAGCCTATAATGTCCCACTGCTGAGCACAGGCCTCCTTTCACAAATGAAGGTGAAAGGGAATGGGCAATACTCCACCACGCGTGCCCACTGCGGATCGGTGGAGGTAGGCTAGTGGTCAACCTACTGTTGGAATTTTTCAAGCCGCCTAGGAGGCAACCAACTAGCTTAACGACTATCACAATTAAGTGATAACCGGGACCAACGGCTTAACCTTCCGAAGCACGGAAACGCTCGATTTGAAATACCACTAGGCGGTCACCCATCCAGGTACCGACCACGACAGGCGTAGCTTAACTTTGCCGATCGATTAAGAACGGCTAATCATGCTACACCACGAGCGCTTCATACCTTATAGAATACCGCAGATAAATAAGTTTATGTTGTGTTCCTGCGCGTGAGTAGGGAGGGAGGGGGGAAAGGTCGGTAACGCGTGAGCGATGCTTCGTGTGCTGCAAGCGTCCATATGGCTACAGTAACCGCTTACCATCAGGCGGGCCGAATGCTTGCATTCCGACTTGGTCGCATAAAAAACACTTCAACACAATATCTTCGTAGTTTTTTGTTTAATTGATAAAATACGGACCAAATATATGTTTTCAGTGATCTAGCCTATTGTTTCAACGATCTGTCATTTGAGAGTTTGATGTGCATACCACTTTAGGCCACTTCACTGTTTGAGTTCGGAGATAATTAAAACTTCCTTTTCTCAATATAATAAATTTATTAAAGGCAAGGCAATGCGCACACAATGAACGTTATAGAAAGAAGATAATGGCCGACAATAGTGTTGCCAGCACAATGCAAATTTATGGTTCTTAACACATTGAGATTTTATAACATTTATTTTTTATTTCAGGCGATGGAAGATGGTCAAGGCCGATATGGACCCGAATGTGATTGGTGGTCGTTAGGTGAGTTTGAGGTGTTTAGCTAACTATGACATTGGCAGTCATCGTTGACACGTTATATATAAATAAATATCCTGAGACATTCCTCACACAAGGTCATATGATCACAAACTAAGCAGAGCTTGTACTATTGAAACCAGATAACTGATATAATACATATACATATATATCTCTTATTCTATAATTGTATTATATTTATGGATTACGAGAAAAAATATCAAACGAAAGCCATCGAATCGTGCCGATTCTGTTGTAAATTGCACTAAATTAATTATAATCAAATCACATCTCTAACAAACATTATCGAAAAAGGATAGAAAATGTTTAAAGCTTTCAAATTAGTCTTCGCCGTTTTCATTTGCGGTTTAGTGTTGCGGGTATAGTAACTAAATTTAAGTTGAAAACAAGCTTTGGACTAATTAGACAGGACAACATTTAATTCTTATGTTTTTTGTTAGAAAGAGATATTAGTGAGACTAAATTAGTTTAGTTGTAAACAACAGAATCAGCACGTTTGAGGGAAGCTCCAGCAGATTTCAATACAGCTTTACAATTTTCTTACGCAGTACCCCAGAAGTACATGTAAAGTCACACTAAACTATATATATCTATCTTATCTTAACCACAGATGTGTAATTAAATATACAGGCCTTATATAACCATGATGTATTGTATTGTATAACAGGTGTGTGTATGTACGAGATGTTATTCGGCGAGACGCCATTCTACGCGGAATCTTTAGTTGAGACGTACGGCAAGATAATGAACCACGCGAGATCCTTCCACTGCCCGCCCCCGGATGAACATGCTGCACAGGTAATACAGGTGTAGATTTCGAGATGGCATATTTTCGAAACCTATGTTGGGTTAGTCATGCTGAACAACTTTTACTATGGGACCAATAGTGAATTCTCAATTTTTTTTCATACAAAATGTCAACCTTGCTCGATCGTAATGTACGAAAAGTAATTTTTTTTTGAGTATTCAGTGTGGGGTGAAATCCCGCCATTAATAAATTTGGCATTTCTCAATGATTCTTTTTATGCATATAACATAACTTTAATTTTACTTTATTTTTTGCAGGTGTCCGAAGAAGCCAAAGATTTGATACGCAGACTGATTTGTTCATCCGAAAACAGACTTGGGAGGAATGGACTGCAAGATTTTCAGGTAAACACATTATTCTATGAAAATACGGAATAAATATCTGTAACCATTGAATTATTACACATAGAAACAAAGTACACGCGCGAAACATAATCCATTCAATTGGAGCCATAATGGCTCCAAATGACCGCCGCGCTGTCAATGTACTGACTGGCGTTTTAGTGAGTGGAGCTCTCAGAAAATTAATAAATATGACGGTTTGTGCAGTAAAATTGTGTCATAATTCATCAGGGAAGAAAGATTAGAATTCTGTTGTAATATTCCACAGATAAGCAACTAATTTTAATGCGTAATTCATCTAAAATAACAAAATTTCAAAATAAAAATACTTCACTCAGATTTCGAGCAAAGTGTTGCCAGCTGTTTGTGTGCGAATTTGTGTTGTTTTACGTAATTGATACCGATTTTGTTAGAGTAGGAAGTAGAGTAAGTAATTGAGTCCGATAAGTTGTTTCTTTTACTTATAGCTATTATAACTGACTAGCTGTCGCCCGCGGTTTCACCCGCATTCTTGGGATAAGTAGCCTATAATACTCGGGATAATGTAGCTTCATATTAGTGAAATAATTTCAAATCAGACTGGTAGTTTTACACAGTAGTCGTTTTACAGATAGTTTTTTTTACAGAGATTGACCCGTTTAAACAAACAAACAAAAACTCTTCCGCTTTATTGTATTATAAATATTAATATTATATTAGTATAGATTCAGTTAGATATTATAAGATTGTATAGCTATTCGTCTTTTATACGATAATGATAATTAAATCTTAATCTTTTTTTTCTATACAACCTATCATATATGAAACCTATCATTACCAACAATACCTACTACAAATTGTACGATCGTTCATAGCTTTGCACATTGTCTTGGTTTACTATGTTAAAATACCCGACATAAGTACTATGAAACAGAACCATTAAACTAGTAATAAATTAATAACAGGCCTGTGTCTATGATAAATTATCTAAGACGCAGAACATTTTAAACTATTTAATTAATTTTATTAATACTTACTTCCAATTTCATTCACTAGTATCGGAAGGTTAATTTTACCGAAAAATTTCGTTTAGCTTGCAACATTACTCGTGCGCTTGTGTGCGTGTCAGCGAGTGTAATTATATGGTACTCACGCACACATTGGTTGTCAAGTGGCCTACGAGTCGCGAGGATTTTTGTTCGATACTTCGCTTCTAAGCGTAATAATTCAATGTCTGTAACACTATAATCTGTAATACCTACGATTCTAAGATTTGATCTAATAAGCAGATATGAAATATGAAGCTTCAAATCAGCAGGTCTATTGTGTAAGTCCCTCAGAATTGAAGTCAAATTCGAGAGTGTTTAATAGAGATGATCTCTGTATATTTTGGAGGTGTCAATCACGGATATAAATCTAAACAGATGACGTGTGTGTGTCTAAACTTCGCGTGCCAAAATATGTGCCAAAAGAGCAATGCTCTTTTGAATCTATTTCGCGCGGACAGGGAACTCGTATAAGTCTGCATGTCCACCAGAGATGTGTAGCGAGGGATGTGTTTAGCTGACAAATAGGATCGCTTCATTTTCACGTCATAACTAATGCCAGCCTAGCTAAAGCGCTCTTGTGACATTATGGTATGGAAAAAAGTTACACGCTTGATTGATTCGGATGGAGGGACTTGCGTTATCTAGTTAGATTTATGTCTGTGGTGTCAATGTACATTGAGACTTACATTACTTAACTAGCTGTCCCCCGCGGTTTCACCCGCGTTCCCGGGAAATAAAGTAGCCTATGTCCTTCTCCATACCATAGGCTATCTGCATGCCAAATTTGATGATCTGTTGAGGCGTGAAGGCGTAACAAACAAACAAACTCATTTTCACATTTATAATATTATAGTTAGGATTCTTTACTCTGCTAACCTATTTGGCTTTATTACATAAACGAAGTTCTATTTTATGATGTGATATTTCAGAATCACCCGTGGTTTGTGGGCCTCGACTGGGAGAATCTCCGTGAAATGCAAGCTCCGTTTGTGCCCGATGTCTCCAGTCCTACAGATACATCTAATTTTGATGTCGACGATACTGATATAAGGTGCTTTTAGTTATGACATCGTATTTGTACTGATATTTTTTCAATAAACATTTTGTAACAACATTGTGGATAGTAATAGTGTGACGGGCCAGTTGGTTAAGATTCCACCTATTGCGCCGCAGGTCGTGGGTTCGATTCCCACTCAAGACATGCATTTGTGTGCATGAACATGTCTGTATGTTCTGGGTTGGTGTGTAAATATGAATATTTAATATGTGTTTACAAACCAAAAGTAGTATATGTATATTATATCAGTTATCTGGTTTCCATAGTACAAGCTCTGCTTAGTTTGGGACCGTGTGTGAGGAATGTCCCAGGATATTTATTATAAGATTAATATATGTAACCTCTAAAGGGAGTTTCCTCGATGGAATTCTTTAACTTCACAGAGAAATTTAAATAATAGACGAGGTATTAAGGCATTATAATTTGCAGGCTATCAGAAGCGGTGCCTCCACCATCGGCATCGTCAGCGTTCTCCGGATTACACCTTCCATTTGTGGGGTTCACATTCACTGCCGGATCCAGACTATCAGATCTTGGCGCCCCAGCCGGACCACTCAGTCCAGCTAAAAATGCACCTAGTCAGGTATTGAATAAAGCTTATTTTAAGGGGACATTACCGCAAGTGTTCTTAATTTGTATTTACTCACAAAAACTACTATTTCTCAGGTGACAGCTTGTTTCACAATATTAATTGTAATTTGATTTATGATCTATACAACGTGAAACGGAAAGGGTTTATATATCTGAAAGGGGTGATGAATACATCAGGTACAGACTGTCTATAAAATGTATCAGCTCAACAAAAAAAAAATTTCATACCAAATTTCTCTGTGCGCCTTGTAGAATCCGAACCAAACTTAATGGCGGCTGTGAAGTGCGCCACAAGCCGGCTTTGCGCAGGTACAGTCATCTCGAATGTACCGCATATCTTCGTTTTCGCTACTGCCTCAGAGTATATAAATACTACGTACAACAGAGAGACAGCGCCCATACTTCAAAAGTTACCACCATAACTCGCGCAAGTACAGCGCCGGTGGTGAGATTGGGGTACTAATTCCTATTCTGGGTTTGTAAGTGACTACAGCAATGTTTGTTTTTCAGTAAATGACAACAGATGACACTGTTGAAAGAATTTAATTTTAAAGAACAATGGGCACATTTGTATTTTTTTTTGTTTTTTTGTAAGAGAGGTAGAGCGTAGCATTTACTATATACTTTTGTTCAAAAAAGATAAAAATTCCATACATTAAGTCCTAAACTAATCCAAAGAATTATTATTATGTTATTCAATTCTAAAAATACTGATTTTAAGTTGCATCTTACCCCACGGTTAATTGAGACAATTCCCAAAATACTCTAGCTATTGTTCATCAACAAAGAAGAATGTTCACTAATTCTGAATGTTAGCTCATCGTATTTTCTGTAGAAAATAAAAAATATATGTGAAAGAATTATTTCAATACGACAATAACATTCCGAGATATAGAATTTTTAAATGAGCGCGCGACGCGGGATCAACCGCCCGGTACTCGATGCGTGTGACGTCATGTTCCAACGTTCGCTCAGTCCGTCGCGCTCTTTTTCTCTTGAAAATTCTCATTCCTTGGGTTTATAAATTTGAAATTTAGACCTACTACTTATCTAATCAAATCGAATGCTGCTTCTCATTATTAGATTTTTAAAACTACCCTTAAAAGGGGGTTTAGGGGGCGTTAAAGTTTGTATGGAAGAAACCTACTGCGCGGTCAGATTAACTTGAAACACGGTTTTAATACATCGTATAAAAAATAAAGAAACACGTGTTTTTGGGTTTCGCGAAAATCGAACCCTAGTAGGGCAAATAGGGGTAATAATGTTTTAAGGGGAGGATTTTACTATGTCTCTATTAACTAAAAAATTGGAATACATTGGTTCCTTTTGTAGTCGAAGATAGGATTTTAGAAATTACATCCCTACATCCAGTGTGTAAAGCAGAGGGCGCAGGTAAAACGGCGGGGCGGAGTGTTAGTTTAGAGATAAAATCAAAGCTTATTGTTTTGAAGATCGTCAGTATAGTGAGAGTCTGCTATCTAAACATTATTCATTTATAGTGTGCATTATTTTGGTACCCCCACAGTTTCACCCGCGCGTACCTACAGTTTGAATTTGTTGCGTGGAACCCCTTATTATTATTTTTCTAAAATAAAAGTAGCCTAAGTTCCTTCTTATAATATACGCTGTCTACCTGTGATAGTCTCCTTAAAATCGGTCCAGCCGTTCCGGAGGTTAGGACACAGATTATTACGTAAGTTAGGAGGCCGGAACAAAATGTGTCAAATGTTTAACCCGCGTATTTATATTTTATAAATTTTTATTTTTATTGGAAAACTTACGGCGGTATAACAAGAGTATAAATAGGTACAGATAAAACATTACTACTTATTTGTTATTGATAACGTAAAACTTACCGTCTTATTGATAAATAAGGTGTAAGTCAAGTATAGTTAAGCCCATCACAGACGTAGCTATAATATATATTAATATGCCCAGCTATTATATAAATTACAGTACAGGTTGGCGAAGAAACAGAAATATATATTATAGCGTGCGGTCACTCGAAGATTTGTATTGAAAATATATCGTAATATGCCTTGCTATGATTTATATTAATATATATATTATAGCTACGTCTGTGATGGGCTTTAGCGTCACTTTCTAATGTCATATAAAAATAAATTAAATAAAAGGCATTGGCGTGAAATCTTTAGAATAACTGCAAATTGAGTTGGTGACCGTAATTTATTTTACAATAGTGAACATGTCATCATATAGTGAGAAGGAACATAATGTACAGATGGAAGAGAAAGAGAAAAAAAAAATATTGTATTGGTTGATTTTATTTTCTCGCAATCGTAGTGAAAAATAGAATGTTACACACGGCGCTAAAATCCCATTACTAGCAAACAGTCGAATAATGAATGAGTTATTCGGCAACAGATCGATGTTGAGTAGTTGCTACGTAGTATCCACAATGTAGTGTAAAAGCTTTTATTACGACTTTTTAGCATTTTTTGCTTTAAGTGCTTTTACCGTGTTGTGTAAACGTTTACTCGATATTCTTATAGTGCATTTATTCAATAGTCGTATAGTAGCTACCATTTCTCGTTTATACCACACATGAGTGCAGTAATAGAGTTGTCGATTCCCAAGTTTCATGTTTAAGAAGCTACTATATAGCTGCTACTCGACATTTCTATATTAGAGCAAATTCGCCGAGTAAAAGCTGTCTATTTACTGAAAAGTATCTTGATATCTGTAATTGTAATCTAAGCTATTTTGCTGAATAAATTAAACCACTATAACTTTTTCCTTGCACGCGATACATACTTAAGTATGCCCATACTAACAAATGTAATACTCATGGAGACCTTTCATATGACATAGATTTCATTTGATATGATAAGGTTTACAACACAAAGTACGACACCGCCCATTATCCTTTACAAAATTTCGTAAATTGACGCGCGACGCTTAGGCCATCTATGTAAGGTCGTAAGATTTAAGTAAAATTACATAAATTGCAAATATTTAAGATACGAGTTTTACATATGAATTTAATAAATTATTAAACCTCAAATTATATTCCCTTGCAACAAAGCTTCATCAAAAATGATTTAGTAGCGTTTTGACTAAGAATTAATTCTCAATCAGTCCAAACGATGTTTGTAGCGACATCTATACGTGTAAATTCTACACTAATTATAAAATGTATGTGATTGACCAGACATGCTACTGCGTAGCGTTCCGCGCCTAATATCACAGCCGCCAATAAGTTTGACTCAGTCTATACTAATGAAGTCGCGTACTATTATGGATATACCCACACTTTGTATAAAACTGCAGCCATTATTTACATAACCAATTTATTATAATATAATTAATTTGATATATTCCCCAGGCACCATCGAACGCCGGTGACCGTGCAGCGGTTAAAGCGCTGGAGCGAGAGAACGCGTTACTGGCACAAACTATCGCTGAATTGAGAGCTGGCGGGGTTGCGCTCGATGCTGGCACTGGTATTTATTATAAACTAGCTATCCCCGCGGTTTCACCCGCGTTCCCGGGATTTTAAAGTCAAAGTCAAAGCCATTTATCAATTTAGGCCCCAGAAGGGCACTTATGAAGGTCACATTTACTGAAGTTACCACCGGTTCAGAACTCGGCCTTCAACTGAGAAGAATCCGGCAAGAAACTCAGCAAGGTTACATTTTTTAAATAATTTTTTGGCAATCTATGTTTGGCTTTTTTTTCCAAATAATTAACAGTAAAAAAGATATACCTAAGCATAGATTAAGACGAAAAAACCTTAAAATAAAAAAAAACACAATTATTGACCTACTGGCTTTTGTATAAGCATGAGCAAGGTGCACTTGTGAGTGCAGCTACCGTCTTCCAGACATCTTTATCTTCAATATAATCAGCTACTTTGGAATAAGCTCTGTCTTTTAGTACTTTTTTAATAATATAAGGATAAAAGCCTATGTCCTTCTACATGCCATAGGCTATCTGCATGCCAAATTTCATGACGATCCTTTGAGTAGTTGAGGCGTGAAGGCGTAACAAACGAACTCACTTTTGGTACTTCCCCAGTCAAGGCGATGATAGCTCAGTGGAAGTGACTTCGGATACCGAGGCGAAGGTCCTGGGTTCGAATCCTACAATGAGCCTCAACTTTCGGCGAAGAGAAACATCGTGAATAAACCATAGCACGGTGGTAGGGCACTTTGTAGTATCTAGATAGCTACTACCCTCAAGTTGAAGGCTTCTAGGCTTTCTATGCTATATCACCATAGCGACATCATCACTTACCATGGTGAGATTGTGTTCAAAGAACTAGACAACAAGAATTTGGAACGGGAGAACCTGTTACGCGCTACCTTTCTACCCTACTGTCAGCAAACTTATTATTATAAACTTCTTTAACATGAAATGTGGTTTTAAATGTCTTAATTATTGTATTTGCAGAAGATCTAATTCAACTGAAGGAGGAGCTTGCGACAATAACAAAAAGAAACGCAGATTTGGAAGCGCAGATCAGATGTTATGAACAGCTCAACAGCGGTATTACTACTCAGGTTAGTATTGACAATTCTTACGCCTGGGGCTTTACCGCGTATCTTTGGTCGTAATAAACCATTAATGTATTTCATCCAATTAGGGCCCGCCAATGGTCTTCGTTGTACAGCGTTATTGGATGAAATCATTAATGATGTTCGTTATGATGACCACTAAAGATACGCGATGGCCTGGCTATATCATAGAACGATAATCAGAACTCGGATCAAGTCTCAAGAATAGATCGTGTCAATCGAAAATAAACCGAATTCGCGATAAAACGTCAATTGACTACTTTTTCTGCCGAAGGATTCTAGCAAGCGCCGAAATTGGGTACTTTCCTGGGTAAAAAATATATAATTTCTACAAACAAAACATTATGAAGATATTTCCCGTTAAAGTTCCGCGTGACGTCACATATTCATTTTTTTAGCGAAATGTGACATCACGCAGATCTTTAGCGGGCTATATCTTCAACATTTTATATTTGATTGAAGTAAAAAAAATTACGAGTCCAATATTTTCTGATAATCTAAATGACGGACTAAATAGAATTATATATTTTTTACCCGGGAAAGTACCCAATTTCGGCGCTTTCTAGAATTCTATGGCTTCGGCCAAAATATGGGTCCATTGTAATGGTAAATAATGATGTAGCCGACGTAAGTAAACAAAACCTAGAAATGAACTGTCTCTCAAGTGCATCTGTCGGAACACACCGATAGGAGCTTGGCGACAGATTTTCAACTTGAGATTGGTAGCCAGCCAGATGGGTACTACAAAGTACCCTACCACCATGCTACGGTTTTCTCACAATGTTTTCTTTCACCATAAGCCCAAGCTAATTGTAGGATTCGAACCTGGGACCTTCGTCTCGGCATCGGCTACCACTGAGCTATCATCGCCTTTAAATCACGTAAACTGCCAAAGAAACCAGTAGGTTCTTGGCAACAGATTTTAAATTTGAGGGGGGCAGCTAGGCGGGTACTATAAAATATCCTAGTTATCCTACCACCGTGCAAGTATATATTTCCATAATACAGGATCTACCAACAAGCCCGCAAGAGATGACGGCGCGACTGAGAGAGATGGAGTTGACCATACAAGCGCTTAATATTGAGAAGGAAGATCTCTCGAAGGACAGAACTGATTCCGTTGAGAAGCTAAGGTTGCAGGTATGTTGCAACTTTTTTAAATCTTCATATTTTGCGGGATAAAAAGTTTAGGATGCTGTTCCAAGATATTTTCTATCTATATGCAAAGTAGCTTTTTTAGCCGTTCTTAATCGATAGGCAAATTGAGGACAGAATGCAGATGGGTGACCGCCTAGTGGAATTTCACCCAATTGATAAGGCGCGTCGTGAATCTTTGTTCGAACAGAAAAGAAAGTATGGCCCCGAAGATTAACGAAAGAATGCTTAAAATTTACAATCAACCTTAGATCACTAATATAAGGTTCATAATACACTGCAGCTGTTAGTTCCGTCTCACTCGCAAGTCACGCCCCTAAGCACACATGAAAATGTATCTTCTGCGCAGGTACATCGGTAAGCCATATCAGTCGGGTACTACTGTAAATACGTTGGTCCCGGTTGTCACTTAATTGTGATAGTCGTTAAGCTAGTTGGATGCCTACTAGGCGGCTTGAAAAATTCCAACAGTAGGTTGACCACTAGCCTACCTCCACCGATCCGCAGTGGGCACGCGTAGTGGATTATCTGCCCATTACCTTTCACTCTCATTTGTGAAAGGAGGCCTGTGCTCAGCTGTGGAACATTATAGACTGATGATGATGATATGCCAAGTGACAATCGAATCTGTTCAGCTATCTAACCTACCAAATTTCAGGCTTCATTTTTCCTTAGATTTCGGGAATAATCAGCGATCGGTTCACCTTTATACCTATATAGGGTGACTGGTAATTAGTAAACGATACTTAGACACATGATTGTACTCATGATAACAAACAACTTTCACAAAGAAACATATTTTTTTAATTTACTTAGCCACATGAGCCCATAATATTTAGTACCTAACAAGAATAAGAATACACCATCAGCTTTTATTTAATTTAGTTATTTATTCCTATTTGTTTCTTTGGGAAAGTTGTTTGTTATCATGAGTACAATTCATGTGATTACCTATCGTTTACTAATTACCAGGTACCCTATCTATAATGTGTTTTCAGGACAAAGAGTTAAAAGACGCACTATCACAACGCAAACTGGCCATGACTGAGTACAACGAAGTGACCGAGCGGCTGTCTGAGCTGAGACAACAGAAGCAAAAGTTATCGAGACAGGTACGACTTCATGTTTGGTATGTTTGTTGAACCAGATTGGCTATGGTAACCGCTTACCATCAGGCGGCCCGCATGCTTGTTTACCGACTTGATCGTATAACAAAAAATTAAGAATTACTTGAAGTTTGAGGAACATGCTACCTTCTTTTAGCTGGTAAAATGTTAATTTGCTTCGTTCTGGGATATCAGTGTCGCTGACACAATAAAAGTGATATGGATAAAGGTGATGGGTGACCGCCTAGTGGTATTTCAAATCGAGCGTTTCCGTGCTTCGAAGGCATGTAAAGCCGTTGGTCCCGGTTATCACTTAATTGTGATAGCCGTTAAGCTAGTTGGATGCCTCCTAGCGGCTTGAAAAATTCCAACAGTAGGTTGACCACTAGCCTACCTCCACCGATCCGCAGTGGGCACGCGTGGTGGAGTATTGCCCAGTTCCTTTTACCCTCATTTGTGAAAGAAGACCTGTGCTCAGCAGTGGGACATTATAGGCTGATGATGATGATGATTGTATGTAGGTGCGAGACAAAGAAGAAGAGTTGGAGGTGGCGATGCAGAAGATAGACGCGTTACGGCAGGACATACGACGGGCGGACAAGGCGAGGAGGGAACTGGAGGCGCGGCTCGATACCGCCATCTCTGAGGCTACTAAGGTATGCTATAATAGCTTACTTTTGTTCAGTCGAACGTTGCTACTACGGACCATTATAATCAGATTTTTAATTTCGTGCATTAAAACTACAGATAAAAAAAAATGATCTAACAGCGTAATTTTGAGGTGACATACCTTTTTTTAGATGTTTCCGTCACACGGCTTATATATTTTGCCAATTTCCAGTTATATTATAAGTTCTAGTCACAATAAATCACTTTCACATAGTCCTCAGTCAGTCGCCGTCCATAAAAGTCAAGAGTACAATGGATCATTATACTAAAACTTTTCACGGACTCCTTGAGACAACTTGAAAAGTCACACATGATTCATTTCATTTCACTTCACTGGTGCACATGGATTGATTTTTATTGGATAAAATACCACCAATAATATGCAATAAAACTCAAAATACACGAATTTATGAAAATAAAAATGAAAACGCAACGTCACTCTGCAAGTTCCCGCCATAAAAGTCTCACGTATCTTTAAATAATTTTGTATTCTTTTTTCGTTTTTTCCACTTTGTTATAACAATTTGCTGGTTTCCAAACCCTTGTTGTAAAATCCATCCAGGCGACATCCCTATTGCGCCTTACTTACTTAGAATACTAATGCATATATATTGTTTACAGGAACGTAAGCTCCGCGAGGAGACACTGCGGTCTCAAAGGGCGGAGGGCGGCGCAGCCCCGGTCGCTTCCGCAGCCGCCGATGTGGCCCGGCTGCAGGCCGAGGTCGAAGCACTAGAGGTAACACATCTATATATATACAACCTTTTTTTTAAATTATTTTTAACCGACTTCAAAAAAAAGAGGAGGTTCTCAATTCAAAAGTTTTTTTTTTTATGTTTGTTACCTCATAACTCCGTCATTTATTAACCGATTTGGAAAATTCTTTTTTTTATTTCACTTCCCGTTTGGTCCCATTGTCATTAGATCAGGATTTGATTACTTCTTAGTGTACTTTGAAGTCGGTATAAGTTTTTTGTAAAACAGTCCAATTATTTATACAACTAATGCCCGGTTTCAATAAACAAAAACGAATCGTTTTGCTTACCAATGGTAGGTTTTTTTTATTGCCAAACTGGGCATATAGATCATTTCGTAAGCAAATTTTACCTGTGATAGCTACTTCCATATGGGTGGGTCTGCTATGCAAAGCTTTTATGGTCTTTGCTTCATTATAAGTAAGTATAAGAATAAGAATAATTTATTTGGACACACGAAATATAAAAAATGGATATAACAAAGTAAATATTTAAATTAAGGTGTGTCGTAAAAAGGTAATCGCTCAGCATAAAGTTGCAACGACAAGCGCCACAACGCTGGTTTTCAGCGAAACCTTCCGACAAGTAAAGTAAAACAACAAGTAAAGATATAAGAGTCTTAATTTTAATAAATCTTAATCGATACCGGTCCGAAAATTATTGAAACCGGGCCTATGTCGGTAAACAAGCATACGGCCCGCCTGACGGTAAGAAGAATAAGAATACACCATCAGCTTTTATTTAATATAGTTTTTCATCCCTATTTGTTTCTTTGGGAAAGTTGTTTGTTATCATGAGTACAATCATATGTCTAAGTACCATTTACTAATTACCAGTCACCCTATATACATTACAGTAATCCAATTGTTTGGTAATTCGCACAGATCACGAAGAGAAAAATTTATATAATGTAATGATAATGTTGTTGAGCGGTGACATGTTGGTTATGATTTTATTCCATAAACTTGGAAACTAAAATTTGGTATGCATTTTTAACCGACTTCAAAAAAAGGAGGAGATTCTCAATTCGGTTGCTTTTTTATGTTTGTTAACTTAGAGATCCGTCAGTTATTAACCGATTTGGAAAAATATTTTTTGTTTGGAAGGGTACACTTCCCGTTTGGTCCCATTGTCATCAGGTCAGGGTTTGGTTACTTTTTAGTGTACTTTGAAGTCGGTTTAAGTTTTTTTGTAGAACAGTTCAATTATCATTCTGGTGTACAAGGATTTATGTATCTATCTATCGACAGTTGCAATACAAGGAGTCGTTAGCGCAGCAGCAGGCTCGGTTCAACGCAGAGCTGGCCACCCTCAACGAGCAGCTGCATGAGGGTGACGCCGTCAGACATGTGCTCAACCGGGAGGTACTAACACAATATTACACTACACTATCTATACACACCACAGCAATATACCCGATTCTCGTAATACGAAACTATCCAAATGTCGCTAAAGTTTAGAAATTATAATCATTTATTTAAAACACGCAAGATAGTAAGATTTTACAAAATACATATAGCAGAATAACACATCCCACCAAAAACATTTTTATGTAAAATGTTGCCGCCAAGACATATGGCTCGTACTGTCAAAAAGTTAACAGATCTCATGTAGAGCCAAGCTTATAACTCTACATGCACGTACTCTATAAGCCCTAACTTCACAGACTCTACACCTTAGTCAAAATATGTGGCTTGGCCGTTTCGCTACCGTCACATGGGAGTAAGGTGAAAAATGTATTCACTGTTCATAACTTTTTTGTTATTCAATAGTTCTTGTAGTAGTGAAACGGCCAAGCCACATATTTTGACTACGGTGTGTAGAGTTTGTATGGCAAGCCTGTATCTTGGAGTCCCCATCGTGCGGAATTGGACAAAGGAAGTTGTATTATATTAGCACACAACAGTAAACGCATAGGCACAACTCGCAGCGACCGGTGGTCGCAAATAGTATTTATAATTGAGTTAAATTCAGAAAATCTTTTGAGAGAGGTAGAGCATAGCGTAATATTCGCTCAAAGAGCAGCTCGACTGGGGAAGTACCTCCACCTTACAGAATACCGCAGCCAAATAACTTTATGTTCTGTAAAGTTGTGTTCCTGCGCGTGAGTAAGGTCGCCAGGGCTCATAGGGGAGGGGGGAAAGGTCGGTACCTCGTGAGCGATGCTTCGTGTGTTGCAAGCGTCCATATGGCTACGGTAACCGCTTACCATCAGGCGGGCCGTATGCTTGTTTACCGACTTAGTTGTATAAAAAAAAAATCTAACTCAATTTATTTTAGTTAAGTACGTCATGAGACCACCGGACCCCTCGAGTTCTTTCTACTAAACATTAGTTTTAATTTCGTATTCCCGAACGAACGGTAACTCAATAGGATTGAAACTCAACAACAAGCCAGCAATTACCTAACTAATGTGGGCAAAAGAATAATTGCCATAATAATCGTAACTGATTAACCAATTAACCTTTATTTGAGAAAAACATATAAAATCGTTACCTTTTCGCCTGTCGAGTTCGATTTTCAGAATACGCTTGCAACGATACGTAACTTGATAGGATCGTTTTAAATCGTGCAAAATATGTTACGAGAAAACGAAAAGCGGTTTCGATTGTTAAATCGTTTGGAAGTCGTTCACGTTTTGTTACGAGAATTGGGCTACTGTATACTAGCAGAAAATAAAAAACCGGCCAAGTGCGAGTCGGACTCGCACACGGAAGGTTCCGTGTAATATTAACTAACTCTGCTACGAAAAAAAAAACGCAAAAAAATATTGAATGAAAGGTAAATTGCGGTTTACGATTTATGACGTATTAAAAAAAACTACTTACTAGATCTCGTTCAAACCAATTTTCGGTGGAAGTTTGCATGGTAATGTACATCATATATTTTTTTTAGTTTTATCATTCTCTTATTTTAGAAGTTACAGGGCAAAGTGGTAAAATCTGTGTCCTCACACATTTTACCACTTTGGTAGTGTCTCTCGCGCAAACTATTCAGCTTAGAAAAAAATTATATTAGGAACCTCAATATCATTTTTGAAGACCTATCCATAGATACCCCACACGTAAGGGTTTGATGAAAAAAAAAAGAGTTTCAGTTCTAAGTATGGGGACCCCCAAATTTTATTGTTTCTTTTCTATTTTTGTGTGAAAATCTTAATGCGGTTCACAGAATACTTCCACTTACCAAGTTTCAACAGTATAGTTCTTATAGATACGGAACAAAGTGGCTATGACATACGGACGGACAGACAGACATGACGAATCCATAAGGGTTCCGTTTTTTGCCATTTGGCTACGGAACCCTAAAAACACACTGTATAAACAAAAATTGCTCGTTTTTACGCCTTCTACATGCGTTCGCGTATTGGTCATTTGATTGAGTTCAAAATTTGTACAGTGTAGCCTCTTGAGTGAAAGTTCCAATTAGCCATTTTTCTATAAAAAACGATCTCATGTGCAGTTTTCCTAAAAGTATTTATTTATGTTCAACAGCTACAAACATCCAAAGACAAACTAGAGAACCGTCGCCTCGAACAACTCAACGATACCGAAGACAAGCAGATACTCATCAACGAGAACAGGAAACTGGCCAAAGATCTCGATGCTGTGAGTTCAATCAATATTCAGCTTAGCTTACAGCAGTTACAGCTCATATAGATTCCAAAAGCCCCATTTAAGGGGGAGATTTTTATACGACAAAGTCTGCAAACAAGGTAACGATCCATCTAGTAGTAAAGCCCTATGTTCGCTAAAACACCCGTCGCTAGGTGGAAAAATTATAATAATTATACAAAGAACCATGGCGAGATTTGTACATAAAAGAAAGAATTTTAGTGACGTTAAAATGACCTTATTATTGATCCTTGGTGCCTAAGAAATAACTTGAGGCATTTAAAATATTTTAGAGCCCCGGGATAAAAATGCGACATTCTATTCCATGCCGGTGAATCGCGACCAAAACCGTTATGTTGTTGTTATGTTTTACTGGGTTTATAATATATTTCTAGTATATTAATATGTTGCTGGTAATGTAATCTCAACATTGGAAGTGATTCAAAACTCTCTAAAATGTTTTATTTTTTTGTACAAATCAATATATTATCTCGCCATGATTCTTTGGATTACATATCCTAACTAATATTATAAATGCGAAAGTGAGTTTGTTTGTTTATTACGCCTTCATGCCTCAACTACTCAACGAATCATCATGAAATTTGGCATGCAGATAGCCTATGGTACGGAAAAGGACAAAGGCTACTTTTATCCCGGGAACGCGGGTGAAACCGCGGGGGACAGCTAGTAAATTATAAAGATATTACTTTAAAGACCATTCCAAATTCTGCTTTTCCAAGCAAATTTTTTTATTGTTATCAATACTACCTATACATAGATTCAAAAAGATAGTTAAACAGAAGTTATGCACGAAAGGGTACTATAAAGTTTCTGATTTTGTAGATGACAAGAATACATTTGAATGAATTGTTCGCTTCACAGGCTATTGTTATATATATTTTGTAATTGTAATACTTCTATTTACATATTAAAAAAAAAAAGACTTGCTGAGTTTCTTGCCGGAGTCTTCTCAGTTCAAGTTGTATTTGGAACCGGTGTAGAGCCATTTGTTAACGTTCATAAGTGTCTTATCAGGGCCTAAATTGAATAAATGATTTTTGAATTTGAATTTGGATAGATGGCAGAGAATGGTAGAAGGTGGCAAGCTGAGAGGAGACAAATGGAGATGGAGTTAGAAGACCTTCGAGCTAAGAGAGATACTATGCATCATTGGGAGGCTCAGGTACGTTACTCGTAATTATTATATATTTACGAACGAGCTTCCGGCCTATGTTCTAGAGAAAGCTAATCATTATCCAGGACAAGAAGATACCAGGAGAAATATACATATTACAATAACTGATGTTGAAAACTCAAAAAAATATTTCGCTGACTTCAAAACAGTGTCAGATAAGAGTTATTTCATACTTCTTAGTGTACATTGAAGGCGGTTTATTTTTTTGTTAAAAAGTTAATTTATTTTAGATTTTTTAGTTTCATTATATACTGAATACATCTGCGTAACCCTTTCGAGTGTACAGGCCTGATGTTATGTTGTGTGATTGCGTAAACAATGCATATTTATGCGATAGCAGCAATCGCGGTTGATTTGCTGTAATTTTTTGAAGAGTTCCGTTGTCTGTCTCCGAAACTCATCATCAAATCTATATGAAATTTATATGGGACCATTTCGGAATAATCCCCTTTCGAACAAGAAAAGAATTTTGCAAATCCGTCTATAAGAGTTTCCTCCTTTTTGATGTCGGGTAAAAGTAACGGATTGTTTGTAAATGTAATTTTTATTTATAGATTGCAGACATTATTCGATGGGTATCAGACGAGAAGGAAGCGAGAGGATACTTACAAGCTTTGGCTACAAAGATGACTGAAGAATTGGAGTATTTGAAACATGGTGAGTGGGTTATTACTACTTAGAATTAGAAATCAGCATACCTTTAGTT